>JASVER010000147.1:709279-937058 GCA_030449065.1 Oceanodroma leucorhoa
TTAAACAAGACCGGCCCCAAAACTGAGCCCTGGGGAACACCGCTCGTGACCGGCTGCCGACCGGATTTAACTCCATTCCCCACAGCTCTCTGGGCTCGGCCATCCAGCCAGTTTTTTTACCCAGCGAAGAGTATACCCGTCCAAGCCATGAGCTGCCAGCTTCTCCAGGAGAATGCTGTGGGAGACAGTGTCAAAGGCTTTGCTAAAGTCCAGGTAGACCACATCCACAGCCTTCCCCTCATCCACTGGGTGGGTCACCCGGTTGTAGAAGGAGATCAGGTTGGTCAAGCAGGACCTGCCCTTCATGAACCCATGCTGGCTGGGTCCGATCCCCCGGTTGTCCCGCACCTGNCTYGTGARYGCCCTCAAGATGAACCGCTYCAYGATCTTCCCCGGCACCGAGGTCAGGCTGACAGGCCTGTAGTTCCCCGGATCCTCCCTCTGGCCCTTCTTATAGATGGGCGTCACATTGGCAAGCCTCCAGTCGTCYGGGASCYYCCSTGTTRACCAGGACCRGTGATAAATGATGGAGAGCAGCTTGGCAAGCTCCTCCGCCAGCTCCCTCAGTACTCTCGGGTGGATCCCATCTGGCCCCATAGACTTGTGAGTGTCCAGCTGGCGTAGCAGGTCATTAACCTCTTCCTCTTTGATTATGGGGGGCGTATTCCGCTCTCCGTCCCTGTCTTCCAGCTCAAGGGGCTAAATACCCAGAGGATAACTGGTCTGACTATTTAAGACTGAGGCGAAGAAGGCATTAAGTACCTCCGCCTTTTCCTCATCCTTGGTGGCAATGTTCCCCCGGCATGCAGTAGAGGATGGAGATTCTCCTTGGCTCTCTTTTTGTCGTTAATATATTTGTAAAAACTTTTTGTTGTCCCTGACGACAGCAGCCAGATTGAGTTCTAGCTGGGCTTTTGCTGTTCTAATTTTCTCTCTGCATGACCTAACGAGATCCCTGTACTCTTCCTGAGTTGCCTGTCCCTTCTTCCAACGGTGGTAAACTCTCCTTTTTTCCCTGAGTCTCAGCAAAAGCTCCTTGTTCAGCCAGGCCGGTCGTCTTCCCCGCCAGCTCCTCTTACGGCACAGGGGGACAGCCCGCTCCTGTGCCTTTAAGACTTCCTCCTTGAAGAACGTCCAGCCTTCCTGGGCCCCTTTGTCCTTCAGGACCGCTTCCCAAGGGACTCTCTGAACCAGTGTCCTGAACAGGCCAAAGTCCACCGTCTGGAAGTCCATGGTAGTGGTTTTGCTGACCCCCCTCCTTACTTCACCAAGAATCGAGAATTCTATCATGTCATGGTCGCTAAGGCCAAGACGGCGTCCGACCACCACATCTCCCACCAGTCCTTCTCTGTTGGTAAACAGCAGGTCGAGCGAGGCACCTCCCCTGGTAGGCTCGCTCACCAGCTGCTTCAGGAAGTTATCATCTTCCACACACTCCAGGAACCTCCTCGACTGTTTCCTCTCTGCCGTGTTGTATTTCCAGCAGACGTCGGGCAAGTTGAAGTCCCCCACGAGGACAAGGGCTAGCAATGGTGAGACTCCTGCCAGCCCCTTGTAGAATGCTTCATCGACCTCTTCATCCCGGTTGGGTGGTCTGTAACAGACTCCCAGCAGGATATCTGCCTTGTTGGCCTTCCCCCTCAAGATGTTAGTCACATCTCTTAATAAAGTGCTGGCTGAATTTCAAATACCTGATTGTGAGCAAAATAAAAGCCTGTATAGAGTTACAGGTAGAATTGTTAAAAAACAAACAAACAAAAAAACCCCAAACAAACCACCCCAAAAAAACCAAACCAAACCATTGTGAACTTTTAAATGAACAGATCATTCACTTTGCCATGTAACTATGTAAACTTGCCCTTTATTAAATCAAGTCCTGTTGGAATTCTAATTTACATTCTCTAAGTAATTTTTGTTTGCTAGCCCTTTGTTGAAAGGTGGGATCTACCTCCATTTGTTAGGCATTTTCAATCTTGTGAATGTACTGGCTTTAAATATCAGCAAGCGTGAAGGTAAGAGAAAAGTGAAGCCCTGTAATATTTCAGCCTATGAGCTCTAAAACAAGCGACCAGCATTTGTCCTTTTGCAGTCAGACAGAGAGCTTCCCCCTAGACCTGCAAGCTGTGTGTGAGTTTCAGGAACCAATACTTTTTTGCTCCTCTGAAAAAGGAGCCACCATGTGCAATGAACAAATCAGGACTGTACTTCTGACTAAAGATCAAAGTGATCTGACTAGAACATTAACAGAGTACCTGGAAGATAAAAAGGATGTTGATAGTAGAGTTCCTAAGAATATTTATAAACAATACAAATGGGCAGTGCCAGTTGTATCCTAAAAATCTTCCATGAGGGGAGTTAGCTTCTGAATTGCAAGGTTGAGGTAGAGTGTTGTCAGCTTTTTTTTCCTATAAAAATGGTGACAGCATCACACTTTTCTGAAACATTTTTTCATTGCAACCTTTCTCTTCCAAAAGAGTCCATAATAGTTTCAGTGACCTTATTTCATACTGGAATTATATGTCCATTAAGGGTAAAAGTGCAATAGCCATTTTTCTTCCTCCTTCCAGTTTTCATAACATGTAGAAACAAAATGTTTTACAGCATAATTTCCTATTTGCACTGCAACTTCAAGTGACTTTCTTTTTGAAATACCTGTCCTTTTCAACAACTGAGATATTAGTAGGCATTTCATGGAGAACTCCCGATTCAGAGTTCCTGGATGTAGGCTCTTCTGAGGTAACATATAAAAGTGTTTGTCTCTTAGTTACATCATCAGAGTCCACCCAAAAATAACGGGTACCTGATGACATTGGTTTGCACAGCTATACCTTTGCATCAGTCTCACTTTTTTGATATGGTATAGAAAGCTTTTGCCATTCTTATGCAAAACTATGCATATTAGTTACAGCAGAAATGCCCAGCGTCTCTTCCTGCAGCAGCTTTGGTAACTTTCAAGCTTTCAGAGTTAAAGGCTTTCTACTTATTAATGACTTCTACATGAGTTAGACTTTTGCCTCTAATCGGATTGGGTATCCTTAAAATTTCTAATGGGATGCTTGAAAATCTGCCAATGGACTATATAGGTTTTCTGATGAATTGTTTTAATGGAGCTCTGCCTTGCTATTTGGTTAACAGTCTTCAGGGTAGCCTCAGGCTGCTTAGTTTCCAATTTCCTTCTGTTATCTGTAGATAGATGTCCACCTTATTGGAGCTTAATGGCCAATTAGCTGAGTCGAAATCTCAAAATACAAAAAGCAGCTCTGATCACTGGCAGGTTGTTCTTGTCCTAACGGAGGTTGAATCCAGAGTTGCTGGCCTACTGACTGCCGCTGCTCCTTGTAAGTAGTCTCGTGGGGAAACTGTGTTCAGCCTGTAAAGCACAGTTTAGCTGATTTTTCCCTGCAGTGTTGGTGCTTCATTGTTTGCTCATCAACAGTTGCAAAATTAGGCAGCCCGCTTTTGTGAACAGACTTTCCCATTTACGCAGTGATCAATGTAACTTCCTTTGGGCCTGTATCAGAGAGACCTATGTAAGGCCCGTCAGATCCTGTTAAAATGAAACCCACGTGTCTTAGACTTCTAAAATACCTGGTGGTTATCTCTGTTTTGGACGAGAAGCATGTCTGATACGGGATATCTCAAAGGGGCAGTGACTTTTGGGAAACAGGGCACTCTTTCCACCTTTGCCAGTCTGGCCCTTGAAGGTAGGATGAGTTTGGGTGTTTGTAAACACGAGCCTTCCAAGCTACTTTGCGCATCCCTATGAGAAAACCAACTTGGCATAGATTTGGTAAATATTCCAGTGTTGTTTACTTCAGTTTGGAAGGACTGTGTTGACCTATTCTTTTGGAAAAAATGTGTTATTGAAATGCTGTAGTAAATGTTTGGGTTAGAGAACTGTTTGAGTGAGCTCAACTGTCAAAATTAAACCCTAGGTATACGCAGCTGTACCAGGAGCTAGTCACTGCACGTTTCCAGGGCAAAGTCATTTTGGATACCTTGAAATGTACAGATTCATAATCTGTTTTCAGACAAGCTTCCCAAATTGTTCCCTTCTCCTCCTCCTACATATCATGCCCCAGCATTAAACAAAAGTAAGGCGTACGTATGTATGTGTGCAAGAGGAAAACAAAAACTGATGCCCTACCAGGGGTTCTCATTGAGCCCTCGTGAGTGTAAGTAAGAGGGCAGTTAATTTCTGTATCTAAAATGACTTGAATTTTCTAGGTCCAGGGGATCGCTTATGTCTATAGAGTCACTGTGTGAACTGAGTCTAGTTGGTAGTTGAGCAGGCAGGAATTTGGGAAGTTAGAGTTTCACCTGTTACAGGGTGGATCTACCTATATTTTAATCAGAATCCCTGGACTGGGTATTAGCTGCATACCTGCTCAAACATTTTTGGTTATGACTTTGCCTGTTTACTACTGAGGTATAAATTACTCAAGATACACCTGTGGGCTTTAATATTAATACTTTGCATTTTTTATGATGCTTCTTAAAAAACAGTTTATATATTTGGAAAACTACTGATCAGTATATATCTTCAGATACCCATCTCCTCAGCATCTGAACAGCACGGAAACATAAATTATGGACGCTTGCAGCATTCCCATGGGATAGGAGAGCATTAGTAATCATTAACAGATAAGGAAAACTGAAGCCAAGGAAAGCAGAGTGATATGATATGATCATGTAAGACATCTGTGGCAGGGCTGAACCCTGTCTCCAGTCTTCTCAAATTCCACCCAGAAAGTTGCCCTTTCCTGAAAGGGATCTTGTCTGCAAGGCTGGACTATGTCACAAGTACTGACATTAATCTTCCTCCTCCTGAAGTCGGCACTCTAGCATTAAACCATTGTGGTGTTTAACGCGGCATCGTGGTGTTTAACACCAGTTGGATGACATATGGCTGCCAGTTTGTAAAGCTGAATCTGTGTCTGCCTCGACTCTGGCAACTGCTGTTGAGGGTGAAAGCTCTAGGAGTGTGAGAGACTTATGTTTAAGTGCATGTAGACAGTATGTAGGTCTGTCCGCTTGGTAAGCTTGATGAAGAGTTGGGAAGGGGCAGGATAGATAACACAATGTGCAGTGAATGCTCATGTCCTCCTGTGTCTGGTTTTTAATAGTACAAATAGATGATGGTGTCAGTGGAAAGCTCACATGTGAAGCGTGGTAGGAGTAGACTGAGTTCTCTTTCCTATGTTACTTTTATGCGTTAGTGATAGGAAATGTGTCTGTGTGGTATTACTGACAGCCTTGAGTGGCTGGCAAGAGTGTTTTAAATCCAAGTCTGAATTCCTTGGCTTTCTGCTGAGCTTCTAGTTGAATTTATTTGCATTGGCAAAAAAGTTGGCTGACTTGAAGACATGCTATGCAGACTTAAAGTATCTTGAAATAGTAGGGCTTGAAGACCTTTGCTTTCTCAGGAGCAAAGTCTGCCACTGAACATATGTTGTAGATCACATTTTAAAGTGGTTTTTCCCTGGCTCCCATTTTGCTGTCCTTTACTTTGAACATGGCTTTTTTTTTTTTCTTTTTTTTCTTTTCCCCCCTCTGAAAAGGTAGTAAGATGTGGTTACTGAAATTATTGAATTTTGTACATGGAGCACTGACTGTCTCTCTCCTAAGTGGGAATATTTTACACATGGGTAGAGTGAGACACAAATCAAGGTGATGTGTGATCATGTACAAATAGAACTGAGATAACATCCTAGAGATAATGGTGATCCTTGGCAGTGTGTAACATCAGGCAAATTGTTTACTGTCTGCCTTGCTTTGTGCCTTACTTAGAATGGAGATACCACTTGCCCACCTCAGTTTCTTTAGTTTCATAAATGCTGGTAAGTGCTCAGTTCCCCAAAGTGAGTGTCATCAATAATTCATTATCACTTAATTCCTGGAGATGATTTCTGATTGATTTGGTAAGTAGGACACTAGGAAATGGTATGTTTCCCCTGTCAGTTCCACTTCACTGCTTTTGCCAACATTTCATGGGGGAGTTGTCCACATGCCTTTTCACTCTCCTTCAATGGATGCTTTGCCCTAGGGCCACAATAAAACTGGAGGAGCTTAGAAAAAGAATGGGGCAAACAGCATCAGATGAGGTTGTGGATTTCTTTTTGCATCAGTGGCATGTCCAAGAAAGGCTGAACCGCAGACATGCTGGAGTTGGAGGGCTCAGCCCTGCATGTATGACACACCGTCACTGTGTGTCACTTCTCCTTCTCTTGTTCAGATAGAGAGGCTTCTCCTGGACTGCTGTCTTTTCTTACTGCTGGTGCTCAAAGTGCTTAAAGGTCTGCTACTTTTGTCTGATGCTGTTGTCTGTAAGCTTGGCTGAGAAGGCTGTTTCAGTTTTCTCTTTTATATCCCTGCTTTGAATCACGTGTGAGCTATTTCTGATGGTTTTCCATCATAATGGGAATACATAGTTTTGGAGTGGATGACAGTTGTAGCTATATTTTGCTTTCTTTATGTGAGGAATGTACTTTAAATCATACCATCAGAGGTGGGGATTTGGAATTACGCAGTTTCTCCTTCCAGTGTTTCCTGACTGCAGAAGCGTGAGTGCCTCCAGTCTCCCAGGGTGGAGTACGGCAGATTTCTTTTCTGGCAGCAGTTTGGACGCTAGAGAGGGGAACTTTAAAATAGATGTCCTGTAAAATAAGTCGTGCTTGTTTTTATTAGTATAGGATAGTCTCTTTCTGTGTAAGATATGAACTAAAATACAAATGAGGAAGCAGTGCAGTGTCACAGTCTTACATACCTAGAAATGAGAGGTGGGGAAGGACTGTTGGTTTATCTATATAGTTTATCCCCTAGGGCTACTGTAAGCATCTTTCATCCACTTCGTTGGATGAAGGTCCAAAGGTAAGTAACTACAACAGGACTTTAATCATAGTATCTTCTGATCACTTTCTTACAGTTTGGGACATTGTCTTTACCTTGCAGAATCTGAACCGTTTAACACCTGTGCAGGGTTTGGCCATGCGAAATGTTCTCAAAGGCTGTGCTATATCCTAAAAAACAGCACACAGTGTGTTGGAGCATGTCCTTCATCTGAGTCTGGTTTGCCAAGGAGGCATTAGAAGGGAATGTGTTGTATTTTTTTTTGTTTGTTTGTTTTTTTTTTGTATAAACATACATAGTTTCCAAATGGATTCAGTTCTATCTTAAACACATACCAAGAATTATTTTGTTACAATTTTTATACATTTTTGAGGCCGTGTGTCTGGATTCTTCTCCTCTTTGAATGAATGTATGGATGGATATGTTTCAGTGCATTAGCTCTCTGTTTAAACTGCTATTGATATAAAAATGAATTGACAACCCGGTTCTCAGAAATAAGTCTTTTTGTTTTGAGGTGTTCTGATGTCTTTAAACTTCATTGAAATGAAAGGGCTGGAAAGAATGTCACTGTCGCTGAGCTGCTTTGTGGGATTCCCTAAAGACTACTTCATTCTTGTTTTCAATTTCCAGTTAGCAAACTTCCTTTAAAAAGTGTTGGTTTCAAAATGAAATTTCAAATGATGAAATTTCATTAAAACTGAAAGAACTTAATCTTTTCAGCCAGCTGCACTTTGTTCTGTTCACAGCATCACTCTTACCTCTCTTTGGAGGAAGAGGAGGAAAATAACTGGACACAAAAGATGCTGTTACTTTGAGTGAATAGTTTTCCATGGAGGACCTGTTAAAACTGAGAGTTTTGGCTTGAATTTGTTGCAGCTAGGATATCTTGAGCAGTAATGTACCTGCACAGTATGTTCCTGGATCTGTTCTTTAATATCTCATGGAAAAATTTATTGTACACTTCTCTAGGCAGCAAACTGAGAAGGGGAAAATAGTAATTTTAAGGTCTGAGTACAATGGCTTAAACCTTCACTTTCCACAAACAAAATGCTTGATTCTGTGCTCCTTTTCACCGGTGAGATTCTAACAGTTTCAGAGGAGCAACTCCAATGTAAAACTGGTGCAACAGAAGGAGGAATTGAGACTTGGGCTGGTCTATGGGGGAAGGAGTAATTGGATTTCAGTTTCCAGTGGCACTCTGAGTTTTGTGCTCGGGTTGGGGGATACATGGGGGGAAGGAAGCTTATCCTGTCTATACCTTTAAAATTTTATTGTGGTTTTCATCTTGCCATGCAAATTTTTTTGTGCTATATAAGTGTTTGATCACAAAGCATCTCTGTTAGCAGGTGCTTCTTGCTGACAAGGTGCTTCTGAAACACAGAAGGTGTGTTGATGTTCTGGAAAAGTTGTGGTGTCACCCCTCTCTGGCACTCGCTGTGAATGACATGACAATCTGCTGTGTTCTGTGCCTGATGAGAAATGTCATCCAGGTATCCAGGCCTATTGTGTCAGTATCGTCTGGCCCCTCCTGAAACGTATTGTTTACAGGGTTGTCTGAAATACAGTGAGAAATCCCTAATGGGCACTCAGATAATGACAGTAATGAAGCTGCAAAGTTACCTTGCTGGCAGCAGTCACTGTGAGAGTCTCCCTACCTTTGGGATGAACCTTCCTGACTGCTGATGGGTACTCTGTACCATTGGCAGTAGATTTTTAGAGGAAGTAAGAAATTCGTTTTCCCCAGAGAGATCATTTCTTTGACATTGGATTTCTGATTATATCTTCTTTACAGCCTCCAGCTAGCTGAGAGGACTCGTGTTGCCACTGCTACTTCTTCCTTGTGTTTTGCCCCCTCCTCCTCTTTGGAGTCAACATATGGCATGTAATAGATGAGATGCTGATCATATGAGTAATCTTAGTGACCGTGTAAGTGGAAAGGGAGCAAGAACTTTCATCGTCAGCTTAAGGATGTCTGTGCTTGGGATACTGTATCATGGATGTGTTCAGGTGTCCTTCTTTGAGTTCACGCGTGGAATGAACTAGTGTTATTTGGTGGTGGTAAGACTTAAGTTCAGTCAAGTTTGTGCAGTCATCAGCCGTAATGCAGTCAGTACTTGGAGTATTCCTTTTAAATTTATTTCTTTGGAAGTCTGGAGAAAACACAGCCACAGTGCAAAGAGCTTGTGGATAATTTAAGTGCAGCTGGCAGAGCCACATCATCTGCTTTGTGTATGAAACACGTGAATATGGTGGAGGATGCTTACAGCCTCTGTTGTGTTTACCAAGAATGAAGTTGTTTGGTGCTAGAGTCCTGGGCACGTTTTAGCATTGCATTATATTTTCTGTACCTTAGTTTTCCTTTCATACTTTCAGCTAGTTCACAGAATATGGGTCAGTATACATGGTCAAAAGTAATATTATTTTTGTGTTGACTCCCTGAATCAGAAATATCCATATACGTAACTTGCAGTGAGACAATGAGTGCATAAGTCTTTCCTTTCTATGTTATAAACTATATTGTTTTTGAATATGTGAAAATTAATTGCATAGGAGGTTAGGAAAATGGGAAAGACCTGTAGTAATCACATTCAGCCTTTTTTGAGTGATTAAAAAATTTAAGTTAAATGAATTGTATTTATTAATGGAGTTTCACACCTTTTTCCTTTTTAAAAGGGACTAACCCTTGAACAAAAGAAAAGCCCTGTTGCTTAAGTAGAAAGCAAAGACAATTGAAAAGGAGTGCTTTCAATATAATGGACAACTATACAGTTCACTTCTCCTGCAACCACTCGAGTTACATGGCCATTAACAGTTGAATTATTAATGAAGTATTGCTGAAGGAAGCCACTCCTGACTGTTGGCTATCCGCTTTCCTCTGTGCTAGTCGCCAGGGTCACAGGAGTCTTGTTCCACGTGAAGCAGTGTGAGATGCAGACAGGTGTTCTTCCAGATTTGAAGTGGAGAATGTGGCTGAGTTGTCCATGTCTTTCACAAAACTCAGTTTTTCGAGTTCTTGACTGCAAGGAATTTACTTTTATGTCACAACGAATGACGAGCAACGTCTTACATACTGGCAAATGAAGGCCCATCTGAAATTAATTGGTCTGGGAGGCACTTGCATGGGTCTCTCTGAAAACAGAACAGCCTGATGTATCGTGTAATATATGAGGTCACAGGTTATCCAGTGACCTGTCTCTCATGATGGTGCTTATCCTGTGTCCTAGACAGTATGGCTTATTGTCTTCTGCTAATGTGTAATGTCTCCTGCTAACAGGACAGTATAGCTGTCCTCTTAAATTGCTGTGACAGGGTGTCACTAAGCATTAGTGTTTATAAAGAGGAAACTGCCCTTTTTTGGAAGCATCTTGAAGGATAGTGACATTTTTTGTTTGTAATAAAAAGATTAAAAAAGGTCCCGAATTCATGGTCTGTATGATCTGAGCGAAAGATTCCTCTTCTTGGACAAATATTTTTGCCTTTGTAAGAGTGATTTTTGTGCTAAAGTACTGATCTCCGTATACTTCAGTAACTTGCCAGTACTGGGAAGTATAAGTGAAGGGAAAATTTAGGTAAGATAATCGTGTTAAATGAAAGCTCCCTCCTCCTTTTGTAGGAGGAAAGTCTTCGCTGCTCTTAATTTTTTTTTTCCATTTGCTTTGCATCTTGTCTGAAGTGTGTGATCTCTTTCTGAAGTGTTCAACTAATTTTCCGAAGTTATAGCAGGGTCTATTACGTCAAAGAGCTTTATTATCTCACCTGTGAGGCCTGTTTCTCTGATCCTAATGAAGTGGATTCAGAGAAGAGAGAAAACCTCAGCGTGTGCCTGATTGCAGTTTACTGGGCTTTCTGACTGGGAAGGTGGGAGCTATGACTCTGCAACTCTTTGACGGAAGATCTGAACAGAATGTGTCAGCTTGTCTTTTAAGAAAAGTAGAAATTATTGCAATAGCTGGGAATCAAATTGAAGAAATGAGTCTATGAAGAATCTCGGGTGCCTTTTTAAGGATCTTTATTGCTCCCAAGTGCTTTCAATTCAGGTTTCCCCAGGAGAAAAATGAGTTTTGCATGTTCAGCAAGATTCCCATTCTCTTAAATACGGGCCCATGCGTTTAAAGCGAGGGTATGTGTGGCAGCAGCTCCGGTGCTGAGAGACTGAAAATCTTAGTAAGTCTGCTTAGGTACTTCGTTAGAAAATCTAAACGCAAATGAGCAGCAGCCAGTATGGGCTGCAGGTGGATCGAGACATTGTTCTGTCAAGTAAGAATTAGAGTTATCATCACAGCAGTGGTGCACAGACACGATGGCTCATGGAAATGCAGAGGCTGGAGACTGCTTTGCTTGGTCGCTGCTGTTGCACATTTGTGTTAAGTGGAGTAGGAGAAACCTTGGCTAGTGCCCGTATGTGTTACACTAGTGGTCTATTTTGATGGCAATGGCTGTCAGACTAGCACTATATATTACCTACCAGAGCATCCTTAAAAATATCTATTATGTACAGTTTTCGTTGTCCTCTAAACTTCTTGTAGTGTGTGGGATGAGCAGAAAGGAAGGTGCAAATGTGTACGTGAGTGGTAGTGGAGAGCCACAGTTAGAGCTGGCCAGTTGCTGATTTCTTGGTGCTGTAAAAGACATTTGAACGTGATTGTTACAGAGAGAATATGTTCAGGTTGACCTTGTATTCCAAAGACTCTCTTCCTGCTTGCTTTATCTTACCCAGATTTGATACCCGCTTGGCAGAAGTCTTGGCACTGCTTGGCACTAGCAATTCTCTGCTCATCAACCTGAAAGAAATGACTGTTGAAACTCAGAAATGCACAGTTTTGAGCTGTGCTGCCTTTGTCATTATCCAGTCTATACAGTCTGATTTTTCGTATTTCTTTCTTTCCAGAGATTAGGGGAAAAAATAGACAAGCTTCCATGAAGTGTGATGTCTGTCTTTTAATTCTGATTAATCAAATACAGTCTCTACCAGTAAAAAAGCATGATGTGTGAGACCCACTATGCTAAATTTACACCCTGCAATTTTCAGACATTAGTTGCCGCTAAATTGGCAGAGTAACTGGAGCCAAATATACCTGCTTTGCAATTATATCTGCTGGGTTGGTATTTATGGAAATGGCCAACTAGGCCAATGAGACTCAAAATTAAAATTAACCCTTAATTGCAACATGCCGAAACTGCTGTTTCATTAGTGTATTCATCAAGGCTCTTGAGAATGTCCGTTATGGCCAGTCTCAGGTGCTACTGCAAGTGATAATGCTTGCTTCCCTAGAACCTTTAAAAAAAGACTGGCAAGCCTATGAACTTAGTGCGTTCTAAGTTTCTGTTTGGGTTTTGTGTGAAAACAAATGTATCCTGCCTTGGAACCAAGTAGATACGGACTTTGAGAATAAAAATTTTATTGTTGAATATGTAGAAGCCATGTCTTTTGCCTGGGCATCTTGAGTTCTCTGGGTTACTGAGATATTATGAACTTTAGTTTTTGTTGAAAATTTTCACAAAATTCTTGAGATCTTGTCTGTTCCTTCTGGTCCCCATCTGTGTAACTCTGTAGGTGATTCCCCAGCTCATCGGTTTGCTCCGCAGCCCTCCCAGCATTTGCCAGTTTAGCGTGCTCTCTCTGGACGTCTTTGCCCTGGCTTCTTCAGAAAGTGCTCTTTGTAGCATACATAAATATGATGGATGCCAGGAGGAAGTGGAGCTTTCAGGGTTTGTTTAACCAGCAAAATGATGCATGGGGTTATAGCAAGGTTTTGGAGATCTCCTGAGTTTTGATTTGGCTCAGTGGAAGAATACCTGATGCAAAAAATGTTGAATGAGGCCTTAAAAGGCAAGAATGGTTTTGTAGTTAACTAGAAACTTATTAATTTTTGTTAACTCGGAGTTTGTCCTGGGATTGACTCATCTGAGTAAAACACATCCAGGTTTGGAAGCTGCAAGTGGCTCAAGTGAGACACCCAAAATATTTGGATTAGGGGCTGAAGTATATAAATGCTTATTCTTTCTTAACTAGAGTGTACTGGGAAGCTTCTCTTTGAGACTTTTTGTCTAATGGGCACTTTGAGTAGGGTGGTATAATTTTTTTTTTTTTCTTTTCCTTTCGAGGCCAGGATAGACTTCTAAAAAGCAGGTGCTGCTTTTCTTTATAGGAAACTGTTCAGAGGACTTTAGGAAATAAAGTAAACAGAATTGGCAGGAATCGAAGAATAAGCAAAAAATGGGAAAAGGAAGAAGGCTGGTACACCAGATAGACTAAATCCTGGACTGTTTCTCGTGTGGCCCTTCCCAGAGACGTTGACCACAGTTGCACCCACTGTTCTTGGGGAAACGTTCCTTTTTCTCATGCACACATCAAAAGTTTTTCTGCTAAATCTTCCTCTGTCTATCTTCATTCCAGTATTCTTCACTCTTCACTGTGCTGTTAAACACAGCAACTGTTGAAAGAGCTAAAATCCAAGATTGCCAATATTGCAAACAAACTCCTGATTTTACTGCTAACTCAAAACCAGTTTAATATATGGTGTGCGTGGATGATATCTTGCTGTGGCAAATACTGCTGGAAAGAATTGGTCACCAGTGCCTTGCAGAAAGATTGCACAGCCACACTGTGCATCCCATATTGACGTCCCGTCTGTGTTGGGGCACTGTGTATGTTCCTCTGCAATGGAAAAACATCATTGCTCTCGGCTAGGGCTTCTGGTACAATGAATAATTGAAATAGATAAGGTGAAACTAAACTCCTGTGAAAAGAATGAGCCTCTCACTTCGGTATAATCCCTGCCATGTATCTTCCTAACAGCATGTTTCCCATTGACAAAATGCAAATGCCATTTATTTTTCTTTTATTGATTTGCTTAGAGAAAGCAGCAGAAATCTAATCTGTGCATCAAATACCGAGTCGCTTTATTTTCTGTATAAATTTTTATTATTACCATATAAAGCACATCAAAGAGCTCAGTTTGAATGGGAGAAAATCATGCTTTAGGTAGGTGGTTATAAAAGCTGTTATTTTTCACTTAAGTGATTATTTTCTAGGTCTCTGGTAGTGATTATGGGAAAGTCCCAGCTTCAAATAAATAACCAGTCGTTGTATACATCTGTCATTCCTGAGCCCCGTCTTCTGCCCCCACTTAAGTCTCTTTGAGGCTTGCCTGGTGGAGGACATGGCCAGAGCTACAGGAAAAGGGCAAATGCACGCTGTCTTTTATAAAAGAAACCTCTTAAGTCTAAAGTAATGGCAAAATCGCTTCAAATAGGCCTAGGGCATGACATTTGAAGAGGCTTGTGTCCTGTGATGTCTCATTGTTGAATTAGACCAGTATATTAGCAGTGATCTCCAAAATATTGTGAGAGTGGTGTGAAGTCCTGGATGGTCTAAAGGGTGTTGCTGTGGCTGCGCCATAGCTTGTCGTGTTTTCGATATAGGGTGGATGAAACTTGGCTGATTATAACACAACCTGGTGATCCTCTGAAATCAAGGCTCTGGTTTGGCTTGTTATGTTGAAATTGTTTGTTCTAAAGGTGTATATGTCCACTTTTGCATTATCATTGCAGGTGGAGGAGAATGAGTTGCCTTTCCCTTTGAAGATTCAGGGGTGTTCTAAGTTCACTTTGCACCATGTTTTGTCACCCAACTCACACGGTCTTCATGTATGCCCTCTTTTCAGTCTCTTATCTCTTTGTTGGATTTGCATTCTGATTTGAAGAGGTTATCATCTATTTCCAGGTAATGCTTCTGTTTAGGAGCAGTACCCCGTCTTCACTGGCCGTGTGCTGTCAGTAGCACTTACTGCAGTCACTCTCCTCTTCTTAAACCGTTGCCTTTCCTTGACTGATTGTCTTCGCTAATTCTTCTCCTAACTTTAACTGTTGCTTCAATGTATCGTTTGGAAAAACATTCTTGTTTCTCTTCCAGATTTTTTAGGAGCCTCAGGAGAGAGGTTTCTGGTCTCCTTGTTTTCTGTTTTTACGGCAAGACTTCAAAGCAGGAGCTGAGTTGCCTTTCCAGGGTAGGGAATTCTGCAGATCTGCCTCTGTCTAAATTAAAATCGTGGTTATCTGTCCTCAATCTCCTCACACTTGGATATTAGCTTAGTGTTGTCGAGTGAGAGGTTATGAGTTTTCTTCTTTATTGTTAAGGACATTGTTGATGTTTTGTTTTGTTACTCTGGCCTGCATCCTGGCCTGTCTTGGACTCGGCCCCTCTGCGGAGCCTCACAGCCCAGCTGCGCCTTGCAGGCTCTTTCCGGGTGCCGCCTTTTCGTGTAGTCGCGCAGCCCAAGTTCTCCCCTTGTTACCAAAACCGCAGCTTACTTTCCCCTCCTGGTGTGCTGTACCGACATGCAGTCAGATCCTAAATGCATAAATTACTCCCCTGATATCATCAGGAGGATATCATTATCATAACTTCATCTTGTTTTGCTTTCTCCACCATGCTTACACAGTGAGTTCGCTTTCAGAGCCCTGCACGTTCTGTCTCTAGCACGCCTGTCAAATGGTCATTCACCACTGAGATGTCGGCGTGGGATACCAGTCCTCACCACCTACATGCTTGCTGGGACGTAGCATGGCATGTCTGGTTCTGACATGCAGCATTCCTTACTGGGGAAGACTTTGATATGCAGCTGCCGAGACAATTATTGCTCTTGAAAACTTTCCTTGGCTGCTTAAAGAAGGAATTGTGCCATAGTTGTTAAGGACAAGCAACTTTATTAGACTAAGTGGTGTCTGTTGGAGTTGAAAATGGCAGGAGTGTTTCGGTTTTAGGTTATCTGGTTTAGCCTGAGAAAAGGCTACAGTCCTTGTCTTGCTCTTAACCTAGGGGTGTGTTTCCACAGCAGCGTAAGGTGTTTGGGCTGTCCCTCCTTCCAGGGCACGTGTGCTCCTCTCCCTCTCTTCTGTGATGGCAGATGCTCTTGAAACCTGGTGGTGGGTTGATTCACACAGCGCTGAGAACTAAAGGCTTTTAGGTTAACTTTTTTAAAGCTTGTTGCCCACCTGTGGTGGAGCTGATGCAACTGGATAGTAAGAGGGAAGACAGGAATTTATAGCTGGGGTTGGAGAAAGGTGGGGCTATTAGCTCTGATTTAGATCAGCTTAAGCTGTCGAGGGGATGCACCTTTAGCTAATCACAGCTGTGTACAAAAAGCAGCTATGGTTAGTTTGACGTAGTGCTTCTGCCACTGACCAATAATATCATTCCATACTGTCACCTTATGTATTCGGACTCTAAGGTCTCTGGAGGTGCAGAGGTTGGTTTTTTAGTGGTTTTTTTTTCCGAGGTTTTTTTTGTTTTGTTTTTGTGGGTTTTTTTTTCCTCATGGGGTGAAACATTCATCTGCCTACTGGTTAACAATTTCTGTTTATAGGGTTTTTTTTTTTCTATAATGCGTAGCTCTTGCTTAAACTGCATTCATTTGCAGAGGTTGATTCTGTGTGTGATCTGTGTGGTGGAACAGAAGACTGCAGAAATACTAAATATTCTTACAAGTGCTGAGTGACTTCTTGTTGGAGAAGGGGCAAGATGATACCTCCTTAGCATACTGCTGAGGGACGAGATTTGCATTCTCCTTCGTAGTTATCGCTTTTCCCTTTCTCTCCTCCCCTTCCATGTTTTTGTATTACTGCATATTTGGGCATTGTTGTTTTTGTATGCTGGGATGTAGAGAGGGATAGCGTGTCCAGTATCAGCTACCAACTCCAAAGGACTTGAGTGCTTTTTATGCCTATAAGTTATGGCGTACTTTAACCACTGCCATAGTGAAATGCTCTTGAGCAACTGACATTATAGAAATTTTTTTTTGCAAAGAATTAACACTGACATTTACAGCCTCACAGTTAACTGCTGCCACTCCTTGTGATTACTTCTCATTGGAGCACCCTTTAAGTCATCGTTGTATGGCACAACAGAACAGCCTGAAGTAGCACTTGCATGTGAGGAAATAAACTAATAGTGAATTCAGCTGTGTTCTCCAGATAGAACAACTGTGGAATTTTTCCTACATCGGGTGTAAGACCTACAAGAATCTGCCCAACTAGTAAGGCTGAACATCCCAGAGTTTGCACAGCTAAGTCATCTGTGAAAGCCCCTAATTATGGGTAATTCACTACGTTTTTAAGCAAGAAAGTGTGGTTAACAGCAGCCTTTTATGACCTCTTGCATCTGCATAATGCAGAAAAAGTCCTTGCAGAAACAAGTCTCGAAGAGCAATTAAAAACCTTTGATCTTTGAAAGTAAATGTTCAGATTCTCTGATTGGGAAACTTAAAACCTAATTGTGCTAGGTGGGTTTTTATTGACATGGAGTATCGTGTGAGGAAATTTAAACCTAGCCCCTTCCAACTGTTAGAAAAACAAACCAAAAAGCCCCCCAAAGTGCTCGTTGTTAAATGGAATTTTTGTTCATCACTTCTGTTATTGTAGGTTGTTCCTTTAAATTTGGTTAATTTTGGACATTGAATTCACTTTTGTTCTGGATCTACAGCTTGCTAGGTATTGGTTGGACAAATGTTTCTTTACCAGCTCATCTCAAATGCGTGTACCTGAACCGAACTGACAGCATTTCTAACGGTTCTGCAGCCACGCCGCAAAATCCCAAATATAACTTCGGTTCAAACTTTGTCGTTCTTTACTCCTTTTCTTGTCCTTTCTATCATTTAATTGAATGATACATTCTTCTTTAATCTTGGCGTTCACTTTTTACAAGATTTACTGTGCAGTTCTGCCGTTTGTCCTTATCGGTTTACACAAGCTTATGATTTATACTGGGTAATGCTGTCGGAAGTGTCCTGTTGCCAAGGAAAACGTTAGACAAAGACGGCTGTGTTTGCTGAGAGAACAAGTAGCTAAAACCTGGGCATAACAGCAGAAATTAACTATATACAGATCTGCATGTAGCAGTTTGGTTTCATCTCACATGAATATTTAAAGGCTCGATTTATGGGTGACGGATTAGGCCCTGCATTGTGAGAGCATTTTAAAATTTCATAGTCTATTGTGTTTTGCGGACAGAATGTAGTTGTCTCAGCAGCTTGTGAAATAAAGGCAAATTTGTATTGAATCCCTTGGAAAGATCCTTGAATAAACTAAAACTTATTAGTAGTACTCCTCCCACCTTCAAGGTGTTTATCTGTTGATATGAGACTGTGTTTCTTTTCTTTCTTCCCTATCAATAGGCCATTCAAGGTTAATGCTCAGACTTCCTCCTGTTGAAGAAAGAAGATAAGATTCAGCTCGGAAATCTTATCGCTAGGTGGATGTTGGCCATAAGTACGTTTCTCTTACCCTGTGTTATCAGCAGAGTAAGCAGTGAGATGAGACTGGTGGAGGAAGAGTTTCAGCATTAAGAGTTGTTGTAGGCAGGGGAATGTAAACATCTCCCTGGCTGTGATTGGTATCATTTAACTTTCCAGTCAGCTCCCCCTGCCCACCCTGATAAAAGATGGATTTGGTTCCTGCAGTGGGTCAGCCCAGCAGCCAGAGCTGATGTTGCAAACCACAACGGTCCTGTTTCTTTAGAAAGTATTTTAGATATCTCTGTTCTAAGTAAGCTGACGTTTAAAAGTTGTGAAAATCAAGTGGTTTTTATCTTCCAAAATTATGGCAGGTAGTCATTTGAGCATGAGGTCTACAAATCCAAGATTTCTTGCAATCATACACAGGAAGGAGTTTGATATAAGGATTTGATATTGGTGGTAGTTTGGGACATGAGAAACAAGACTGAGATTACTTACTCTCGATTTACTCTCTTTACATCCATGCCCTGTTGAGAATAATTTAGGCTGTGTTTTCAGAGTGAGCAGTACCAAATGACCAGACAGTGCAGGCTTGATGCAGGCAGCATATCTGTTCAGTTTGGTGAGGTGCAGCAGTGTTGTCTGTGGGAGGACAGATGATACTCTATTGATCGTAAAGTTTACGAAGGCAAAGTTAGGCCTCCTTCCCTTTTCTGAAAGGCAAGCTTTTAAGGCATAACTGGGTGACTAATCTGAGGTTCTTCGCTGTGTCAGATACTTGTACTTTTATTCATCTGACACTGGTTACGATATAACTTGCTTTACTGTCTCTGAATTCAAAGCATGGTCTGAATCTGTCCGAGAGGAGGATAATATACCTAACTGTATCATAAGGGTGCTGCAGGCAAATCTTTCCTCCAAGGTAGAGAGGCTGAGCAAAAAAAGATAAAATATTCTCTTCTGAGATGCTAAAATTATCTTTTCTGTCCTCTGTAGGGGTCTGTAGTTTGTAGTGTGATCTGTGAGGTGACTTACTGTTGTCCTTTGTTGTAGGGTAGCTGGTGTATAGTGTTGAATGTATTACATACATGGTTCATGAAGAAATTGGATTATTTTCTATATACACAGGTTCTGTCTTTTATTAAGTAGTATGTTGAAAGTTACTGAGTATGGAGGGTATAAAATCAATAGGATTTGCTTTGCTTTTAGTGTGTTTGAATATAGAAATTACATCTTTAGTGTTTTGTTCTTTCATGCTGTTTTTGCTGCTACCCCCATCAAGATGCTCAGTTGCATTTTTTGGTGTGTATTTATAATGCTTACCTTTTTGCTACCAGTACTCTTCCATCAAATTAAAGCTTGAAGTTAAATTCAAAAAGCATGCCTTTCTAGCCAGGGAACATCTGGAAAAGGATTATACATTGGACACTAACCTGGTTGCAGTCAAAGCAAAGTTTCGTGGAACAGTGTCTCTCCTGGGGGAACAGCACTGTGATACTGTATAAGGGTCTAAGCCAAACTGTCGGCACTAGTCGGGACAAGAAGGCCAGAGCTGTTTCTGAAACAGGCAGGTCTGTCACACAGCCTGTGAAGATGGCTATTGTTTTCTGACGCTGAAGCTGAACTTCCAAATAATCTGTCTGAACGTGGGACTGTGCCTTCAGAAGCAGTGCCTTCTACTAAGAAGTGGAAAGGCAAGTGGTCCTGTTAACGTGCTGGTGTTTGGAGTAGAGCTGATGAATTGCTAGGAGTGGTTTCAAGGGAGGAACGCCACTGCCCCGTGACTCAAAGCACTGTGCTAAAGGAGGTATTTTCTGAAGACTGAAAGCCACAAGTCCGTGGTTGTCACTGACTGCTGTTTGAAAGCCCTAATGGTCAATAAATAGCTGTGCTTGCTGCCATACCGAAATCTGAAACACAAGCTTCTCCTGGTGCAGCAGAAACTAAAAGAATCCCCCAAAGTGTGCTGGTCTTAGGTTTTCACTTTTCTTTGCTAACTGTGCATGTTACTTCAAAAGGATTGAAGATCCTGTAGACTTGTCTAGCAACCGTGCAGCAACCCCTTCTGTTTCTCTCATCATTCTGCTTACCAAGATGTACAAATGTATACCTGGCTTCAAGCTGCACGGAAGTTAAAGTGATTAAGAACCTGACTGTGGAGCTGGCATGGGGACAGTAACTGGTCAGGTTTCCTCTGTCAGAGGGTCGGTTCCCTCTGGACAGGGTGTTTCCAGGGGCAGGGAGGGCTGCCTGCTTTTGTTCAGTTGCACTGCTGTGGAATATTTTTTTGTGACAGTGTTTTCTGCTCTTTCGGAAGATCAGAAAGATAGTAGCAACCTGTGGGTAAGATGAAATGATTAGAAGGGAGTCACTGTTCAATAACCTGAAGATGGCAATTGGTGTAATATGTTCTTTGTATTTCAGATTTTTATTCTGGACTTGACTTTCTGTTTAAGTGCCCAGAGATAATAGCTAAGCTCTTCGAGAGTATGAGGAACACATAATTAGGGAAAATGTTTCCATTCCAGAGGATGTTAATTATTAGAGGGTTCTGTGTAATTGCATGCTCTAATTCATTGCACAGTAATGGTTTCATAGTTTGCTTAAAATCACTGGGGGGGGAGGAACTGGAGAGGAGTCTGGGATAAACAAAACAATCCTAAATTTGGTGTATTGATCTTGCTCTGGGGTTTGGGTGGATGAGTCAATCTGAGTTGGTTTTCTGCTATAAGTTATCTTGGGGGATTGAGGGCAAGCAGGGTGGGGAAACTCTTCAGTAAAGATAACCATTTACTCATGTGGCCATTACAGTCAAAAGAAAGAAGTTGGGGGTCATGTACTGACCCCTTTTGCTATGAGTATCCATGAGTCTCCACTAATCAAAATTAGGGAGAAAGGTAGCCGTGTGATGACTCCATTGCCTTACGAAGGATCATAAACGTTATTCACCAGGGGATAAAAAGGGTTCAACTCCATCATTCCTTTGGTCTTGTCTGGAGCAGCATATGCACTTTTTGGAGTTAAATGCTTGAATTTGTGAGTGAATCAGACTCAGTCTCGCTGCTGTCACAGTTCAGGCATAATCTTCATATTTTCCAGGCAGAATGTCAGCTTGGCCTGGTCGTCAGGAGACCGGAGTAGTGTGATGGGACACACGAGCTTGTTATCTCCTCCTTCACCTCTACCCCCCATTTAATTTCTCTTAGGTACAGCTGTTTGATACAAATGCTCCTGTTTGACTCCTGTTGGCAAGTAATTACAAGTATATTGCTAAAGGGGAGACTGGGATCATGAAATCTAAATTCTGTTCCAAAATCTGTTGTAGGTCTTCTGCGCTATTGTGCATAAATCCTTTAGTCTTTTTTTCTTTTTGTGAAGACAAAAATAATGTTGTCCTTAGGGTGGTGTTACAGCAATACATTCGTCAAAGGTATTAAGAGTAAGATATATTTACCTCTGCTGCTTCTGTAAGCAAGTGGGCTGGTTGGGTAGCTTTAGTTTGGATAAGAACAGCGTATAATCTCCATTTGACCTTCTTGCTGGGGAATGTTTCTCTTTTGAGGTGCACCCAGTTCAGTAATCTAAATAAGTATTTCTTCTTCCTCTCCTCCTCCTCCTTTTCCTGTTTAAACTTGTACTAGTTTGGAGCTGTGTTCACTCCGTACTGGTAATGGCCCATAGCCTGTTTCTCTTCCACCACGCTAACTCTGCTGAGAGCCCGCGGATCTAGGAGATGGATGTATTTTTGGTGTGTATTCAAGCAGCTGCACTGGAGACAAGCAAATGTGGGGGCTCTAGTGAAAATATAGAATCTAGCCATGAAGGCTGTAGGATTAAAGTAAGCCTGCTCACCTTGGCTCATTTCCTGTGCATGGTGTTGCAAGGAGAAAGCAAATGGTTGTTTATTAGGGAATGTTCTAGAAGATTATATTTAATTCAGGCGCTTGCATGGCTAAGTGCTGAAATGCAGCCACCTACTATAGGGAATGTGTCACTTGCTTAAACTAACACTGTAGGATATTTAGAAAAAGGTACTCTGTTCTATTCATATTGTATTATTTATGGTGGAGATCATGGTGTGTTAAATGCTCTCCAGTTCAATAAAGGCAGCTTTTGCTGTGAGGAATTAATGGGTGAAGGATGGACACCCAATAGTAGTCTGCGTTCCCCGCCATTGTAGTTTCTCTGTCTAAATTGAAAGAAGCTATCCTTTTTTAGTGCTCTAAAATAGGGTTTTCCCATTGACTTTGACTTGCTTCAATAATATTTAGTGTTTACTTGGAAGTAACCATAGGGGTTTCTGCTCTTTTGACTAGGCCTGATCCATTTTAAATCTTGAAGATGCTAGAAATCGAATATATTGCATCTCATGGATCAGAGTTGGAAAACTGAAGGAGGGGAAGTCGAACCTAAACAGTGAGCAGTTCCTGGAATAATCACTAATTTACGTGCTGCTTCAGTGAAGAAACTTTTTTGAGCACTTGTATTGCAGTGGGGCTGTCAGCCTGCCTTTACAAATAACCCTCATAACTTCTAACGTTGCATAAGCAATGTAATCATCAGGCAGTTTAAATGAGGATAGGGGAGGATAGGGATTAAAACTGTTCAAGGGGATTTAAGTTGTCAGATAATCGCTGGCAGGTGTCCTTTACTTGTGACAGATGGCATAGGTGTTGTTAGAGGCTTCATGGCAGAGCAAGAGAGAACTTGTCTTATTCTTTGCTTCCCAAAGCCAGCCTGAATGTGCACTGGGATGCTTTTCTTTTGTTCTGGCAAGGCACCTTTGCAGTGGCGCACAGGAAAGCAAATCAAGCTGAAGACTAGCTTTTTATGGGGATTTATGAGATACGCTTACGAACATGCAGCTGCAAACAACTGTTTGGGTGATATCAAAGGTGTTTATTTAAGAGATAGAAAGTAAACTTAGTCCTCATTAGTGTACCTTCCTTACCTGTTTGGTGCTGTTAATGGGCAATCTTTTTATGCCCTACATACTTGAATTCAGTAGGGGACCTTCCTCTTAAAAACTAGTGCCCTGTTTTAATTTTAACAATGGGTAAAGTGTAGTAGAGAGGTTAAGTTTGTTGCCACAGACTCTTTGGTGGCTGCAGGAGTCCTCACTTTGATGTTCTCTCATAAGCACAAATCGGCTCTGCCTTCCGTTTCAGTGCAGTGAGTGTTAAGCCAAGTCTACCTTAAATTCCACTGGTGTTACCTGGCTCACATTCTTCTATTGCTGGTGAAGTTTATGCATGCACATGTTAAACTGAAGTTTATAGGCAAAGCATAATGTTTGGAGTTTATTCATGCTCAGCTTCTGAATTCCTCTTCTGGGTGCATCATCTGCATTAGTAGATATCTATAAAGTAGATGTGGAGTGAGTCAGATGCTTCATGTCAACATAAAGATGTATGATAAGATACATCTGTCCTTAGTGGCTAAATTTACAGAAGCAACTGGACCTGAATGTAAGCATTTGTAAATAGTTTTGCAGTCTCTGAGGAATCAAATCTTGTGATATCCTACCAGGCACTTAGCACCACTTATTTGCTATCTTTTAAGATGACGGAGGAAGATCAAAAAGTGTTTGTTCAAGTCTGCCATTATCGCTCACTTTTCTTTAGTTGTGATGTGTTTTGCTGGTGAGCAAATATTGGCAGGTATTGAAGGTATGTCTTTTTGATGCCATCTTACTGCAAATTCCAGCTACTGACTTGTTCTAGTCTCGCTCCTTTTGTTTTCACAACACGTTGCAGGTTTCAGTAGAGTGAGAACAGATTTCTGATGTGCTGAAATCAAACCCGGTGTGGATTTACACCTGGCAAGGGGATAAGCAGAAAGAAAGAATGAATTCATTCAAGTATGTAGCATACTGTTTGCATCGTGTGATAGGAAAGTATCATGAGTACCCCTTCGGCCTCACAGCTACATACCAGCCTGGATCAAAATAATTCTCTTCACATTTGAAAAACTTTAAGCAGCAATCTGTTGAAAGTATCCAGTGAAGATGTCAGGATTCCCACAAAAGACAAGCCAAAGGTTGGCAGTGAAGAGTTCATGCTTCATCCTTGGCGATAGATCCTCTTTGCAAAGAGGCTGAAGTTACTGGCATTGTTCATGAGGGTGTTGAACACATAAGTGTCTTGTATTTCTTCCTCAAAACCTCCTTGGCCAGGGTGACTGCTTACTCTTACTGATTACACTTTCTGATACAGAGGCAGCAGTGTTATCAGTAGTGATCTGTTCTGTAATGTGCACAGTTCTCTGCAGTGCTTTCAGGTAAAGGGTTTTTTGTGAAGGATATCCTTGACTTGCTTTCTTAATGCAGTGTGAAGTGCTCAGTATGACTTGTCCTTTTATTTATTTTTCCCTGATTCTTTTTCAGTGGGTATTAAATATTTAGATGCTAACATTTTTGGAAGTGGCTGCTAAAACAGATTGACTTTCCTTACTCAGTCCCCTTCAAAGTGAAACACAAGTCCCTTTTTTTATTCAGCCCAGATGGTGTGCTGCTTAAAGTGAGCAAGTGTTGCAGTGAAAATGGACTACTTCTTTCCCCTTCTTCCCTTCCTCCTTTACTTTACTGAACACATCCGTGTAGCTCATATTTGGGTTGAATTCAAAGTTAGTCAAAGAGGCTGCAGGGTAAATATGTCAACTATTGGAAAGCCAGCTCTGCCAGATTGAAGGAATTTCTGCCCCTGCCAACAGGCGGTATAGCAAGTTGGCTGCACAAAACCTGACATCTGCATGGACCTTATTAGAAAAACGGACAAGATGATCTAGTTTGGTCCTTTCCACGTCTGTCTCGTGCGTGTCGGTAACACTGCTCCTCGTCACGTGCGTGCACAGAGCCCCCGAGTCGCACAGGGGCTGTGCGCAGAGCGGGCAGGAACGTCGCGTTCCTGAGGGCTGGGAGGTGATGACCGCACCGAGGATTTCTTTGAAGGTTTTTACATCCGATAGAGGAGACTTGCAAAGTGAAGGAAGCAAAAGGAACAATATGATTTAAAACAGTTCCACATGTGCAATTGGTTTGACAGTTCTTTATCCACCAATGGATTTTTTTAAAGATGGAGTAATGCACGTAACAAGTTTCTAGATGCATTGGCTATGACCCTCAAATTGCTGTCTGTAACCTGCAACTCTCTTCTAGCAGCTGATGAAGGGAAATAGCTGTTGCTTTGAAAGTGGATTGTGTCAGAGTTCCGTCTTCCCATTCCGCAGCAAAGCTTGCGTAGGGCTGTCGGCAAGTAACTTGGTCTGCCAGTATCTTTTGTTTCCTGTTTGGTGAAAAGGTTAGTAGTACATCCTTGCTTTAGAAGAACATGGAGGATAAATTTATTGTATGACAAAGGAAATCCTATAAACAAACAACTTACTGGCTAACAAATAAAATTTGGTATCTGTTCCTGGAATGTTGCTTCAGTTTAGTAGGGTAGAAGTATAACATTTATTTAAAGGTAAAAGTAAAGTTATGTTAAAAGTAACAGGGACTCGATAGCTTTTGGGAGGGGGTGTGTTTCTTGGTTTGAGTTTTTTGCTTTTTGAAACTCTAAAAATCTCTTAAATGATTTGGCTTGGTCTAAATTTTTTCATTAAAGAAGCATGGAGATCATGGCTCAAGCTTTTCAGGCAAGATAACAGCAGTAGACCTTGACAAGAGCTGAACTTTGGTTATTCTGCACAGGAGGTGTTACAGTGCTTGAAATGCATCCAGTTACGTTTTCACAGGAACACCTTGATGCTTAGGGGGAGAAGACATTTCTGTAGTTAGGGCAGGTAGCTGTGAGACCTGCTGCCGGTTCTTAGCTAGCAACTTGCCGAAGTCTAGAAGAGGTCTCACTTAAGTGTTGACAGCAGGGTTTTTCATTTTGAATAGGTGCAGCTTCCATGTGGAAGTGGAGCAGGTTGGATGAGAGGTGAGGTTAGACAAGAAGGTAGCGCAGAGCAACAGAGAGAGGTGCCATGAGAATGGCACCGTTTTGATGTTGCTGCCTAAATGTGCTGCCTAGGTGCTTGGGTTCTGAGAGAGCAAAAGCCTCGGTAATTCCTAGTTCTCTTGTCAGGCTTGAAGTAACTCAGTTTTACATCAGGGATTTATTCTTAGCCAGGACATTTCAGTTTTGTAATATTTGAGAACTTGTAAATTCTCTCTGATAAAGGTTCTGACAACTACTAGGAAAGTCTTCCAGTGGTACCATACTGACTTGAAAACTACTTTTTGGGAGGACTGTGGAGAAAGCAGTTAGGTCCTGCTGTTGAAGCTCTTGGATGCTTTATAACAAACTTCAGAACGTGGCATATTGGCTGTGCCTTTACCTGGGTATCTCACCTCTTTCACATCCTGATCTGGTGACAGCGTGCTGCAGTTTTATAATACTGCGGTAGGTTTTCTCCAGTTGCAGGCAGAGGTGTTACAGCGCACTGGGAGTTGTTTGCTAAGAGGAGGTTGTGTAATGCTGACAGTTTCACCCTCGGTAGCTGTTTGAGACTGGCGATTTTCATTTGGGGATTACTTACCAGGTACAGGTCAATGATATGAAGACTGATCTGAATGTGTTCAATCACTGGTTTAAGGAAGGGAAAAAAAACCAAAAAAAACCAAAAAACACAACAAACAAACAAACAAACAAAACCACAACAAAAAAAACCCCACCTTGCTGGTTGAACATAGGACTGCAGAACTGAGTTAACAGTGATGCTGTAAGGCTGCACTAGCCCGGGGGTGGTTATTGACAGTGCCATGTCTGCTCAGCGTTTCATGGCGAGGCTAGCCAAGGACAAACTGTTCCCATTGCTGGTTTAGATTTAGGGACTCAGGCATGAAGTAGAGTTGGGTACAGCGTTTCCCCGGGAGCTGCTGGGAGCAGCGAAGGCCCTGCCTGAGTGGGCTGGAGCTGAGCTTCTTCCAGTGTGCTCTGGAAGCTGCCTTTTCCCATTGCAGTGGCGAGAGCAAACACATTCTTCCTTCATCAGAAGAGCAGTGATGCAGGGAATGAAACTGAGGTTTGACTGAAACTGCTAAAAGCAAAAAGACATCAAATTGCCAGCTGCATAGCCTGGGCTTGCTTTTTGCTGGCTGTCACTTTCTTTAAGGTGCTACAGCAGGGGTTCTGGGTGTGTTGCCAGTGGCTGAGACTGCCCCATCTGCCTCAGAAGACCTTATTTTCACCTTTTTCTGAACTATCCTGTCTTTTAACAGCTCAGGACAAATTTCCATTAAGGTATCTGCTCTGTGCTGGCAGCTTCTTAAAACGTCCCCAGGAGAGTCAGCCATTTGCAAGAAATAACATTTGAGAGGAAATACATTGTTTGGGGCAGACATAGGCATAAAAAATACCTCCCTGAAGCATTCCTATCATGTGTCTTTTGAAACGGTGATGTAAAACTTATCAGTTTTGCCTGTGTCAGGGATGGGGCATTTTGCTATGTTGCAGGGGAGGAAGGGAACCATCTGCATTTGGCCAATTCTGGAGTTTCTGGAAAGCCTCATGCTTAGAGGCTTGTTGTTTTGGCAGCTGACTTCTCCAAAGGTGCCTGTGCGGAGCAGGTTCCTCCCTGGGACTGCAGGAATGAGCTAGGAACAGGTCTTCCCTGAAACTGCTGATCCTGGCAGCTGTGATCTGCTTTGTGCCCCGCGCAGCACTGAAGAGTGGGGCCTTGCCATGCTGGGTTTATGGTGCTTCTCCTCGCCCCTGGAGCTCCGGCCTTCCCAGGGAGAGGAAGGAGTTGGACTCCGACAGGAGCAGGAAGCAAGCTGGTGTAGGGTGGGCAACGGAGGGTACTGACTGCAGCTCTGCCACTTCCCCAGGGTTCCAAAAATCATGCGATTATCCTCAAAATAGGTAAATGATAGCTAAATGATTGAGCTGCACGTCAGCTTAATTTGTTCTTCCTGGGTTTGAACCATGAAGATATGTGGGTAGGTGGGGGGGTGTATTTTTGTGACACCTCCACCCTTCTGTGGGAAGGTTTGTATTTCTGGGTTTTGCCTGGGCAAGTGCATGTTGCCTGGGACTAGTCTGGAACATGACAGAGGAGGATGAGGGGAAGGGTATTCTTTCTCTCATCCTCTGCTTTGTCTTGCAGCTTGCCCCCAGCTTGACAGCATGACATGCCATTTTGGTGCTTATTAAAACCATCGAGTGTCATTATCTTCTTTCACTGAAGTTTGTGTTTCTGTGGTATCTGCATTCCAGAAACAATGCACAAAGTGGGCAACACGGTAGATTAAAAAGGCTGACTAGAGCTAGTTTACACCTTGAAGGTAGATCTCTAGGTTTCCCTCTCGCACTGGTCTCTTGACCTCCAGTATCCTGCTACTTGGCAAGTATCCCTCCACTTGGCAGACTCTTAGTGTGCCAGCTGCCTTACTAGCCTGTGGACAGATGTATGCCAGGGGACTATATTAACACCAAGAAGCTCAATTTTAACTTTGATCAGCAGCACTATGTTTAAAACTTAACTGAAAACCTTGTGTGAATTAGTCAATGTGTTACCTAGTTCCTAGCCCTTGCATAACAACAACAACAAAAAAATATTCTGCAGGCTACGTACTGATCTGACAAAAGCACGGGAGTATGGAGCTGAGGTCTTGTAGCCTCGTCTGTTTTACTTGTGTTTAGACTGACCCTGTGAAGGAGAGAATTTTTTTTTATAACAAACTTTGCTTTGACCTGAGGATACATGGAAGGCTGCATGTATATTCCTAGAAAGATAATAGCAAGAAAGCAATCTGTAAAATGGGGAGTGTGAATGGAGAACAGGTAAAATGATAATTTAGGAAAAAGAAAGTGCTACCAAGTACCATGCTCAGCATACTGATAGGAGAATGCCAGAATAACCAGGGTCAAGATCCTGGGTCTCATCTTCATTCAAGCACTGATAAACAGCTTCCTCAGTGACTGCTTTCGCTGCCTTTTTTAAAATCCCCTGTAAACTTTCCTCTTTTTTGTTTGTCACAGAGAGCCAACTCTTGCCTGGGAATAACTTCACAAACGAATGCAACATTCCTGGAAACTTCATGTGCAGTAACGGGCGCTGTATCCCAGGGGCCTGGCAGTGTGATGGGCTGCCGGACTGCTTTGATGACAGCGATGAGAAGGAATGCCGTAAGTGACCTTAACATGCTTAATATCACAAAGCTTGGCTAGGTGGTGTTACTGGTGTGTTCTGTAGTGTATATTAGGTAAGTAACAAAGCTACTGCCTGTTTCTTAATTTAGCTATTGTTAGAAAAAATGTACAGCCTTTCTTATTATTTCAGGTCTTTAAGGTTCTTCAAATTGTCCAATTTTAATACAGCACTTGGTAGCAGTACCTAAACCCCTATTCACAGCTGGATAAACTGAGACAGGCTTGACTTACGATTCTTCCAGTGCAAGGGTGATGCCCTGTGATTTTTAGGGATCCTGCGTGTACTGCTCAGCGCACTGGCCTAGTGCTATAAGTTGACCTCCACTGCCATCAAGACTAGTTTCTTTCATTTCAAAATTGTTGACTGTATCCTGTTATTTTTGTTCTCTCCTGTCAAAATGTAATTCTTAACCCTTTGAAACTTAATACTAACTTTCTGGAAAAGAGACCAAATGAATTGGCTAATAATGGTTACATGTTTTAATCTTCCCTACAGACCTCCCAGTTCTAGAGAGCTAAAAAAAAGTCTGATCTGGTTCTCCTCTGTGATTTCATCTTTTTCTTAGTATTAATTAAGCTTTAGTTAATGTTATTCAACCATTAGTTAGCATGAAACTTTCTAGCCTACATGTTTTACCCAGACAGCAAGATTATGCTGCAGCGTAACACTATGATTTGAAATCCAGTTGGGAGTGAAAAAACCCTCAAATTTCATGTGATTCTAGAGTGACTGAGAAATATCTGAGAAGTTACTGCTTTTTGTCTAACAAACGTTGCTCCTTTACATATATACTTCATGGAAGTTTAATGAAAACTTAAACCAAATTATTAGAAGCTTACTTTTCCCAGGACACTTCTGAGACATCATTAGCTTCGCTTATGGAGCAGAAGGAAGAAAGAACAGCTTTTTCCAAATTAACTGACTAGAAATACCATGTTTTGATAAATGCTTTTGGTTTTTTAACTTGATGCTGCTTCTTTAACCCCAGTTATCCATCCCTTTTCAAATAAGGAGGCTTTAATAACTGCTGTGGAAATCTCCATACATAGTTCTGCTTTAAGCCAGCGAGCTTTTCTCCCTTTCTAAGGCATTAACAGTATCTGTATAAAATATCTGATTCTTTGCAGTCTTTATAAAGCATCAGGCTTGTTGCAACATTGAAGACAGGTTAATTTTTTTTTTTCTTCTTACTCAGATTTTAACATCTTAGGAAAGGAGAGACCTGTTGTAAGGGTTGATCATTGTCATGCATGTCTGTTTTAACCCTTTAAATATAAATTAGCAGAATTTATATTAGTGGGAGCTTTGGCAAGAATAAAAAATGTCCAAAGTTCAACCTGTACCTTTCAGTGAGATGTTCCTGATGACAACAGCTGTGTGACTCTCAGGTTCCTCATTACCTGGCTCCTGAATATGCTGCTAGCATGACTTCTGGTGTGCCGTTTCTACTTCTTAAAACGAGCTGAATGATGGCACTTCTCTCTATTTATAGGATACAAACCAGGAGGTTTTCTGTCTCTAAGAATGTTGTCATCCTCTGCCTTGCATGAATTTTGTTTCGCCTGCTACAATTAGAAAATCTTAATGAAGATTTTCATTAACCTTAATGAAGGCTGGGCTGGGTATTTACCCATGAATCAGTAACAGGAAAATACATTTTGTGACTCTCTGTTCAAAAATTTCCTTACCAAAATCGGTTGAATCTAGTGAATTGCAGACAGTAATGAACATAGTAACTAACAATAAAATATAAATAGCTGCAAAATGACAGTTCATAAAAGTTGTTCTTGTCACAACAGACTCAAATAAACCTCACTGATCTAGGCTATGCTGCAACTATGAATTTAAGTTTCTGCAGAATTGCCCTTTGTTGTGTTTTTTATTTAAATACTTCCAGCCCACTTGATTGGCTAACAGTTTTCTGGATGAGCATCCTTTTGATATCTAACAGAGATAATTAGACTGTTCTTTCCTCTTCCCATACACCTATCTGCTATCTGATCACCTTCATAAATGTAAAATAGCATGGAAAAGAGACAACAGGGAGAGCAAGGGATTCACATCCTGTGCTGGCCTACTGTTAACAGGTCAGATAAGCCAAAACAGAATGGAGATAGTGCTCATCTGAATCTCCAAACAAAAAATTAATATTCATGCAAACAACGTTCTGCAATGCATTTGGAGAGCTTGAAGCTGCCTGTTCTGCATCTCTATCCTCTCCATTTTAGTCGGCAGCTTTTAACTCTGTGTATGCTGCCATGAGAAGCATGGCTGATGAACCAGCCACTGTGTGTGGGATGCTGAATATGCCTGTGTAGCCACAGTCTGTGCACCATGGCAGAGACATGGGGTGTGAGAGGATTCACTGGGAGAAAGAATTACAGCATTAGTAAGGAGGCTGGGAAGGTTTTGCGTTGTTAGTTGTTGACTTTATGTCTGAATTGAGGAAGTTGACTTCCTGTCTCAAGGATGGATGATCCTTCTAACCCAGGAAACATCCCCTTTTGAATCCTGCTAAGCACCTAGCTTTGCTAATATCTTCAGAGGGACAATTCAGTCACTTATGTATGTGAGTATATACATGCAGTGTGTGTAGCTAAAAGAGTTTGGTTTGCTCTTTTGATGAATTTTGAAAATGGTCCCATTCTTACGGTGTACTGTTATAGTGTTACCAAATAGTCTTTTACATCAGAAAGTAATCATAGTTTGGATGGGCTTATACAGCCCGAATCTGGTGTTAGAGGAGTTCCTAGCTCAGAGTTAAGGCACTGAAAGGCAGCCCTAGCATCTTGTCTGAGAAGGGCAAAGGAAGAAGAAAAATCACTTGTCCGTTTTCCCCGCTCCAGCTTGTGTCAATCGGTAAAGATAGGCTCCTACATAACTTTAGGCTGGAAAGGATTCTGGAGGTCATTTGGTCAGGCTGCCTGCTCAGAGCAGGACTAACTTGGATCAGGGTTGCTCAGGGCCTTGGCTGGTCAAGTTTTGCACATTTCCAAGGATGGAGAGTCCACAGCCCCACTGGGCAACTGTTCCAGGGTTTGAATATGCACGCTGGGAATTTTTTTTTCCTAGTACATGGTCAGTTTCCAGTGATGAGATAGAAGCTGAACCAAACAATTTTTAGAGATGTGCAGTGCGATTAACATTCACTGGCCTTAGTGAGTGGGAGAGGACAATGTAGGAGCCCAGGAATTGTTCTTCTTGACTGCAGAAACAGCAGTTGAAAAGTAAGAACAGTTGACATTCAAAATGTGTAAGTGTGTGCATCACATCTGGTTGTGTCATTGTACCAGCGTGTGTTATGCTACTTGTGTCAGGCAGCTCCAAGGAGGACAGCCTTGCTTGAAAGTGTCATGCTAGCATCGCAAGGGCTGGAACGTATGTGTGTATAGATACAGGTATAAAACTTCTTTATTTTTTTAATCATTTTAGGCTAGGGCTGTACTTACTAAAACTTACCTTGCAGCAAAATTGGAGTCCTTTGTTTTCTGCTGTGACATTGCTTTGCATTAGCTGAGCTGTTGATAGTGAAGACAAAGCCGTAGGAGTTGCATTAGCAGCATGAGATGGCTGAGTTCCCAGTGTGTTACTACTCTGAGCCATGCTTTAAGCTGCTTTGTCTGTGATTCCTCATCGACTAACTAGTTCACATTGAAAGGCTTTAACCTTGCTTTAAAGTGTTTGTGTGTGAATAGGAGTTTGGTTACAGGATTCATTTGGTACTGTGGACTGGTATTTCTGTGAAGACAAGTATGCTGTGTTTTGGCATGCCCACTGAGGAAGTTTCATGCATGTGTGTGGTTATGTGCAAAGTTTTTCTCTTTTGGATTGTCTTACGATTGAACATGGATGTCCAGCAATACTTTTATCAATTCTGTTGCTGTAGCATCTCACCCTGTCTGTCCCCCTTCAAACAGGAAAAAGTACAACTCATGGTCTGGTTCTCATTTTCTGCAGCCAGCGAGTGAAAAGTGCTGGTCTGGGTGTGAGGAGGAAAAAAGATGCAAAGCAGAATTACCTGCACCTTGTCCATTCATGTCTTACCTCTTCCCTCTCTTCCTTTTGTCCCTTTTCTGTCTCCTGCTTTGCAGGACCGTCTCTGTTAACCATGTCACTTCCTTTGTGGGCTTTTTCTTCATCTCCCACATTTGCCAGAATCCATACCATCTGTCATCTTTGTTGCTTCCTCTGTGCCCTGACCCGTGATCAGTTTAACACTTCCCATGCCAGCTGTCTGTATGCTGTTTAGTGCACGGAACATTTCTTGTACTCTTGCCTTCTGTCATGGCAATGTGATGACAGAAAAATTTTACCCCATTTTTTCTGGGGAGGAGGGTTGAGAAAAGGCATAAAAGGGAGGGAATAAGCTGAGACAGTGACTTCTCATTGTTGTAAATAATAACTGCTTCTCCTTGAAGCAGAGTATCACTTTGGCTTTTCCTCCAAGCCACTAATTGAGCTTGAAAAAGAATTAATTGACCATAACAGTGTAAATGTTTTGTGAGTATTTCCAGTACTCTATAGTTTGATTAATCTGCTATCATCAGTGCATCTCCCAAAATGGAGAGCCCTTTTGTAGTTCATTCCCCCAGCTCTGCTGGTTCTTGTCTGTTGGATTGCTCATCAGCCTGTATAGCCAGTATCTGTCATGCTTCTTTTAAATGGTTTCTTTTAAATGTTAGTGGACTTTTAACTACAACTACTACTACTACTGCTTTTTAGCTGTGTAGGTGATTTATAATGGAAGCTGAGGCTTCTCTTGACAAATGCAAAATCTTTACCAGCAGGACTTTCCTGTGTAGCTTATAGGTGTTGATTGCGTAGCTCCTAAATCCTGCTCTGGTTGCATACCAGGCATATATATATACCTGGGGTTAGTGCTTGCCCTAGTCAAGGCGGGAGCTGCATGCTGTCAGCCACTCTGTTCTCTGTCTGTTATCAGTTATGGAAGATCCAAAATGGCACAAAATAGAGAACCTGAATGGAAAGAGCCTAGAAAGTGTGCTTGCATGTTTCAAAACTTATTGAGGTAAATGGATTATCTGTAGTGCTGACCTTTATACCTACCTGCTGACATAATCCTTTGGGGCCAGGGGCTGCATGCCACTGTCGGAAGGATTCTCTCCTTGAGATTTAAGAGTACAGTAATGTTCTTAGTTAAGCTCATAATTGACTCTGTCATCTTTGTTTCCTCTTTTCTTTGCTCTTTGTACATCTTTGTATTAGATTATTACAGAAAGAACAATGTGAACACTGAAAACGGCTTTTGTCAGCTAATGAGCAACAGCTAGTGGAGAGATGGCATGTTGCTGCCTTTGTCAGCTAACGAGCAGCAGATGGTGAAGATTCAGAGCATGGCACATCATCCGTGCTAAGTGCCTGGCATGACAGCAGCCAGAATTAGAGACATACCAAATACCCAGAAGTCTAGATTTTCCTTCATTGCTCTTCCGAGAGCCATTTCTTACATGCCAAGTTTGTGTGTTCAGCTATGAGCAAATAGTGGCACACACTGAATACAGCAGCTAGCTGTGTTAATCCCAGGGATAAAGAGTGTAGGCTGTGGGCTAGAGAAAATTCCTATGCAAGGATAGCCTTGGGGTGATGTGTTCTCATGTTAGGAACTTCTGTCTCCCACATGTTTCTGTTTCCAGTTGCCACTGTTGCTTATTCAAAACAAACATAAAGGTAAAGCAGGTTTTTGAGTCAATGCTAAAGGCTGTGTGATTGGAGTGTATAGGTATCTGAGCAACAGGGCATCATCCATGCTTGTAAGAATGTGCTGCCAACACACTTCTGCACTGGCTAGCAAGAGCTGGCCTCTGTAGGAACATCTGGAACTGCGATAGTAAAAAGCTCATTGCATCACCAGCAATCCATCATCATCAGAGCTTGCGCCGATTGTCTTTCAGACAGACTCTTCATGAGCAAGTCTTCTCCATGGGGGAGGATGTCTTCATTTAAATGAAGTGCTGCATGAAAATGGTCAATTTTAACTAGCATTCCCCAGGCAGGTATTGAAGCCACCTGCCAGGCAGGCTTCTGCTAAAGGTCAGCTGCCTCTTGCCTGAGACACGTGTGCTTGGAGGGGACCCCTTGCAGTCAGAACTGAAGGGTTTATAATGTCTGCAGTCCTGGGCTGCACTCAGCATGGTGTGGTGAGCCAAGCTTTTCTGGAGTCCCACACCAGCAGGCGAACTCTCATAGCCCTGAACGCTGTGACTCATATTTGGGCAATCTGAGAAACCAATTTAATCCAGGTGTCTAGCAGATGTGGTAAGAGCCTTTCTGTATCAGGGATTTGAAGCCCTTGGAACCCATGCTGAAGCCAGGGTCCTGGTGGCAAATACCCTAGGAACTCCTAGATCTGGTAGGCTGCATGCTGTAGTGCAAAGATGAAGGCCTGAGAAAACTTAAATTTCCTTTTTATGTTCAATTCCTTAAAAAAAATGTTTGGGGGGGGCTTTTATTAATCTGTGGTGGGAGTGTTTTCTGATCTGTGTTTTTGTGGTTGTAACCATGCTTCTATTGTTTTTGCAAGCATTTTTAACCGTCTTTGGCAGGTTAGCAGAATAACATTTGATAGTGCTGTAATTACTTGTTCATTGCTGATATGTTGGCATATTAATCCTTGATTTCATCTTCTCTTATGTGTCTCTTCACCATGTTCTTGGTTTTACCCTGTAGAGTTTGAACTGTGTGTTTATATGTAGTAAAAATGCCCTATTTTTTCACATTGCATTCTGTGTCTATCTTTTCTATGTTGGATGTATTTTCGGTTCCATGTAATCTATCTAAAAGCACACGGCATTTTGTATAAAGGCTTTATAGTCTCAGAAGACTTATAAATCTTCTGGTGTCATCAGGAGGTGGAGTGAAGAGATGGGATGTGGCACAACTAAGCTTGCATCATTCAGTGTTTGTATCTGCACACTTGCTCTTACTCTTTGACCCTGCACTGGTGGGGAATTAGACTGGATTAGCAATATACTGTAGTTTGAAAATACAGCCCACGATAACCATTTTTAAGTTTCCCCAAGGTTTCCTGTGCCTTATTGTTCCATCTCCAATTTAAAAACTACCTACCAGACAAATGTTTACTGCTCCCTCTGGTGTTCACTTGCAACAGGTTTTACTGCTCAACATGTTCAGGAATGAAGAGTCTGCGGGAAAGTGTTCATAACAAACAATTACACACAGTCGTGGATGAGAAATAAAGAGTCTTTTCACAAGAATGCTAAATGAAACCCACACTCTGCAATTAGCAACCTGGGTTTCCTAGGTTATGTGAAGAATCTTTTCCTGTGCTCTAAAACCTTTCAACTGGGAAACTGAAACTCTCGCAGAACAAAGGCAGGTTGGTTAGGTTTTCATCTGCAGACTGGTACTTCAGGTGCATTTTGACTGACTTAATTACATCCAGTTTCTACGAAAGTGGTAGTTTTTGAAGAACTGTATGTGTTAAAAGCTTCACAGCATCAGAGGGGTGGAAATTATTTAAAAAAAGAAAAAAGCCCACTGAAACCAAAGTCATGGCTGAAGAAATTGCTCTGTCATTGAAGAAGCTCTTGAATGCAAGAGCTCCTACACTGCCTGTGCAGCCTGCAGCAGGGAGGAGGAGGATTGAGTGGGGATTGCACCAGCTTCAAACCCATGTCGTGTGCCTGGAAGCCTCAGATGGGGACTGTCAGACTGCCTTGTCCTGCCCTCTTTGATGTGGGGTAGATTTCAGAAGAAGGCCTTTAGATTTGTTGCTGTTCACTGCTTTAAAAAAAAAAAAATCATGGAGTTTGCCATCGATCAGGAGCGTGCTTTGAGTCTGCTCTACAGGAAGATCAGAAGCTGGAATTATATTAAGGCATATTATGTACCCATATTTTTCCCTTTGTAAGTCCCAAAATTAAAATGGAGGCGTAGACAAAAGTTTCTAATAAATGGTCATTACTATCAAACCAAATCATTCTGGTGACAGTCTGACTTTAGATGTTTGTCCTCGCCTTTCCTTACGCTTTGCTGTGAGAGCAGTCAAATTCATGGCTTCTACACTGCTAAGAATAAGTAACCAGATCTAGTAGCCACTTTAAAAGAGAGAGAGAAAAGGTCTTGTAGAGACAATGAGTTCTGCAATCTCTATAAGCTATTTAATGACTGCTTATTATGATAGTACAATTACTACAGCTGAAGATATTTTGCTTGGGTTTAGCCACTCAGCAGAGTCAGTCTAATGAATGGCTTTCATGTACAGGAACAAAAGGCACAAAATAACTCTGGCTGCTATCCTTTTAAATACTAGGCTTTAGGCTCAACAAGCAGAGCTCAGTGCACTGAAGAATGAGATGCAGCGTTTTGTTAATAAGAAATGTCTGCCCAATTCAGAAGTAACATCAGTAAGCTCTAGGGGTTGACTAAACCAGCTGAGATCTCCTAGAAATACAGCAGCAGGTCAAGACCCCAGGTAGGACTAATCCTACCCATCTGTAAAGATTACTAACTTTGAATCGTTTAATATATCAGTGGCCCCCAAAAAATTATTCTTAAAGCATCAGTTAAAGCCTGGTGTTAACTAAGGCTAATGCTATAGAAGATGAGGGGCAGGGTGATATTTTCAAGAGGTGCATTCAGATTCCTGGGATTAAGATCCAGAATTGCACACCTGCAACAATTTTTTGGACTGCCCCATCATGTGTAAAGGTGAAGTCATCTCATCTGCTGCTGTCTGTTGCTGCTTTTAGTTTTGAGAAGTTTCCAGTGCTGGTTTCTGATAAGTTTGGATTCTGTCTTGCTAGCTAACAGCTTATAGAAGTGTGAGCTAAATAGCTGTGAAGTGTGTGTTGTATCAAAGCTCACCACATTTTGGAAAAGATAAATACGCAAGTAATGAATACTTGCAAGTAAATGATTTAGCAACCTGCCACTTAAAAAAAAAAAACAACAAACCCACACACAAAAAAACCCCCACACAAAGCAAAAACAAACAAACAAAAAAAACAAAGAAAAAAAACCCAAACAAAAAAGGGAACTCCAGCATCAAAATAATTTTGTCACGTTTGAGGATTTTATCTTATGATTCTAATACCATTCAAAAGTATTAAGGCTGAGCTTGTACTCTTTAGTTCATCAAATCTATATCCGCTGCTTTGGGAAGCGGAGTGGCTGTGACATGGCTCACGGTACTCACCAGAGGCTTAGGTGGCTGTGAACTTTGGTCATTGTCTGTGTGCAGTTTTGGAGATGGTGGCAAGCCTCTGCTGCAAATGGATGTGTCCAAAGACAGCTGAATGGTTGATACAAATAACCGAGCTAGCCGCCAAATACTGACTCATTTAATGTGCTCTGTGATCCCTCATGAGCGTGAAGGAGGATGATACAGGCACAAGGAAACAAGGTAAAGGCATAGAGCTAAATATAAAAGCAGTAAGTTAAAATAACTAGTGTAATTACAGCAACTTGAATACTTTAAAACTCTGCGTTCCTGCTAAAATCTATGTGAAATGGTGGAAGTGTGGTGCTTGTGGGTTTTTTTGAGAGTATGATCTGGGAGTTTAACTTTCCCGATAAAGAGCACTAAACAGTCTACCTTTGTGGTGCCCTACCTTACACTACATTTCCATCTCGTTCGTGCATTTTAAATGTCTGTGGAGAAAGCACAAGTCTGTAAGGAAACCTGTAAGTAGGTAATTTTTTTTTTTATTGCTTACTTATGGCCGGGGAGGGCGGTTAATATATGGAAGGAGAAAATCTAACAGCAGGGCCAGAACTAAGGAAGACAGAATCATTCTGCCAGAGCTTGCACCCTGGAAGGATGCAATGAAAAAGGCAATGAAAAGCTGCAGTCAAAGTAGATTTTCTGTATTTATGTTAACAGAGTAAGCATAGTCATGTGCTAGGATTCCAGGCTGCCAGATGCTGTGCAAACAACAATCTTACAAAACTCTACAAAAACAATTTTTAGTGGTTCTGTTCTTATTTATCATCCAGTAATAATTTGTGTAAAAGGCTAATGAAATTAACACCTTTTTACTTTTTCTAAATAAACTAGAATATGTAGCAGAAAGCTAGGAATTCCTCTATAAAAGTAGTTGTATGTATTGCAGTAGTGGTACGTATACCCATGGAAGACCACTGGACTTCAGTTCGCAACTTATGATCACTGAGTGCTTTTAAGTCTCCTTCTGTTTTTCTTGCTGCTTCCTGTTATCTCCTGGTTGACCTGGAATATTTGTTGCAGGTAGGTGACAAACATCAGAATTCTTAAGCAAAGCTGAATATTAAACAATGCATGAAATGAGCATCTGCATTAATTGGGAAGATGCTGTAAGCCAGCTGCTGATCTTTTTGTCACTTACTCAGAAGGCTCTCAAACTTGGAATATCAAACTGGAATTAAGTCTTGTTTTCACTCATGATTAAGTATCCGAATACTTAGTAGTTATAATAAGATTTATAATGGAGTGACCATGGTGAATGTTTCATTTGAAGCTCAATTACAGAAATTCACACATGAGTAAGGCAAGTGCAATAGCTACTTACATTTGATAGCTTTTTATGTAGGGAGATCAAGAGGGTTTGTGGTGCTAATTATTCAGTCCTCTTGATGGTCTCCTCTAGATGGGGGTCTGACTGGAGAGCTTGGAATCAGACAGGTTTAACGCTGGATGGAATCGGTGGCACAACTGAAATAAAAAGATCAGGTAGTTAGTAGCCCAGGTTGGAGTGAGAGATCACAGCCCATCAGGCACACTGATGTCCTCTGAGGAGGGTGGCCGTGCTTAAAGCGGGCGTTCTGTCCTGCCTGTATGCATCCTGAGTAACTTAACAACTTTGAAGTTGTGCTTAAATTGTATGGTGTAACAGCTGATTTAGAATTTGTCCTTTTGTATGATATTATTGTTCAGCTTGTTTAATGAGTAGTAACTTCTAAAATACTTCTTTTAGTGAGAAATCACTTTACTGAATGTCTGGAAAACAAGCTTTTTGTCTGGGCTCTCTTCTGACATCTCATTTGCTTTGTGATGATTTTGGAGGACTGAAACATAGACTTCTAGACCATGAAAGATTACTTTAAGGCCTTACTGTCTGGCAAGAAGTAAAAGCCACTGACCCATAGTAGTCCAACTCTGAAGTGCTTTCTCTTTTTCCCCTTTTCAGTTCTCTTCATGGCAGCAGACTCCATTAGCTTTTTTTACTTTAGCGTTGTCCTTTCTCTCTTGCTGTAAACTATAGTGTAAATATTGCCCATGTAAGTGGGTGATAGTTTACTATGTTGGAGGCAACCTCTGATGTTTCCTATGGGGCTAATTTCACTACTTTAAAAAAGAATATAAATTGCTGCCTTTAAAATAAAGTACTTTTTAGGCTCACATTCTCTGAGTTTACATTAGCGGTTTATGTCTATCAACTCTTTCACCTGAGTGGTTAAACAGGGAGCAAAGGTAAGAGTGACCCCAGGGCTTTTTGTGGGGGCAATGAATGTTCTGCAGTTGGCTGTGTTTTGGATCAAAACTCATTAAATAGTTGTTTTGTCTTGAATTGGAGAATTTCTGGCATGGTAGACTGTTGGGTGGATTTTATACTGGGAATAGTACTTAAGTGCTAGATTTTTTTCTAGATAGGAAAAAGCAAGCAGAGGAAGTGAAACTTCTCTGTGTTATTCTGCAAGACAGCCCTATTGAAGAGCTCTGTGAGTCAACAAATGATGCGTTGCCTTCTGTGCTGAGGCAGCTGAATGACTGCAGGTGGCGGTGGCTTTCCCACTAGGAACTGAACTGAAAATACTGTAGGGTCCAAACAGCAATTAACTAACCCAAAATAACTGTTAGTATTAACTGGGTTAGGGTTTATATTCGTTCTTCGGATGAAAGGGGTCGTATCCTGGTGCCATCCTGCTTGTGTTACATAGTATTGTAAAATCGATCCTTCTCTTCTTTGTGAACTGAAATTAAAACCTGTTTTTCAAATAGCATGGACAAGTGGAAAAGATGGCTACCTTTAACGCCTTCTTGTAGTCTTTACTGAAATGCTGCACCTCACCACACATGCATCAAGAGAGACTGGATTTACAGTGCTGTCTGATGTGGCTGTGGCATCTCTCAACATAAATTAACAACAGCAGAAAAGTTTAAGGTGGTTTGTTATCAAAGTCAGGAAAATACCTGTGGCTCTGCAGTAATGCAGCATCTGCACATGACAGTTTCTGTCTGGAGAGTTGCTCTTGTCGCATGCAAGTAATCGAGTTTTGATTAGCTGAATAAATCATCATCTGTTGTTGGATTGAGATGTGTGGATGTGAAGCAGCATAAGGTTATTTTGCCTGATTGCTACCTGGAGGGGTTTTGAGGCAACAATTTTGAGTTCAAAGATGCTGATGCTGAAATACTGTGGAGTTTACTTCTAGCTGCAGGGTGTCACAAAATGTCTACTGTTGGATCTGCTACATCCCGTCTCCCTCACTGCAGATCGCAAAATAACTGAGAAATATTTCAAAATAGAAATGTTTGTAGAGTTAAAAGAAGGAAATGTGCTTGTCCTAGTGGCTGCATCATGTGGGGTGCCTGTTGTTTGATATCTTTGCATCTGTTGCATGCAGTAAGCAGTGCCTAGTTCACTGTAATTGGGTGTGAAATGCTGGAGGTGTGGACTAGCTGGCTCAACGGTAACCATTCAGTCAGAAAGTTTCTTCCCTACAGTTTCCTTAGCAAGACTGTGCACTGGCTTCTGTAAGAGAAACGCAAGGTGTTATAAATGTATAATGTCTTCCCTTTAAGCATTGAGTCATTATAGTGGGGCACAGCTCTAAAATTTTACTGTGCCATCTCAGCAATAGGGTAGTATCTACTTACAGTTACAGCTGACAATTTTTTTTCCAAGAAGTTGGCCATGCCATCTTGTCCTGGCTATATTCCTCAAATCTGTAGTCCACAACTGCACTTTACTTGCTGATAATTATAAAAGACATGTGATGTCTTTGCTGCTCTATCTATGGAAAGAAAAATCACCTGTCCATCACAGGAGATCTGTTGTAACCTTCTAGTTGGCTTTTAAGTCCTTGTAGCCAAGTCAAGAGTGTCAGAATTGCTTTTATACAAGGGGGTATCTATATACAGTATAAGGTTTTCCACACTATGTGCCAAATCTAATTTTTTTTCCCCTGCTGTTGTTCATCTCTGCTGAGAAATAATAAAATGGATTACACTTTTTGAAAAATAGTGCTGTTTCACACTTGGTACCCTAAAGATAGCAAAATGTGTTTCTGTTAACACTGTAGAGCCATGCCTGCAAACTGTCACATCTTCAGTGGAATGTACAACCGGTCCTGATGGGAAGTTACTATTTTTTTAGAGCCTTAAAAGAAGGGGATGGGAGAGTTGATTTCTGTGTAGCATAAGGAGCAACTTCACACACTCACACGTACAACTGCCAAAATAGTTTTCTTGAACTTAAGCAAACCAACCTGGGGGGAACATTTGTCAGGCTTATACTGTGGCCAGCAGTTCTCTGCCACCATCTTCACCACTTGCTTCATGTTTGAATTTTAAGAGATGAGAAGACTATTTTAGTGAAGAGCAATTTTTTCCCATGGCTAATGGAGTCAGAGGAGGCTGCTCCAGTGCGTGGTGGTTGACCGACACCTCTTTCTAAATACCATGGCAATTCCCTTTTGTGTAATGTAAATACAGATTCATGTTATGTTTCAGTCCTGGATTGCTTCTGCCGTGAGTAGGTGACAAATGAAGTGTGGAACTGGAGTGAACCGATCCTTTTCTGCCATAGATTCACAAATTGGTTGAATGTCAGTTTATTTGGGGTGGTTTTTGTACTTGCTATATTTCTGCAATTGGATCCAGACTGGATGTGCTATTTGATTAGTCTTTCTTTAGACACGGTTTTGTAAGGTGCTGTGTCATTTCTTGCTGTATTTCAAGTGTGTCCGTCAGTCCTTACCCCTTCCCATCCAACATGTGGTGTCTCAGTTTCTTAGGTTCTGGAGACCTGGGCTCAGGAGGACTTGCCAGTTCATTTAAAAACAACCAGCTTCTCCCTTCCCTTTGCTTTAGCTGGTTATAACACCAAGGCTAAATAAGGTCAAGTGATCCACACGCGTTTGTGTCCTTTTTCACGTCTCTCTTGTCATTTCCCGATACCCCAGTAATTTTTGATTACCCGGAGCCCACTTCAGCCACGTGTAACGGAAGGATATAGATTGCAAAGATAATGCTGTCCTTGAAAGCTTACCAAGGCTGAAGTCACTGAAGGAGCCAAATAGATAGCTGCTGTTAAATAAATGTAAAGCTTTTCACATACAGATCTGCCTTAAAACTTGAGACCTGTGCAGTAGAAGACACAATGGTGAGCAAAAGAGAAGAAAACTTTTTTCGTAACAGTCATGTAATGGGAGTAGGAATTGCAGAGGACTGCTGTGAATAGTGCAGCACACGACTTGAATCTACTACAGGCAGTCGTGATCCTGGTATACATAGCTGTTAATTGTGAGGGTGCTGAAGACCTGAAGAAGGTGGATAGCCCCTTCATGTTAAGGGATCTCCAGAAATAATTGCAGAATGGGAAGGTGCGTTTCTGCTCAGGGAGAAATGATTGTGCTTTCCATAGGAACTTTATGAGCAATAACTAAACAACACTTGCTTGAAAACCTTGGGAAAACCGTGCCAGAGGACAAGAAGGATGTCAAATTGAAAATAAAGCAGAAATTCCCCAGTGAGGTTCTGCAGAGTCAGGGGACATGGCTTGGACTAAGCCATTACTGATTTCTCATTTTTCCTGCATTTATACACAGCATATGAGAAATGCACTTTGTGTCTGGAATTAGAACCTGGAAAACTGAGTTCTGTTTGGGAGTGAGAATTTTGTCTAATAAATGGCTAGCTGTGTGACTAGTGAATCACTATGGCATTTGAAATGCTCTTTTATCTTTTTGGGGTGTCTAATGTAACTGTAAGTTTGAATTGGGAATAGTTTGTGTATATATCATGCCCGTTGCAAATATGGAGAATTGCATTAGGGTTTTGTTGTTTTTTCCTTCCCTCAAGTTTTTTAAAAAAAAAAAAAAAATCAGTGGACTATGTAAAAGGGAAACTTAAGAGATAATTGAAGGTGTTTAGCTTCTTGTTTGTTTTTGGTCTGTAGTTACTAGTATGTGCTCTTTTGATAAATAGTTATTCTAAAACAGAATTTTCTTGTTCTCTGGCTGCTGTTTCAAGAGGAGGAGGAGGTAGGAAAAGGTCTGGGGAGAAAATGTTGAACTAGACATTATATAGCTATCTAAGTAATACCTCCATTAAATCATTGTCCTGAATGGTTTCTCCCTCTTTTTGATGGGGTATCAGGATGCTTTGTACAGAAGAAAGAGCGCGTTTTCCAGAAACTCAGCTTTGTTCCTGGTCATTCCAGCACCTTTTTCCTCCAGATGTGGTCAAACATTAAATATTGCTTATGGCTTTACTGCGGTAGCTCAAGGTGATGCACCGGACGCGCTTTCGGCCTTCTTGCCTCAGGGAGCAGGAGAGCTGAGGTTGCTGTGATGTGTGTCTGTCGTACCCGAAACGGAGCTCCTGCAGCATTTGCCACCGCTTGTAGCTCTGGTCAGGAAAGTGCAGGCACGTGCCTTCTGCTCTTCAGAGGGCCAGAGGCTCAGGTTTTGACGATTCCCAGTCTGAAGTCTGTCGGGAGGAGTAAGGCTGTAAGAGGAAGAGATGGTCCATATTAGAAATTTTAGAAGTAAATAATTTTGAAGCCTTAATTTGGCAGGGTTTTCAGAGACGGCAAAGGGCATCTCTGAATATGATTTGCCAGAAAGCTGATAGCCTCTGCAGTCAGACCCCAAATGGCTGAAGTAAACCTGCTTGAAGAAACGGGACCCAGGAAATGTTAACAGGGGCAAAACCACAGTTGCTTCCCCCTTTTCTTATTTCTTCTCCCTCTCCTCTTCTTGGAACTGTTCTGGCTCAAAATACGTCTCTCAAAAGGAGGCTGTCCAGAGGCTGTCATTTGGTCTGGGGAATGTAAATGCACTACATGGTTTCTAAAAGATGTTAGCTTTTAGAAAAAGAAAAACGACAACAAAAACATAACGCGTGAAGCATTGGGCACCTCTTCACATAGGTGTGTTATTACCACATGCTCCCAGCAGCAGCTTGGCTGGCTGGGTAGCGTGCTGGATATCGATCGAATGCTCATACAGACCGCTTGCTTCGGTGACGGTCCGGGAATCTGTTGCTGAGGTGTTTGTTTTGCTGCTTTTGTTTAAAGACTGGGGCTACAGTACTGCCTCAAACCTTGTGGTTACTGAATTATTTAGCTGAGATCAATCTGCCTCAAAACTCTTAACACAGAAATTGCTCTTTGAAGTTGTGTGAAGAACTGCAGGGGCTCGGATGTCTTGGCTGAGGGTTTTCCATTGCCAGTGGTGTTAAGCACTGCAGCTACTTCAGGGTAATTTATCACCTGTTTTCCTACGGAGTAATGGTTCACTTTTTTTCCCCCAAGTGGACCTTGGATACTCTTCAGAAAAAATGGTAGCTGAATATGTGAAATTCAGTGATACATCCTATTTTACACTTCATAATTCTAACTGAAAACTACTGGTATAATAAAGAAAAACATAAAAAATAAAGAGGAACTGCAAGAATTTGGTTTTGGAGGACACTAAATCAAGCGAGAGTTACTGTAGCTGTGGTTTAAAACAGTTTATATGCACTCTGCTGAGTGATGGAAGAAGGTTTTGCTACAGCTGCACTTAGTTTTTAACCCTGGAAGAGAGGATTCCTTCCAAATTAATGCTGAAGCTGTTTGTCCCTATTGGATATACTTTTTTTTTGTCTGTACTCCGGTTGTCCCTGACCTTGTCTTGGCCTTACAAAACTGCGCAGGCTGACGTATTCATATGCCATATGGCTACATAAAAAGACTGCCTGTCGCTGTGATCTCCAGATCTGTCATATCTCAAAACCTAGGAGTTGTAAACACATCTTGTAGATTTGGTATAGGAGTAGGAAACACTTACTCAAAAGGCCCGCAAGCTATGGAGCTGGCTTCTTTTCTGGTGTTCTCCCATCAATGGTCTGTGCGTGGTATTACCGCACGTTTGCATTGCACCGTACACAGCTTCCAGCAGTTACCAGTACGCTCTTCCCGCAGTGACTGGCTTTGCTTTAGAGTGGACTTTTGAAGAGTTCAGCATCCTGTGATGTGGGCCATCGTGTCATGTGCTAATTTGAAAAAGCAAAAGGGAGGAAAAAAAAAATCTAACCACATATCTCGTTAAATTGTTTTTTACTTTGGGAGTTGCTTTGTTCTAGGCTGGTGATACCACAGGACTTAACTGGTGCTTGCCTTGAGCATCGTGGATTTTATTCTATTCTGCAATATTATACCAACTCCAATTAATGCGGAAGGAGTACCTCCTTGCCAAATTTACAAACTTGTACTCCAAAGCATTGAGCAACTTAAATTTGTTTTGAGAGGTCATTTGACTTGTTTCAAGTTTGAATGTTTCAATCATTCTGGAAATCGTACAAATTGGAGAAAATTCAGCCCAAGCAAGTGAAATCTCACAAAAGACTTAAAGCAGTTGAAAGCGAGCCATAGGGAGCTTGGAAGGCACCTTACACCGGTGCCGCCAGCGCTGCCTGGAGCACCCGAACCCGTACTGCCACAAAAGTATCTCTAACCTTTGTAAATTGTTTCCCTCATCTTTGCCCTCTTCTGTCTGTATCTTCTCCTAGCGAAAGCCAAATCCAAATGCGGTGCCACGTTCTTCCCCTGCGCTAGCGGGATCCACTGCATCATTGGCCGCTTCCGATGCAACGGCTTTGAGGACTGTCCCGACGGCAGCGATGAGGAAAACTGCAGTAAGTATGAGCCTGCTTGCGAGTGAGGGCACTTCTTTTTCTTTCAACTAATTAATACTGCTTAGAAAAGAAGCATTCATTAGCCTTTAGTTTGAGTCAAATATTCTCCCTGTCATTTACAACCCAGATGATCCTTGTGCTTTTACTTTGTAAATGACAGTCTCTCTCTTTGAGAGACTTTGAAATGAGATTTAGGCTGCATGTTTGCCTTGAACAGGTTCTCTGTACTCAAATGTAACTCAAATTGGGCAAATATTAAGTATGACTTAAAATTATTTCATTTTTATTTGCCTGTTTCTTGTCACTGAAGAATATGACTGACTTGTTCATCAGCACATTTAGGTTTCTCTGTCTATACATGTTCTCAAACAACAAAAAAGCAAATAAAAGGTTATTTAGTGAAACAGGTTCTTGGAAAGAGGAGGAGGTTCTCAAAGTCAGAGATGCCTGTCAATGCACTAGCTTGAGCTCCTGTTCAGCAGCTTGCAGGGAAATCACAGCAGAGGGAACATCTGAAGTACTACTTGCCTTGGGCTAAACCCCCTGCGTGTGGATGCATGGATCCATTTGTATCTGTAAGTCTAGCAGGGATATATCGTGGCAGTAAGGAAAGGTTATGTTCGATCCAACAGCTCTGTTGCTGTTACCAGGAGCTGGTAAAAGCATGGGTCTGTAGGCAGCAGCAAATACTTGCTCATTCTCTTGTTGGAGCATGAGTTTTTCCTTTTAATGACATTTAAAGGTCAGGAGGAGGACAACAGACACCAGCTTTCAAAGATAACAAAAGGGGCGATCTTTACAGTAATCTATCACTGTCTGCTTCTTGGAGGACTTGCCTTTCTTCTTTGTGTGCTTTCCCCTACAGCATGAACATCTCTTAACGTGCCATCTGTTGTTGGCCTAGAGAGTCTGGTTTGGGCCCTGGGAGGACTGTGGCAGGGAGATAGCACCTCTGCGGAGCAAGCGAAGCAAGAGAAAGAAGATTGAAGGCTAAGGAAATGACTTTGGGTTAGCCTTAAACAAGTGGACTAGAAAGAAGTTTTGACAAAAGTGCTTTGAATATCTTTGAGGTGGTGGACTGACAAGTGGCAAGTCTCAACTGAAAATGCACCAGCTCGTGGAGCTGGTTATGAATGACATAATTTCCCATGAGCTTGTAGTGTGTAGCTCAGACGGGACCTTATAGCTGATGATAACATGCTGCTGGTCTCCCCGTTTCTCTACGCCATTTAAGCACGCACTTGGTATTTTCTAGCATATTCAAGTGTCTAGTCACTGCTTTGCTTATGTAGAGGAACAACACTGCAGGCCCTAAAGTGACCTGGAAAATCAATGTGCTATGCAGGTGTGCAGCAGTTTCAGACCAAAGGAGATTTAGCATGTTCATGATAAACACGCTTTTGGGGAGCTGGAGGAATTGGGAGTGTTTGTTATATATACTGCGGGTTATATGCACGACAGACTTTAAAGTTTTATGTTTGTTTTCTTTTAAAAGACTCTTTAAAGGCAGCTCTTACTTTAAAGAATAAAAAATAGGAGCTAGTTAGTATTTGGGAACTGTAATCCCCTTTGTTATTGTGGTAGAGAAGCACTTTGAAGCAGACAAGGCATCTAAACAGCTTTTTCAAGGTTTTCAATTGGAAAGTTGCATTCCGTTTCAGTCACCTCATTACCAAAAACTGGCGGGAGTTCAGAGGCGAGTGCCAAAAATGATTAAGGGACAGAGAGATTGATTTATGAGGAGATATTAAAAACTGCTAAATTATGCATATCTCAGCTAAGCGAAGACTATGTTGGATGATGAGGCTGCATGTGCTGTATATGAAGGGTGCAAACACTGTTCAAGGAAGGGTTGTGTAGTTATGTATGCTGGGCTATAGCTAAGGGAAGAGGGATGAAATTAGAAAAGCGAAAACTGAGATGAATATCAAGGAAACCTCCTTGACAGTGAGATGCATTGAAGCTGTGATGTAATCTGCTAGGAGAAGTGGTGAAAACTGCACGGCTTGAAGCTTTAAATGATGCTAGACATAGCATCTTACAGTATATTTACTGCTGGGTTTGGCGTGGGTGAGAAGACTGCTCTACCTAAATGTGTCTGCTTAAATACTATTCTGTTTTTCCTCTGTGCGCAACACTGGGCCTTACGTGAAAGGATTTTCTGGGTGCTACTGGAATGTGCATATTACCCTTAAAAAGGAGTTGAAATTCAAACACTGAGAAGTTGAGAAATGCCAACATTGCCATTATATCAATTCAAAATAGTGAGGCGAATGGGGGAGGTGGAAAAAGACAGAAGCAGAGGTAAATAAAGCACTGCCTGGCAGTTCTCAGTCAGGGTTGTTGGCTTATAATACAAAACTTGAGCTGAACTGAGTTTGTTGTAATGGGAAGCAACCGGCAGTGTTTATGGTGGGCAGTGCTGCCCTCCATATGTCTGCGGGGTGAGTAAATGCTGAGCACCGAACGGTGATCGTGATAGGGGCTCTCATGAAAGTGAACAGAAGGCTTCTCACAGCTGTGGGTGGACTAAATCTCTGCTAATTGTAACGAATCTTGCATGAATTAGAAATTTCAGCGCGCTCTGTTTAGAGAGACAAGGTTGGTTTGATTGCCAAGTTACTCCCACATATTCAGCGAATTGACCAACTGTTCAGTTGTGACCCGTTGTCGTTGATCGCTTAACGGCTATTTCACTGCCTGGGTAAGAGAATTTCTAATGAAAGATCTCACTTTCTCTTTTCACAGCAGCAAATCCCTTGCTTTGCTCTACTGCCCGCTTCCACTGTAAAAATGGTCTTTGCATTGATAAAAGCTTTGTGTGCGACAGTCAAAATAACTGTCAAGACAACAGTGATGAAGAAAGCTGCGAAAGCCCTCAAGGTAGGCACAGGGTTTTTATTCTATTCTGCAATATTATACCAACTCCAATTAATGCGGAACAGGCTCAGTAGAAAATACGATTCTGTTGACTTGCTCTGTGTTGGCTAGAGCTCTGGTTTCCTAATTCTGCAAATGATGAGAGTGAAACGTGTAGAGTGTGTGTGTGCATACATTTCATTCTCAGTGCTCAGAAGACTGGTATCTTTTTCAGATTAGTAAAAATGCACTTTTGCAGGAAGTGCTTATAATCTGTGATCCAGTGCTCACTGAAGTTGCTGGGAATCCATTTAGTGACTTCTATGAGAGATGGATTGGACCCAGAGGGATCAATAGTAAAACTTCAGTTTCAAGTAGTTCAGCAGTCTGTCTATTTACCAGATGAGTAAATCTGTGTAGGCTTAAAGCTTTAGATCCTCATTGCTCAGTTACTTTTTGAAAGGCATGTTTCACTGCAGGACAGGTCTACAGTGAAAGAATTTATTCCTGCCCTTCCTTGTTTTCTGTATTTAGAGAAAACGATGAGGACAGGGAAGAAAATTTTTGTTTGAAAATTGTTGTGTATTGAGTCTTGTGAGACTCTCTAAACACAATTTCTGACTTTTTTTTTCTTTTTAACTTATGCTGTAAGTCTACATCTAGTGTTCCTCAGTTTTGTTTTCTGTAACTTAATACCATAGTATTTCCTAAAACATGAAGTATATATGAATGACTTGAGGTTAACAGATGATGTGTATTGGGCATCAGCTGCTAAACATTTTCACGTCTGAGTTACTATTGAGGGATCAGAGTAGGCAAAAAATGGGAGATGGTGGATATTTGCAGGGGAGATGCAATGTGCTTGGGCCTATAGAAAGCAGGACACATGAAGAGAGATAAAGCAGGGTATGAAGGAAGAAGAAATTAGGGAAATTGAAGGAGAATGACTTAATATCCAGCTGCACTGATGATTTAGTCTTTTGTGGAAGAGAAAATAATTCTGAGCTTAACATGGTCATAAATATTCTTGACAGCTGACAGGGGAAGAGGGAAAACGCGCAGCAGCAACGCCAGCAAAACAGGGTTTATGGCAATGGTATGTGACAATCTCTTCTGTGCCTAACCTATGGGCTCTCTCCTTTGGCTCCACATGGAAGGGCTGAGGGGGTCATGCTGGCAACGGGCCTGCTTGCTGGGCTGCGCCGCAGCCTGGGGACATAGCTCTGCTCGGATCAGAGCCGGGAGGGGGTCCGGCCTGCCCCCACGCTCTGCCGGGGGAGGAAGGGCTGGCCAGGGGCTAGCGGGAGCCTCTTGCTGCTGCCCCTGTGCCGAGGGCTGAAGTGTTTTTCACTACAGGCCTAAGGCAGCCTAATAAGATTAATGTGGGTGGTAAGGTTTCTTGTTGGGTTTCTTTATTTCTGTTGGGGGGTTTTTTTGGCTTCTGAGGCTTAAAGCAGCAGTGTTCTTTTCCAAGGTTGGGATGACTGCTTCCTCTGCAGATTAATTGCCTGGATTGCCTCCAGGTTGTTTGTTGTCATGACAATCTGCTTTTGGAAGTGACTGTCAGGCTCAGGAGAAGAAAAGAGCTGTATTTCATGAAGCCGTTACTTTTGTCTTTATCTTTGGTCCTTCTGGAAAAGTCGGATTAGTAAGAGGGTTAAGCAAAGTAATTCTGTCTGATTCTATGCATGAAAGAGCCCCAAACAAGGAAGAAGGAACTCTCTTTAATTAGGACCAGAGCAGTGATGGTTTGTGGGCTTTTTTATTAAAAAAAAGATTCCAAGTACAGGGTTGGGAATGAGGAGTTCCCAAAGTGAAATGCTGGCTGTGGGGAGTGTGTGTTGCCTTTGCCCTTCGGCAGTTCAGAGCCTCCCTGAATTGCCATTTTGCTGTCTGTAAGTGGACGATGCTCGTGTACCTGTCTTTCAAAGTGAGGATTAAACAGTATAATGCGCTCAATTTCCCATTTGAATGTAAATGACGATTCCCTCTGGAGTTTGCAGCTATGGGTATGTCTGTCCTGGCTTCCAAACACACCAACTACTTCGTGTTAATTGAGAATTAGAGGCTACTGTGGAGAGTCTTTCATTTCTCACAATTCTTTCTACAGCAGATGTAACTACTGTAATTACAATGAGTTTCATGTTAACACAGTACCCAAGAATCCTGGTCATTAAGTAGAACTCAAGTGCTCGGGGTACTTAGGAACGGAACAAAGCAAATCTGTAGGGTATTACAAAATCAAGATAGTTTCTTCCCACTAGCGATGTTATCATGTTGAATGTGGTTCAGTGTAATTGACATACAAGATTGCTCTTGTGTGCTGTTTTTCTATCTAAAAATGTGTTGATTTAGAAATCACTAAGCTTCTGAGCCACTGTATGACAGTGTCATTATCGCCATTTAACAGATGGGGAAGAGGGGGCATAGATTGGCTAAACGAAATGCTCCCAGCGTGACATCCTGGCTGGTTGGAGTAGAGCTTCACCCGTGCTTGTCTGCTTCAGGGGGGTGTCGTGAGACTTAATCAATGTTTGCAAACTGTTTTGAGATACTATGATAACATGTGGAATAGAAGTGTGAATTATTAATTGCTACTTTGCTCTCCTTCTGCTCCTGGGTATACTGACAAGCTTTTTAAATTAACACCTCGTCCTACTCCTCCATGAACTTCAAAGGCCTCCTTTATCCTGCTGTCATTACTGGAATGCTCCAGTAGCATATCGGTTTGGTTTGTGTCAGATACTCCTCCATGCATAAAGATCCCTTCAATCAAGAAGGGTCACTCTGCAGGCTAGGAAAACAAGAATGTGACCCCCTGCTGAAAAACGTGTTGACCTGGCTTTGACATGGAACACTTCAAAATGTGCCGTCTGTGATGAATAATAGCTTTGCTAGCATGCTGCAATCTGAGATGAGCCTGAAGCCGTGGGTTCATCAGGATTAATTTTAATCGTAAGTAGGGGCAGATTCATTTGAGGGGAGGGAGACAGGCCCCAGGATTTAGTTGTGAAAATGGGAGGAAGGTCAAATTTTTGAGAACAAGTTCCCACCCTCCTTTCTCCTTACCACTTGTAACTGAGTGTTGCACATCTTACAAAGGTTTGTATGTCATGGGGAAAGTGTCAGTTTAAAAACTTAAACCATGACAATTTAGCAGCAAGTCAAATAATTCTGCTCTAATTCCTGACAGTAATTATTTGTAGCTCTTATAACTGCCATGGTAAACTTCAGAGCTGTTCCTTTAATCCCACCCCAGCTATATTTCGGTCATCTCTGGTTTTCAGCATTGAAGTAGTACGGCCAGGCGTTTCCCTTAATCTAGAATGCGGTGTATTCATCAAAGTATGTGTCTGATTTTTGGGATTGGATGGAGGATATAATTGCTTGGATTATCCACATGAGTCGCATATATGAATTGCTCTTTCTAGGGTGTTATTCCAGTTTTAACAACACTTGCAGCGAATGGAAATTTCTGCTCCTGTTCTATACTTAATGGATCTTAATCCAGGAAAGTTCCTCTCCCCCATACAGTTTTCTTCTCTTACTACTTTAAGATCTCTTCCTGTGCCTCGAATTAGCTGCCAGTGCTCATCATTCACAGCAGCTACTCTGGGTGCACTCCTCCGGCCCGCCTGTTGCTGGGGGAATTTTCTGCTCTGACAGGCATCCGCTCAATTGGAAGGGAACTCCTCCTTAATATTTTTCAACAACCATGTAAGTTTGTTCAGCTTTAAGACTGTATTTAATTTATTCTCTTAATTGCTTTTTATCTAAATATGTCTTCACAGTGCTTCTTCCTTTAGTTTCTGCTCCATTTTGTACTTCTAGTCTAGAAAGCTTTAACACCAACAAAAGTATACTGGATATTTTAATTCAAACTCCTTTTCCTTTCATGGCCTTTCTTTTCCTTCCTTCTAAGTTTGCTAAATACCTTTGTTAGCTTTAACCCCGTTGCCTAGGAAAGGGGGTTTTATTGCAGCAAGTCTATATTCACTCTGACTGGTGCTGTAGAGAGAGGCTCCTGCCTTCAGCAGTGTTCCTACAATTCTAGCTCTGCAGTTGTTAGTAAACAGATCCATTGTGGGTCAAGTTATAAACCAAATGTTTTGCAAGTGTCCTGAAGTTGATTTGTGCCCTGTGTTTCTACAGTGTATTTGCTAATGTCCACTGTTGCGCATGTGGATACCTCCTTTTTTTATTTTTGCGTATTTTTTCATTGAATTTGCATTAGGATTGTGATATACCCCAATATTCTAAAACAGATTTAGAAGCATACACAGTTGTCAAGAAGTCTCTGTTCTTTCCTCGGTGGCATGTGTAAATTGCTTGTATAAAAATTGGCAGTATATTAAAAAATTAAAAACCTGACCCTGTGTCAAACAAGTGGAAAGCAGTTCAAAAGGTTGACTTACTAAAATTAATTTTTAAATGATAATATGAATTCTGTAATGATGATTTCTGTGGATTTAGGTATAGGTGAGATGAAGTTGGAAGGGGACTGGCTGTAAAACACTATGGCCCATTGCTGGTGTTTGCACGATTGAGTTGCAATGCAAAGTGGCTTTTAGAACTGACAGCCAAGTGGAACAGACATACTCTAAATTTCAGTGAAATACCACAACACCTAATTTATGAAACACAAATAGCTCCCAGAACATCCCACTCCATCTGGAGCTTCTAACCAGCCCTTTGCACGTGGCAAACTGAAATTCTGAAATTCCCAAATGCTGTGGTATCACTTAGACATCCCAAAGCTTTGTAGTCTGATCCTGGCTGCATACATTTCCTTTTACTGAGTCTCTCTTTGACTCATTATTGACTCAGTCTGTAAACTGAAGTTATTGTGCATCAGCTTAGCCCAGATTCAGCCTACAGCAGGAATTGAATACTCAGAGGCAGACTAAATAGAAGCAGAAACTTAAGGAAGGATACAAATAAAATGTCACTGAATGTTTTATTAAATGAAGGCTTTGCCTGAGCATATTTAGCTCTCTAATATCCCTGTTTTATAACACTTGCTAGATGGAAATGTTTTTGTCAGTTGTGAATTCCTTCTGTCCTCTGTTCCTCCATTCTCTGATTAAGTCCAGGCTTCCTCTTCTTTCCCTTTTTCTCTCCTCATAAGATTATTTATTTGAGAGGGTTCTTGTCAAGAAAAAAGTCGATCCATCTGCATGGAGACTAAAAGGTAAGGTGAGTTACGGTAGGCAAATGTTCATATTAGTTGGTACTGATATTTCAGATGACCGGGAAGTTCATCTGTGCACTTATTTCAACAGCATGCAGGCTCCACGGTCCCTGCTGGCCCCCAGGCAGTCTGTCGTTTGTAAAATTGATTATTGATCACTTCATTTGAACAGCAGTTAATGACATAGGTGTTATTGTAGATGGTCCCAGACTCATTCAGAAGCATGGTAACTTCTGAGTGGGACTGAGAGGAATTCTTACTCTGCTGTGCATGGAGGCTTTGCAACTAAAGTAGTGTAAAATAGATGTGGGGATCTCAGGGAGAGATCCAGGCAGCTGGTACAAGTGAATTCGAGTCGCTACGTCTCGCAGCTCCCTCAGCTTGCAAAGACGCCAGGGTTTTGTTGCAAAACAGGCATATGCACCTGAGGAATAGTCGTCTTGTGGATCAGCATGTTGGTCCTGCAGACGCTTTGGCCTAGCATTTTGGCAGAATAATAATAGACATGCTGCCAAAATGTTAGGCTACCACTGTTTGGAGAGCAGCTGTTCTATTAAGAGCAACGATAATGTGGCAATAGACAAGCAATGATTTCAGGTCTTCAAATGGACAATAAACTTACTTAAAAGGGTGGTTGTAGATCAGGGAGGTGTCCAGCCTCTTCACCTGATCTCCTGTTCAGTCCACCTTTGATGGCTTGAAGCTCAAAGCAGTTATCAGCAGATGGTGACTTGGCTAGTGTAAAAATCAGTTTTATGACCTAGGACAAATCTTAGACAAGGTGTTGTATCACTGGGGGCTCACCATGTTTGTCAACAGCTCTAACAAGGAAAAAAAGGAAGAAAAAGAGGATCTGAAAACAATCACCTTGCCCTGAAAGCAATTCCTTGAAGATGGTAAGGACGGGGAAGTGACTTTGTGTCTCCAGCTCATATTATGCCTATTCTGTAGACAGACGTACTTCAGGATGCTGATGGTAGCCTTCCCTCAAGGCACAGCTTACTCCCATGATGGAGGTGCCATTCTTACGGGAGTGCCTTATTGGACTCTTGCTGTAATCCCATGATTTTTTTTTTTTTTTTGGTTGCTGGGGCTGAAATTACGGTTCTCAAGCTAGTTACAAAAACAGTACAGGTAGCAAAAACAATGCAGGTAGCAACCATGCATCAGCTGCTTCCCTTTCAGCCAGTGGCTGATGAGGGGAGCTGGGAATTGAGACTGTAAATAGCATAGGTTTTTTTTCTCACCTGTACAGAAATGAAATATGAGCTCTTAACAATTGTGTCCAGATATTTTTATCTTCACTTTGTGGCATTTATGCCTAATTTAACAGTTCCAGAAAAAGGTGATGACATGAATATCCAGTTTCTTTGCCTGTGCTTCAAAACTTCAAAAACGGGTGATAAAATGTCACGTTAGAGGAAGACAAGTTTAAAATAAAGGACATTCTCTTCCCCCATTGTTCCTGAGGCTAATTAAAGTCTCTCTTGAGCTCTCATTAATAAAAATCAATTCCTTCCAAATCCATTTTCCACAAGTTTTTAACAGCATCTAGGGGTTTGAAATATACCATGTGTATTGGCATGTCATGCCATGTCCCGGCGGCTGAATTGCATTAACTTTTCATAGATGTCAGTGTCATGTAATTGTGCAGAAGGCTCCTGTTGCTGGACAGTAGGTGCCAGCCCCCAGTCTTTTTGCTGTCAACGGACGGAATCCAAATAAAAGGCACAGATGTTGATCTTTGACTTGCTGTAAAACAAAATCAATTCCAGGTAAGGTGACCAAGTGCTTTTTCTACAGCTATTGTAGAAAAGCATTATAGCGTTTGTATTTAAAATGAAACTTTAATTTTTGTTAGTACAATTTCAGTACCAGGACGACCTGTTTTTTCTTGGAAAACGGTAGTTGTCATAGCAAATGCGTGTCAAGGAGGAGCCATGGCAAAGGTTTCCTGGGTTAAGTACTGAAGAGAAGCTCTCGCTAGCAGAGCGGGAGTTAGCTTGGATGCCTCTTCTGTTTCTAGTCCTAACCCTCATTCCTCAGACCAGCCTGCCCCAACCTGTAATTCTACTTCCAAGCCCAGCTGGGAGCTGGTCTGCATGACTCTCCCACCAGGTCTGGCCTATCAGCTCTGCAGTTTCAGTCAAATGTCAAACCTTGTTATTTAGCCTGATTATTAACATTAATCTTAGCTAAGTGATAATGCTTCAGCCTAAATCTAGCTTTGAGACCTGCCTGCATTAACCAGGGCAGCAAAAAGTCTGAGGTTAATTTATGCTTCAGTGCCATCGCAAATCTTGGTCTGTCATTGTCGGGTCTGTAACCACTAGTTAGAAATGATTTCCCAAGGTGAACTATTGAGGAAGCTCGCTACATTTAGCAGTTTGCACAGGGACTTGGGCAGAGAGCGCAAGAGTTTTCCTTTCTTGCTCTTTAGGAGTTGGGCTGTTCTTTTTGTGCAGCAGTGGAATTGAACAGAAGACCAGTTTTGCTGCTCAGACCTGTGTGAGCAGGAGAAACAGATCCCAGCATCCTGTGTCGCAGACTTTGGGGTAGGGTTTTTATTTTCCTTTGTTTTTCCCCCCCTGCAGCTGCCAGCAGTAAAGTTGGAAGATGTGGCTCCTAAAATGTCAGGCTGCAACTCTGTCCCCAGCTGAAACTAGTTTTGCACATGGTTAAAATCTTTTCACAACTTCAGTTTTATCTGGGAATAATTTGTGACATGTGAGCTCTGTCAAAGCTCGTATGTGTGTTCCTACTCAAATGTAAAGCCACAAGCAAATCAACATGACCAGGTGTAAAAGTGTCTCTATTCAGATGTTGTAGCAGCTTAATACATAATCAATTATGTAATTGACCTAAAGCATCATGTTTTCAGTGTAGACAGTCCCCTGGAGCAGGGTTACCAAGGTCTGTTGAAAAGTCGTACTGACATCTGCTCAACAAGAATAAATGCAGCGACTCCAGGTCAGCCAGATGTTTCTGTAGCTAGAAACTGTGCTGGTGCAATGCACTTGACTCATAAGAAGGAGAGCAGCTAGAAATGCAGAATTGCCCTCAGAAATGTAGGTGACCCCACATGTGCGGGACCTCAGTAGGTCTGGGCAGTTTGTGTGTGTTAATTTGAGAAATCCTTGCTTAGAGTAATTCTGTTTTTTTCTCTAAGTGGTTTCACTGTGCTGGTGTAGCTACAGTTTTACTCTGCCTTACAGAAAATATGATTTTATATCATCTTACAGGAGAAACAAGGGTATGGAAAACTGAAGTTGGGGGGGATACTTCACAACTGAGGTGGTATTAACATTAAAGTGTGTCTACTAGACCTCGCTATGTCTTCATGCCCACTCCTTCCAAATGCTGGTCCCAGCCAGTCAGTGGGAGTGTTAACTTTCTTCAGCTGTAGCAAATGGCATTTGTTTCTTTATTGCAGGTCACGCTTAAGTTGCTATACCAGTGTGCTGTATTCACTGTGGAGCATAAATTGCTTCAGGATGATTTTTTTAAAATCTGAGCAAGTTGCCAGCCAGGGTTCCAGAGAGAGGTATTTCATACTGCCTGATCTAAAACTGGCAAATGAAACTTGATAAGCAAGTGGATTACCACAAAAAAGAAACTTTCTTGACAGGTTTTAGATTAAGCTGAGATTCAGCCTCAGCCAAGCATTTCAGTACCTGTAAATCTGTGAAGGATGAGGCTGTTGAATTCTAGCTTTCCCTTCTTTGCTTCTCTTGCATTAAAACTTGTGCCCCAGAGTCTGATCAAGCTTCCTTGGAAAGCTGGGCACCACACCGGATTTTCTTCTGCCTGCTGAAAATTGTGAAGTGGTGAGAGAAATCACGCTAGTCTCTAGTCCGTGTGCTGCTCCCTGAGCTTGCCAAACTAACTCATGCGCCCATCTCTCGTTACCAGATATTCTGTGCTAATTTGCTGTAAAGGATTGTGTTAAAAATCCATATTTATGAGGGTTGTTAAAAACATAAAGCAATTATATGGTTTTCAATTACATAAACATCAACATGCAATGGGAATTAGAAGCTGAATAATTAATTTTCTGTTTATTGTAATATAGAGTCTATGCAAACAGTAAAACCCGGTGAGCAAGCAGGGGGAGGAGTGCGGAGGGTACAGTACCATAAAGTGCTTTTAGCATCTCTATTCAAATTCAGATGTCAAAGTAGGTATTGGCTGTTAAGGGAAGCAGCAACCTGGCGAGTGGGAAGCATTGGGTGCAGAAGTCCTGTTCGTTCCTGGGCCCTATTCGTTCAGTAGTGGTTCCACTGACATGGCTGAAGGTTGGGACGATGGGGGTGGCCGTTCACGTGTCCTGAGCACGGGGGTGGCAGCAGCTAGAGCCGCCTGATGCTTCCTGCTGTTGGCGTGGTGAATGACGTTAGGCCTTTTGGGTTAACGCCTGTCATATGCCTCATCTCTATTTTACAGATGAAGAATACAAAAATTCTAATTTTTGAAAGCTTTATGAAAGATTATAAAGTCATTTGAAGAAAATAAATAATCGTGAATAATTTCTGAATATTATCTGTCACCTGAAGTGCACCAATCAGTCACTGTGGGGTCTGGGCATTGGTGCTGAATTACATCCTCCGAGGCTTCGAAGCAGAAGCTTTCAAGGCTTCGTTTATTCTAATAGCATTATTGCACCACAGTAAATGCAGTGATTACCAACTAGTTCTTAAGTGGAAGTAATTTTGAGGATGTGATGTTTTTGTTAAGAGGTTAGGAAATGTGTTACACTGCAGTAAAACCTGTGGGAATTGAAAACTAGCTTGTTCCATTTGTTCAACTGTTTATTCTTGGATCGTCATTTCCCTTCGCCTCCTACATGCTGAATAGCTAGCAAACACCAACCTCGTTTTAGTGATGGTTGCCCAGGAAAACGCTTTTAGACTTTTTGAGACAGGTTTTTCCATGGCAAATGGTGCTTATGATTTACCCTCTGCAGGAGAAGACAACAGGACTGTCCTACAGAATGAGTTCTAGAGCTGAGAGTTTACTTCAAGAAAGGTTTTCAGAACTAAAACTTGAACTATTGTGTCAGTTAACTTTGAGGTCCATGGTGGCTGGAGCCTTGCTGACTGGTTTTCAAGGAGGTGGTTTGGCCTTAGCTTGAGGGAAAGGGATCATTATGTGCAATTAAATAGAAGCCCTGCAAGGTATTTGGCACTGATGCTTGTAAGAACCCATAGCTGTAGGAATATTGTATGGGGAAGAGAGTGCCCTTACGACAAGTGACTAACTTGCTGTCAAGTTTAATCTTCTTTTTTCATACTCTAGAAGCAGAAAGCAATAAACATGTCACTTCAGGAAAGCAGTGCTGTGGGGGAAGTTATATCCTTGTTTAATAACTGGACGACTGTGATCAACCAGGAAAAGGTGGATGAGAAGACCATATGTTCTGTTCAAAAGCTAACAAACTCCAGGCTGAATTTTTTCTGTTGTTTTTGCTTGCTAGTAAAGCCAAGTTTGTCTGACCAGATTGGAACAGATATGTTGGTGATCAGTTAGAGAGGTTCTTCAGAGGTGGGCTCAGACAGCAGGGTGGCTACAGCAGGTATGAGAGGGACTGAAGCAGCTGTTGTGATAAAAATGAGACATGGTGGCAGTGAGCAGAGCCTGACTTGCAAACAAGGGTCGGAGATCATAGGTAGGGGCTTAAGCCATGCTCCTACCTCTGTTTGTTTATTTATTTATTTATTTATTTAATTTTGTTTTACAAAAGGATCACTTGGCCATAGTCTTGTCATTTGCTATTGTGTGGGAGCCAGGTCGTATAATTAAGACTGAGACGGCGGTAACCTGCTCCTATGCACACACAATCAGTTTTGCAATGAATCAGCTGCCAAGGTTTACATTCCTGAGCCCAAATTCTTGCTCTTTCCATCGAGCTCACAGCACAAGTGTGACTGAATCACTGAACATTTGCAGAAGCCACTGCTGGTCTCTCCCTTGTTTTCCAGCCTGCCTTTTCCACCACCTCTTGATATATAAAATCCAGACAGCTGATGATTAGTTGGCAGCCATATGAGATCAGATTCTAGTCATGACTGATAATTGCAAGAAAATATCCAGAGAGTGCCTTCCTGGCCAAGCTGGATGTAATTCAAGACTCCACGTGTGAAGGATCGCTGGCTGGAGGTGCCGGAGGAAACGTGCAGAAGTGGTATCGTGAGCTCGCACATTGGAGAGAGATCGCAGCACGATGCCTTTGCAAGCTATACGGCCTGTCTGAGGTGGAAACCAAGCAACATGGAAAAAGACTGTGGAATAAGTTAACCTGGGAATAATGAATTTCCCAGGAAGGTACAGGAAAGCTTTTGGTCTGTGCCTTTCTTATCTGTACATCAGTAATATGATCAGTCGTTCCAGAAAGCCTAGTGTAAATACAGAGTAGAGAAAACATACTGAACCTGTTCCTGTGCTCTTTCATTCATCATTTCACCCTCACCGTATTCTCTACTTTCCCTTGTTGGAAAAACTCTTCAAGCAGTTTATTAAGTTTTTGTTTGTAAAGAAATTAAGTCAAATTTGTGCTTCCCCCTGTCTGTTTTTTTTTCAGTGCCTCCTTCCCTGTAAGCCATCAGGGGCTTTTCCTCACTTGTTCCTGTTGTTTGTTTGCTTTCTGGTTTCTTTCTTTCTTCAGTTTTTGTATCATGCTCTTTCTTCACGTATTTGTTTTTGGCTTTTCTGGAGGTATCAAACAAGAGGAACTGTACATTAAGCCATGTACACACTTTAATCCACTACCTACAGTTAAAATAATACAAAGTTTTGTTGCCCTATTTGGGTAAATCTTTCCTACTCAATCATTGTTCTCATATTTTAGTGTCACCCTGGAGGGGCAGGAATTGGTCTAGGCTTAAAACACACAAACAAATAAATAAATAAATAAAACCAAAACCCACATGCAGGAGAAATCATACATCTCCCTGAGAAGACTGGGTATACATTCTGTTCCATCCAGCTCTCCGAGATGGACCACATCTCTGCAATACAAGTGCCAGACAGTGGCCCTCTATGAGAACATTGCCAGTTGGCAGTATTCATAGCAAATGTGTGTTTCCTGATTGCAATTTCAGCAACAATTTAATATTACAACTTTAATGGTGTCTGCAAGTCACAATCAGATGAGAAAAGGAGTGAATTTCTGCTCCGGTTGTGCTAAAGCTGTTAGCGCAGGAATTTCCTTTCCGCCTATTTTACCACATGATTTGTACTGTTTGTATTTTATGGCCTTGATTTATAGCGTATGTCATGAGTTCCTCTGACGCTGCTAGCAGTTCCCTGCCGGTGGTTTGCTAGGTGGGAGCAGTCTCCCGATGCTTTTGACACGAGGTGTGTGCCTTGGCCGCAGCGCGTTCCCGTTGGACACCGCAGCCAAGCCCTTCCAGTGGAAGGGGGTGTCTTGGAAGAAGTTCCCGCGTTAAACATCTGCTAGAGGAGGAAGTTTCCACAGGACCTGGGTTAATAGTCTGTTTCTGGAGTGCGAGCTGGGAGGGACCGTTTGCCACGCGCGGCAGCGAACGCAGCATTGCAGCGGTTGGTGTGCAGAGCGGGACCTGCGCTCCTTAAAGTTGCCCACTCGTATATTGAAGGAGAGGAGGGAGAGGAAGCCTTTGCAGCTGGCTTGAGGGCAGGCTGCCGCCAGCAGTTGTCCCAAAGCATTCCTCACTGCTGTGAGATCCGCGAATGGTGCTTCGGAGAAAAATCTCCCCTGGGGTTTTGATGCTTTCCAACCGCAAGTCTTTGTCATTGGCAACAGGGTGGAGCTCTCTGCAGCGCTCCTCCACGAGCTTTCCAGTTGTGGGAGCTGATTTGGCGGGGGGATCAGACTTTTCCAATTCCTTCCTTTCCAGGGGGTAGAGGACCGCCTCTCCGAAACTGTTATATTACTCTTATGGCAGTTGCCTCTGAAATTGCAATCGCAACATATTCTGTCTCTTTTCCTGGTAGTTAGAAGGGGCTTCTTTAGCTTCTTCCTTTTTCTCTGTTTTCTTTTCCGTACCCTTTTCCCTTCTACTTTTACTGTGCAGTGAGAGCGCCAGGGAGATGAAGAGTGTGCTGCGCACCTCTGCCCTTTTCACATTGAGAAAGGAATGTGTGTCTCTTTTGTATGCTATGGCTATGTCCCAACAAGAAAACCAAAAACTATGATGGTGGATTTTTTCCCAAAGTGTCTGTTTAGACGCACAAGTAAGGTCAACTTTTAGTACGTTCTGTGCTCTTAGGCGTATTTGAAAAGATCACCCATTTTATGTAAAGTCAATATTTTTTTTAAAGGAGGTAAATAATAAAGCACCAAAGAAAGCTTAATGCAAGCAAAATTTCTCCCTGCTTGCAAGAACACTGACTTGAGCAGATATCACACAGACTTTATTTTCACTTCCCTCCTTGTTAAGAGGCTTCGAAGAGGATCTCCATTGCTTGACAGTTCAGTTTGCCCTGTGCAGCATCACTCTGTCGGGCTTTGTTCAGTGGAAGTTTCAAGGCCTCAGGTCGTGAAGATTTCCTCACCGTTCCTGGGCGATTATTGTACCTGCAGTTCTCAAAAGAAGTTTTCCTGTTCTAACTTCACCTCTGCTCTAAAGCCAAGTAAAACTCTTCAACTATGACATTCCCTACCTGTTTTCTGTCTGCAAGCCTGTGGGGCAGGTCACTTATTGCGAGTACAAAATGACTCTAACTTTTATCTTTCCTTTCTGTTTTGCATGCAGAACAAACTTTCTAGTTCTTTGAAATCCACTCTCTTATTTGGGAAATTTCTCGGCTGTTATGGGTGAAGACTGATGTTGAGTTCAGGGAGCTCTGCCCTCCACTGGGCTGCTTCTGCTCTTTCTGTGAACTGCACAGTGAATGTGCGCCCTGCGTTCAACGAACACTCCATCCCGTCTGCGTTTTTTATTAAGATCTTGTGGACCAGTTGTTGCTGAGTCTTGCTAAATAACTCTCTTGCAAGAGGATTCTGCTTGTCCCGAGGTAGAATTGTGTAGTGCTGAGCTTGTCTTCTGGCTTGTTACTTTTGCAGTGGTTAGATCAAGCTGAATTCAGGCCCATTCTGTCATTAGGAACGTATTAAACTGCTGCTCTATGGCTTCATCTTTGAACACTGACGTTTCCGTTAACATTTTGTGTGTGGTTCAACCCGCCCTGATCTCCTTCTGTCCTCTGCGTTTTATCTGTTGCGGGGTTTTTTTCCCCCCCTAAGTCTTGTGTGTTTACATAGGTGCTTCATTTCAGAGGAGTACAGGAGGGATGCAGATGTTATGACTTCATTTTTTTATTATTTATTATACTGTTTGGGCTTTTTTTGATCTCTGGAACTCAAAACAACGATCAAATACGGATTCTCTTTCGTTGTTCTTGGCACTAGTTTCTCTCTCCATGGATGTAAGTGACTGAGGTTGGTTCTCACAGAGTCAGTGACTGGTAAATCACACGAATCCATCCTCAGTTCAGCTGAATTTATTACCTATTTCTGTTTTTGCTGGATCTCAATTTCTAAACCCTTCTTCTGCCCCACATAGTTTACATTTAGTGTTTCAGGCGGGAAGTGTATCTCGTGGGCCTGGGGGGAAAAGCGTGGGGGTTTCCCCCTTCCCGTTTTGCTTGTCCCTTGGCCAGGGCCCGGTTCCCGGTGTCCAGCGCGGAGCTGCCCCGCGGAGCAGGGAGGGGAGCGGGGTCCAGGCCCCCGTCCCCAGCCGGGCCCGGGGAGCGGCCAGCCCCTCTGCGGGGGGACTGCGCCTGGTGTCTGGCTGCTGCGGCCCCAGCAGGTGATCGACAGTGTCTCTTCTCTTAGGCGCTTTCAAGCTGCATGAAAATGATTTCAGAAGCAGAAACGTGTTTTACTTGCTAAGTATTGCATGAAACGTCCAGAAAACAGATCTGGTTAGGAGGAAACCTTCCTTGGGAGGGTAGAAGGAGAAGAGGAAGATAACAGTTGTGTATTTTTTACCGCTTTGAAACAGCACCTCTCACAGCTTACCATGTGCTTAAATCTGTCTGCTTACTGACTTGTTTGTTTCCATTTCAAACCTGGAGATAATTAACGTAATTTTATAAACATGAGTGTATAGAAAAAGGGTAATACAACTTGAGGGACCTTGTTCTTCAGAGCATTATGTATACTGCTTTCTCTGGCAGTTCCTTTTGCAGAGCAGTTTATGTGCAGCTTCAAAGTATTTATTCTGCTTAAGAACAATGTTAAGTACCTTAATTAGCTTGGAAAATGTTCTGGGCTTTTTTGTGCTTTAATATATTTTAAAGATATGTTCCCTGGTGAGACTTCAAAGTGATTTTTCTACAATTCCTTTGACTGTGCAAGTGGGCTGTCATATTCTCCAGAACCATGTAAGCTACCTGCTGACATTTTTTTGCTTTCAGGACATCTCATCAGATCAGATGAGATTTTTGCAGATAGGCCCACAAGCCGGGTTGGAAAGCATCGAGAAGAGCTGGTGCCCCGTCGCCAAGCCTTTTATAGGAGGAGAGAGAAGGCTTGAGGGAAGGCGTATATGCTTTACCTGACGTGCTGCGTACGTCCCCCTTGTACGCGGCCCGACGACAAAGCGCGGCTGCCCAGGGGCTGGGGTGGGCGCGGGCGGCACAAGCCCCGTCCGGAGCTCAGCCGCGGGCGGCGTGCCTGCCCCCTTCAGCCCGCAGTTCTCTGCACCTCTTCGTTCCATCTCTGCACAGCTGGCGTGTTTCTCTTCGTTAAAGTCCATGGCTGGAACGTCAGGCAGAAACATCTGTAAGTGTGTAGACATCAGAAGCTGTCAGAGGGAGTTCAGCGAGGTGGAAAGGGGGATCTCTTTGGCCAAAATAGTGAAGTCTAAGAGAGTCCCCCTTTTTCTTTCTCCACCCCACCCCAGTATCTCTTAAAACTGCCAATTGTTGCTGCTGCTTGTTAAAAGGTTTTTTCATTCTGTCGCCCATTGCTCCACCTCACGTTCGTTCACGGGTAGCGCTGCGCAGCCCCCTGTCTCGCCGCTGCTGGTGGGAAGCCTTCCTCTGCCCTTCGAGCTGAGAGCCCTGAAGCGCACGGGGTTGTTGGGTGGCCTTGGTCTGCTGAGTCGGGGGGGCTCTGCTGAAGTGAGGGAGCACGTTAGCTATTGTACGGCACAGAAAGGAGAGGTTATTGCCTGTGTTGGTAATTCTGAAGGCAGTCTGTTCTCTCTTTAATTGGGGAAAATGCTCTGGTGTCCTCACACCAGCTCATTTGGCAGTTCCTGGTGAATCTGGAAGGGATGCTGCCTGTTGAACAGCCTGTCTCAGTGAGGTGAGAAGCTCTGGGCTTTTCTGCTGGGCCCTGCGAGCGTGGCGGTGCGGTGTCACCCTTCCCCGCGGCGGTTTTCCACCTCTGGTGGTACATGGCCTGTGGGTAGAACCGCTGTTTGGCTGATGTGGTTTTCGTTCTGTTGGTGGAGAAGCGGTAGTGGGAAAAGTGGAAAAGTAGATGTAAGTGGGAGACGCGGCCCTTTACCACCGTGCAGTCTACGGGAGGGGGCTGTTCTGTGGCAGGAAGGTGTGAGTGAGGAACGTCTGCAGGCTGCCAGTGAATGCGTTTTCAGAAGAGAGTGTCGACCTGCCTTTTCCCTCTTGGTTTCGTGCTGCATCTTAGCCTCATGTTCTGTCAGCCCTGGAGAAAGCTGCTGCCTTTTCTTGTTTCACCTGCTTAGCTAAGTTTACGAACATGCATGCCTCGCAAGGATGAAACTCCTGTCTGTTGTCATTTAAAAGCATTTACTATTACGAATTACGGTGACCTCTGCTCTGCCCAAATGTGCTTTAAACGAAGCACGGGTTTGGTTCATTGAGGGAGAGCTGTCACCACAGCAGGAGTCCTTGGTGTTAACGTAGCGCTCGTTCCTACAGGACGGAGAGAACTTCCCACTCTACAGACTTGCCATCAGTGCATACAAACTATCACTGCATCTTTTGCCATGTTGCGTATAAATATACATCTCTAAAATGCTTCACGTAGGCTTCCAGAGCTCAGGTCGTTCAGTCTGTGTTCTGTTAGGTGCATCCTACCTTCAGTTTTTCCTTGCAGACTAGCAAAAGCCAAATTAATTACCGCAGCTTGCTCAGAAGAGACGTGTTCGGAGAAGTCCAGAAGGCGAAGTGGGAGCCATTAAGAGCTCGCACAGAGAAACTGCTTTGCTCTCCGTGAACACTTAGTGGTGTGGTGGTGGCAGTTCCTCTGGTTTCAGGTACCTTTCCAGAGGAATTGCATTGAGGGCGGTGGGGCACTAAGGTAAGTTGTAATTTGAGTCCTGTGAAAAATGGCAAGTAAACTGCAGATCAGGCATTGAAACTTGAAATACAGGACTGTATTTCAGTCAGGACCTTGTGTTTTCATCTGAGATGAAGCCTTGAATATTGCGGAATCTTTTAGCATGGGAGTGCAGCAGTGTTCCTGATAAAAGTTGGCACTTAACTTGCTGAATTCCTATTTCTACTGTTTGCAGTAGCTTTTTTCTTCCCTTTCTTCCTCCCTTCACACTGTCACAGGCATCTCGGGAAACTCATTTACCCTAATCCTGTGTTTGACTCGTAAGACCCAATGAGCTAATAGCTTGAGAATAAATTGCTGTAGCAGTTGCATTCATAAATATCATGAACAGCTTCAGAAAGTGGTGTTTGATTACTTGAGACAAAGCTTTCAAAACATTAAAACAGCTTAAAAATCATTACTTGGCTAAAGCAATAAAGTTCTGTGGATACGTTTCATTTTTCATAACCCTCTATTTTTTTTCCCTTTTCAGAAAATGGACAAGAAGCCTGTATTAAAAAGTAATTAAATCTGCAACCCAAGCAAGACACAGAAAATTCAAAATTTAATGCTAATGCATTTTTTTCATTTTGCAGATGATTGCCCACTCACATGCACACAAGTATGCACATCATTAGCATTGACAAAGAGCTGACTGTTAACTTTGAAATTCTTGGTTTCCAGGAGTTTATCTCACAATCTCATTATGTAAGCGTGGGGGGTTTTTAACTTGAGCAGTTGCCATGAGAATAAGTGTCTGTCTCTAGAGCACTGCATGGGATGTATCCTGCAAAAGCTAGGCAGAACTACCTGTTCCGTTGAAAGAGAGTCATGTTGCTTTGATTTATAATTAATCTTTAAGACTCTAAAGCATCTTGACAGTATGAAACAAACAAATCTGACTGTCTGACAGTATGTTTGCCAGATGAGACAAAGTGTCCCGCATTGCATAGTGTGCATCGCACTGAGGCTTGGTGGATTACTGCTGCGTAATTGCTGGCTTTCCTGGAGAAAAGGTGTGTGTTGTGTGAGGCCGTGCTCCTGTTGAAAATGTGTAGAAAGGAATATGCTTTAAGAACAAGCACTTCTGGCTATCTGGTAAAAAAAATTAGAAAAAAATTAGTATTGGATCCCTAATTTTGTCTAGCACAACACAGGATGTGTTTGTTGGGGGGGATGGTATTTGTCAAAACCTTATTCCTGTTGCTTCTGGAGGCCTGATGTTGTTGACTAAATGCTTGATCCAACATGAGGAGAAGGAGAAGATCCCGTGGAGCACCCCACTGCCTGAAGCTCTCCTGGCTGGAGGGCAGCTCTGGGAGTTCCCACGTCGGGTAGTTCACCTACCAAGAAAGTAGAAGAGAAGCCTCGTTAAAGTCTACTTTGTGGGTGGTAGTGGTGTACCAGCAGGAGCTGGTAGGGACAGGTGATGGGCATGGGAGGATTTATTTGCACTGGGAGAACAGTGTATTTCTGTTGAGCTGCAACGTATGGTACATGGTGCCAAAATTACTTTTTGTGAACGGTGTCAAACGCTTTTGGAAATAACGTACACAAACTTGTCCCATCCTTCTGTGAAAATAAATTCCTTCTAGCTTTTCATGGTGGGGAAGGGGATTGAATAGGCAGATGGTTCAAGATCATACTTCAATCAAGGCACATTAGTTAATGTGTCTTTAACCTTAAAAGGTTGTTAGTGTTAGTCCATGAATTCTGACTTTGAAGCTTGCAATGTGTGATGTGTTATTTTACCAGTGTTGTCCTTTTTAAAACAGAACAACACACCTTGAGGTGGGATTGCTGCTCAGGATGGGAGGTGAGGTTCACCTGTTAAATAGAGAATTTTATGTTTGGCAAAGAACTTACCTCTGCAGGTCTGTGTTATGCCAAGAACATGGAGAATGGGGCTTCTTAGCACTACTAGACTTGTAGTTTGATTGTCGCAGAATATTTAATAAGCGATATATGTAGCTAGAGGTGAGTGTCGGTTTTTTAAATACGGGAATCTGTTCACTTTCATGTGACTTTAAGCTTAGAGTGAAATGCAGTAACCTGATGATTACTCAAGATAATCTCTGCAAGTGTCTTTACGGCGCAGTCTGGTCTGAGCACTGCTCTGCTAGTCCCAATCCTACAGTGGATCCTTCCACTACTGCTTCACCTTCCTTCATCCTCAGACCAGCAAGGTAAATGAGTTGCGTTTTGTTGTCCTGGCCTTTGCAGCCAGATACTGATGAAGGTAGTGCTTCGTTCTGAAGCAGTGAACCATCACAGGTGTCTCACCAACGGCCATCTCGCCCTCAGGAGAGACTTGCCAGCTACAGCGTGAGTGTTCAGTGGTAACGCCGCCCGTCTTCTGCAAAGAGCACGACCTCGTGTTCCGGGGATCAGCAGATCCAGAGCATCTCTGCTGGTGGTGGTTTCGTTTTCCATGGTCTGGGTCATGCATATGCAACTCACCACTGTGGGTTTTAACATTTAAAACATTTTTTTCCTCCTGGTCTAGTACAGAAATTGCTTTGAAAGCAGAACTAATGTTTGGAATACTTCCCATATTTTGCCCCAGAGTTGTGGATATGCCTGTTTCATCGTATTTTTATGACTTGAAAATGGGCCACTTCAGACACTTTCCTGTATAAAAATTGAGCTGGATCTTTCTCAAGATGAACCTTTAAAATTAGAAAATTCACACTTGAATGTCAGAGTTGTGTATAATTTGCTATGATGACAACCACATGGCCTCTGTCACGGAAGAGTGAAATGTCTTGAGCTGTTACTGAGTAAGTTTGTGCCTGTTTCAACAGCTTCTGTGCTCCCGTAGTACAGATATGAAGTCAGCTCTGGGTTGTGTTGTGGCTGAGCTTTTCTGGTGTGTTACAGTCACTCTGCAGGGAATTATCAGCCTTTCATATATTTGTGCCATGCCGGGGTTATGCTAGTTATATTTGTAGTTTCTGTTTTGCTATTAATGGTAGCGTGTAAACGCTGAGTTTGGTTTGTGTTTAAAATTATTAGAGCAACGGGAAGATCATTCTTCTCTGGGCCACATATAGAAAGCTCTGGAATAATATGTTTGATTTCCTATCAGAATAACTTGCCATCGCCTCTGTCACTCCAGAGGATAATGTTTTCCCTTCTGGTTCCCATTACTATAATTAGATGCATTCAGAGCGTTCTGTTTCTGTCTATTAACATGTAATCATGTGATTGATTCTTGCATGCCAAGTAGATACTTTTTTCCAAAGGAAATACGTATTTTACATGAGTTTTCAGACCAGCTATGTAAATCGAGTGCTTATGAGAGGCGCTGCGACACGCCGCTTGAACGCCAGTCTTTCAAACTTCTGCCCTCTGCACTTCCCCCTCCTGTACCTCCATGGCCGCCTGCTACTTTAATTGCTGGTTCCCCTGCTATGATGCTTAGTCAGATGTTCAAAGCACTGGCTATTTAACTTGCCAAAAGAAGATGTTTCTGTATCCTGTGGGTTTTTTTATTGATCAGGGTTTAGTGGGAGGCTGACGTGCCTTTCTGAATGGATCGCTTGTGTCAAGGAAAGCTGCTGACCAAAGATATTTTTAGACATTGTTAATGATCCAGAGAATGTACTGTCAAATATTTTCTTTTCAGTCTTTTTTTTTTTTTTGGCATCACATCAGGTTAACATTCAGTTTGTTGTGTCTGCGTCCTTTGGCGCTATGAATTTTTTGCATACTTTGGGATAACTGTCCGTGCAAACCCTGTGGCTCTGATTATTTCTGTACCCTCTGTTTCTTCTGTTCCCTGATGGAAGGGGATGATACTGCCTCTGAACTATAGTAGAATTTCTAAAAGTAGCCAGTAGCTGTAAAAATAAACCTAAACCACCAATACAAACAAACCCCCTGCCTTTCAGCCCTAAAGAATTAAATTGTATGCCCATGGATAAGGCATGGATGATCAATACTGTCTTCCTTCAATCTGCTTGTGCCAGAGTATAGGGTCGGTCTGAGACCGTGATTCCAGAATCATTAATTCTGGGGATGTGTGCTGTTGTATCAGCCAGCGGTACAGATCTGACTAATATTTTTGTTGTTAGCCACGACACTAGGTTTAGGTCAGCTGAAGGAGGACAGATGATACCTATCCAGCACAAAGTCTTCAGACACAGTCACTCACTTGTTTTTAATAAATTTCTTATCCCAAACTAGCGCTTTGCATAATGTGGCCCAGGTATTCTTGATTTCGGATTATAGTCTGTGGCCCCAGGACTTGTGCTGGGGACGCAGTGGCTTGACAGAATGCACCTAATCTAGGAAGGGTATTGAAGCCCCATAGGTGAGATATTCACCGTGTGCTTCGTTTACTGCTATCCTGGGCTGAAACAGACATTCTCACCTGAAAGCAGGAGCTCTCTTGATCTTCAGAGATGTAAAGATGGACGTTTTAATGTCATTTCTTTATCCTGAATTCTCCAGTCCATTATGGCTTCAGAATTTATTGTGGTTTGTGGTATAGGCCAACTGCAAAGTAAATGAGAACATCCCAGCTGCTTCTGCTAGCATAGCCCGTTGCTGCATTGACAGACTCGGGAGCAGGATATCGGTGATAAGTCTTGTGATCTTAATCTGCTGTTGTATTGATATTATAATGATTCTAATGATTCCTCTGTAATAGAGCCTCTTCCTAGGGAATGAGCGTTTGCTAGGAGTATTGGTGGAGCTTGGCTTTACGGATGCATCCTCCAAAGAGGGAGGAGAGCCTTCTGGAGGGAGGCTGACATTTGGTCACACCTTCGACAGTGCGACTCAGAGTTCTTACTGGCTGAATATGTGGTGGTATTCCGTGCTGTTGAACTCCTCGATGTTAATAAGAGGATCTGCATTGTTGGCAACTGATTTTGCAAGTCAAAGAAGATGTTGTTTTTATTTTTAAAAGTACTTTTCTGCTATTGTAGCTCGAGTATAAATATAGGGACAATCTGTCTGTAGGCTTCCTGGCATACTCTAATTGTCACCAGAGATCATAAAGGTAAAGATCAAAGAAAGCGTCCTTGCCACTTGGGCCATCCTAATCAAAGAATTGAGAGACTGAATGCAGTTCCTTGATCATCTGTGATCCTACTATGTGATTTACAGCAAGTTTCTATCTCGATAATTCCTTCCCCCCAACCCCAATTTTTAAAAAAGCAGTAGTGCTTCATCATCTCCCAAGGATGTAGTTGGAGATCATATATACTATTTGTTGATTGCTTACTTAAGACTCTATCTTAGGTAACGAGAGTCAAAGAAGTCAAAAAAAAAAAAAAAAAAAAGGAATTTTTAACATTATGCTAAGACACTGGAGAGAGTGTGTCCTGGGATTGACTCATGCAGCTTGGTGTTTTTCTCCTTTTGTTGAAGGAAGGATACTCTAGTTACACCAGATTTAAGTGTCTCATAGTCCTTGTGCTGCCGTGCTTGTTCAGTATTTATCCAGTGATGGAAGTCAGCAAAAGCAAAGGACGGCCTTTGCCCTGTCCACCATACCAGCAAAGCACAGACCTGCCGACCCGCCAACGCCTTCTCTAAGAAAAGTTTGAAAAGAGGCAAAGGAGAATTGTGTTTCTGAAAGGGATTTGTGCATTCCTGGCTCTTAAACGGGTGGGTGGGGAGGCATGTGAGTACCACGACGCACACTGCACCCTGTACTGATGCTCAGTTGTGCTGCTGCAGGAAGATGAGCACTTCTGGTCTATACCACTGCAAAATTCAGCTGTTACCACTACAGCATTCTGGTGTTTGATCTCTCTTTCTTTAGGAGGAGAGCTTCACTCTCAAAGTTGACAGATTTTATGTAATGCCTGTCTTCAGCAGACTTTCACTTGATCTTTGTAAGACTATGGCCGTGATGGTGTTTTACATGTATGTAACATCTGCATGTTCTAAAGAAGTGGGGCTGAGTTTTGGGGTTTAACATAGCTATTTGTGCTACTCTCCAAATTGTCAGAGAAGATGATAGGTGATAAATGCACACTAATCATCTGATCGTGGGCACTTAACAGGTGCATTATTTGATTTACAGTGTTTTCAGAAGGCTGCATAAATCATTTTTAGTTGTCAAACTGATATGTTAGTAGAAAACAGTTTTATTCTTTGCAATCCTGAGATTTTCTTATACTGAATATTTCTTAATGCTTGTTGCCATCATGGCTTATTTATTTTTGACAGCATACATATAAAAATCAGTTCATCTTTCTCTTAAGGGCTCTTACAAGTTTTAAGGGAAGAGGGGAATCATTTACATAATTTCAAGCTTGACAGAGTAGCTATAATTTCAGGTAATTAAAAAAGAAAAAAAAAACACAACAAAAAAACTAAAGCTTTGTTGTAAGTAGTCAGTCAATTGTATGCTGACAGAGGCAAAAATCTCCAAGTCATGGTGTTTGGGTAATGTCTGCACCTTAATGTGGTATCCAGAACTTGCAGTAGATTACCTATTTGCTGAAAGACTGTATCTCTGTCTGCTTTTAGCAGGGTGTTTTGTATTATCTACACAAGCTGCAAAGCACGAAATTGCTATCTAAACAGAGCACGACTTCTAAGAAATGGGAAGAATACTTTTTTTTTTAAGTGAATGGAGTAATAGCTTGCATTGAGGTATGAATGGATTTGTGCCAGTGGTCTTAAACATGGCCTTCAGATAGAATCATAGAATCATTAAGGTTGGAAAAGACCTTTAAGATCATCGAGATGAATTTTAGTGGACTAACCTTCTGAGCATTAGTGTCTTGTCTTTTAGTATCCAGCAGGGCAGAAGCATACTGTCACAAGTTCACTTGAAAATAGTGTTCAGGAAGAAGTTGGGAATCCATTTCTCCTTTGGATGTACCCTTGGAAAGGTTAAGAGTTAATTCATGCAGTTCCCCAGGGCACCTACGGCAAGATGTTTTGGAATAGGGTGATCTTGACTGGATCCTGCTGTATGTTTTGCGGTTTGATTGGAATTGTGCTTCTCCTAGTAGATTGTTTCACTAGGAACATGGAGCTTGTGTATGTGGAGTTTCCCAAAAGAAATCAAAACTCATTACTCAAAATCCTAGCAGAACTGCTGTCTGACCTCTGCACGGGTGAAATGGGCATCTTTCTCTGTGTGGAAAATGCTCGTATCACTCAGCCATTTGAAGCGCAACAAAAAAAATGTAGTTTCCCTTCTGATCAATACAGTCTGATTATAGTCTTTTTATCTTTGTTTTTTTAGCGTGACTCTTTTATCCCTTGTTAATCCTCTTGAGCAGCGAAAATACAGTTTAATACAGAAGACCTATTTCACCTCTGAATTCCTGGAAGCTAACACTTTAGAGTTGTATGAAAAAAATAATGTGGGGACAAGAGGATATTTACAAAATAAGCATTTACATTCTGATCTCAAAATACTCACTTTGACCTCTAAATCTCTCTATCAAATGTTTTTTATTCTTATCTAGCAAAATATGAGAACATACGCTCACTTATCCCTTTCCATATTTATACATTTTCATTTGAAATCAGTCCAGCAGTTAGTAAATAGAAGTATCAGAATATCAGAACATAATTAAGTCACGCTTTTGCTTCTGCTGTGCGAGTAAATAATGATGAAGGGAAGTTTATCAGTGGTCTCTTCTTTGTATTTTTTTTTTTGCTTACACGGGTAAGAAATTTATCAATTTGTGTCTCTTGAGAGGATGAAGGTAGCTTTTTCCTAGTCTTGGCATATACTTCTACTGAGACTAGGTATGTTATCCTCTGCTTCCAATGAAGTCTTTCTGATTTTATGTTTGTTTGTTTGTTTTAATTAAGCTTAGCGCGTATTAGAAAGGCAGACTGGCGTTCTTTGGAAGACTGCCTTTATTAATCAAACCCACTACTCATCGGGAAGAGAAAAATATCTGTTAGCTAAAACAATGCAATTAGTTAAGAGTGTTTTCACAGTGTTTTTCAAGAGCTAAATCTATGCTCGTTCAGGACAGCTCTTCTTGGAAGCCCATGATATAGAAAGAGAGGATTTTTAGCTGTAAATCAGTGATGAAGGCCAAAACACGAAGTAAACATGAGGCATAGCACACTGAGTTTTTTTTCAGTTGGTAAAATGGCTTTTGTTTTATTATATGGGTGGGGGAGGATTTTCACTGTTATTAATTAACAGCAGAAAGAAGCATCTGGTGTTCTACAGAGGGTTTTTACTTGGAAAGTAATTTCTTTGTTAGCATCCTCATAATGATCATGTTCACACGGTTTGTGTACATGCCAGCCCCTCTTCCCCTGAAGTTACAACGTACAAGCTCCTTGGAGTTTGGGGGATGACGCAAATGCTTGTGGAGGTACTAGGGATGAGACTAATTGCTTCTTGATTTTGTGAAGATCTGAAGCCTGTACAAGTATTAAGATGCGCCTGTCTCCCCGCAACAAAGAACAGCTCTTGTTTGTTAATTGTTTCTGATCTCTGTGTGAGAAGACACTGTTTCGTTTTGGCATCTCCAAAGTTTGAGTCTGAAAGGATATTTCTAAACAATTAAAATTAAAAGCCATTTTCTGTTCTGGAGACAATTCTGAATTTTATATGTTTCTGTACATACTGAAAAGAATTAATATAAAAAAATCATATAAAACATTACGTGGGATATACAGTGCATTGATATGAATTCTGTATTCAGTGCTGCTCATTTAGCTGCTTCTGTTCAATTTCTTTGGATAACTAAGTGAAACAGTTATCCAAACTGTTCACTATCCAGTGAACTCAAGGTACCCAAATTTAAAAGATATCAATAATTCTTTCATGGATAAATGTGGTGGAAATACAGTCTCTACCACTTTAAATCATTAGTTCAAAGAAGAAACCAGTCAAGCTGAAAATCCCGCAAATGGGGTCAGGGCGTTGTCTGAAGTGAAAACACCATTCCCTTAAAGAGTATGATTTTTCTAAATAGAAAAGGCCAAGTGAGAAGAACAGAGGCTGGAACAATTATTAAAATTTGTAATAGTCAATGAACAATAAAGCAGTTATCTATTATTGCATTTCCTCATGGTGGACACACTTTCAGATGAGTATGGTTTACCACAGAGCTTCAATATGTAGCTCTGTAACACCAAGCTAAGCAAAAATTGGAGCAAAGCAGTAATCATCTCCTAGGAGAAGATCTGATGCTGGTGGTGACAGCAGTTTTTCACTTACCTGGTTGGGTGCTGGTGGATGCCATCCTGAGCTCCTCTGGATCGTGTGGTCTTAGAATTGCCCTTTTGCTTGAAAAATAGTATATTTTAAAAAGTTTTGTAGCAAGCAAGAGAAATTTTGGGACTTGCATAAATTAGATTTGTTTCATGTTTGTAGAGGTGGGGGGGGGAGGGAAGGAGAAGAAACAGTGCAAAAAAAAATTAATTTATTTAAAATTTCACGAATGCCAGATCTTGAGTAATTTTCTTTGTAAGTAGATCTGCAGTGCATGTCGTTACCCACTGATTTTCATTTCCTTTTAACCCAATTGGAAGAAACGCATGCACTAGCTGTCCCTGTGGTTTGAGGGGAAATGTGCTAAGAGGAAGGCTCTTGATGTTGCAAGATCACCTCTTGCAATCACTCCTCTCATGGGCCAGGTGAATTTTATATATAGTGTAGAGAAGAACTGGTTGAATCTTTTCCTTATTTTTCTGTAATAAAGTATTGATCATCTTAAGATAGAAGCAAGTATTGGGCATTGCAAAATGGAGCCCAGAGCTGAAGGAGGATGGAGCTGTGCAGGCTTGTGTGTGTGAAGACATGCTCAGTAATGCGTTGCTACTGGGATGGTAGGTTAAGCTCAGCCACACACATATACACCTCAACTTAGATATTCAGTTGACAGCTCTTGGATCACTTGATCTCAGCAGGAGGGGAAGAGACTGCTTCCCTTCCATTATCTAGATTGATTTCTGCCAAAGGATATCTGTTGTCATCCCCATGTCCTAACTGGACAACTATTAGCTAACCTATAGTCTACAGGATTGGTATCACATTCTGATGGAGGCTGTCTTATTTCAACAGCATGGTATGTTAATAAACTTACATTTGCATCAGTGTGAAAAATGAAACGTCTCTGTTGTTTCAAGCTTCAGCAAGTGCTTGAAGTTCAGTGCTAATGTTAGACCATGAAACTGTTACCAGGTATTGATCAGTGTGACAGTATTTGTTGTGAGAAATTGTCAGCCAGGCTTGAGATTTTTTTGTTGTTGTTTAAAAAAAAAAAGGAAAAAAAAAAAAAAAAAGGAATGCCTAAGTAGTTTAAATTGGTTTGTAGATGTTACTGAGATGAATTCTCCAAGACTAGTTGCCCTAGGGGAATCAATATTAGGATCGTCGAAATGTTAAGGACCTGATCTCAGTATAGCATCCTCCATTTTAAATGGGTAGTAAGTCATGTGGTATTGTAGTAATTAATCTGCTGTAAATGAGATTAAAATCAATATCAGATTAGTGGCTAATTGGAGGCCTCTGATTGGTGTGGGTATGTCTTCAGGGGTTGGGGAGAAATTCCCATGGCCAATTCTGCTGTGCGAACTCTTTTCTTTGTTCTTTCCCACATTTCCTACCACGCTTTTCCTCCATGCCTGAATTTGCAAGCTCTCATAATATGGAGCACTGTATAGTACAGCTGAAGAGCTCTCCTTGGGGGAGAGTATTTCAAAATTGTCTGCTAATCTCTGCTAGGAAAGATAAACCTGAAACCAGAGCAGATGGTGAAAATTCATATTTATTAAGAAGTAGATGTTACAAAACTCAAATCTTCCTGCCTAATATTGGTGCAATTGGCTTATATTCTTACTGTTCTTTGTCAAGTCCCAATTCTGTCTGATTTTTCTCACAGGCTTGCTTTATTGTTCTGTGTTCCTTGCATTCAGGTTGCAGTACAGCTGGCTGACAGATGAGGGGGAATTGCATTTGTTTTTCTCTGAACAAACTGTATTAATTAAAATGCCTCCCACTGGGTTTGCAGTTTGCTGTAAGTAGCGCATATCATTAGCTCTTAAAAACCAACAGGATCATAAACTTAATATTATTTTAGCTTAAATGCTGTATGATTTAAGATGCACAGCATAACCCCAAGGCAGAACAGCAAACCTGGACACACAACTCTGGGTGTCCCACGGAAGAATGTACTTTCTTTGTTGATGGAAAAAAATATGTATTAACAGGGGGAGAAAGTTACTTTTTTTAATCAGCAAAGCAGGTTAATTGTTTGACCACAGCAATCAAACATGACAATTAATACTGTCTTGACAGATATGTTCTTTTTTATATACATTTGCATATATTACTGGAGAATAGGGTGCCTGGCACATTTTCTTCCTGCCAAAATGTTTTCACTGTGAACAGCAGGCTTCATCCATGGACAAGTTGAGGCTTGAAAAGTGTAGGTCTCTATCTTCTGTTTCCCGCTTTTCAACCTAGGTCGGAATATTCTTTTAGACAGGTGAAAGCATTTGCTTGCATCTTTTTAGGACATTTTAACCATCAGGAGTTTGTCAGAGTTACACTTAGAGTGTGAGAAACTTTGGATCCGGGAGGAAGAATCAAATTGATTTCCCTGTGAAGAGGGAAGGGGTGAAGGGAGAATTCCAAGGTACTTGGTTTGCTATAAGATATCAAGAACAATAGTAAGGAACATGTACTGTGTGTTTTAGGAGAAAATGTCATTAGTTACACGAGAAAGTCAGGGCCTTGGACTATTTCTATACAATTCAGTCTGGGTTAGAGTTTATTGAAGTGACCCCTTGAACTGTTAAAAATGCACAGTATACAATGGATGAATGAATAGGAGCTTTCCTCTGCTGGAAAAGAAGGAATTTGCATATAGTATTTAAAATGTTCATCACACACCAGAAGCCCTAGCACTGAATGTATTGCCATGGCAAATGCTTATGCTTTGTGGCATGCATTCACCGAGTATAAGTAAATAGGACAGATGAAGTTGGTTTGCTGGGCTTCAGATTAAGGGAAATTTCCCTTATTTAAGAAAGTATTGGCCTTGGGTGATGTAATACAGTATATTTTTTTTTTTTCACTCAGCCCATTATTAAAAATGCAGTGCAGTATAAAGGATTGTTAAATAAGGATGTGCAGTTCATTAAAAGAAATACTTTATATCCAGTTAGCAGTGAAACAGCAAGCAACTAGTAAGCAAATGAATAATTATATTTAGAGTTTCAGCAAAGAAGCTATGCCAAAGTCAGAAAGAAAGTTTGTTGCTAATCTGTCCCCCATAATTTAGAACTACACTGATGATAATGGGGGAGGCAACAGAATGAGAAGGATGCGTGTTTGAAAGATGTGTGCCATTGAGGTGTGGCAAGTAGTTGGTCAAAAAAATAGACCTAGATTAATGCAGTTGAATCTGTCTCTACTTCCATTTGGGCAGGGCAAAGCAGTTTGGCTTTGGTTTCACACCTGTATCTGATTCGGATGCTCTCAGCAGGAGTTCATTTACCAAAGACTCCCAAGGTGGAGGACTCACATGTACCAACAGGATTAAGTTCTGCCAGAAATGTAGCATTTGCATCCACTTAGCTCAGAAAGACCCAGGATAAGCTGCTTTTCCGTTTCATCCACTGTAGTTAGTTAAAACTTTGTCCAAGGGTATGGAACACCTTGCTGCCCTCATCCTAAGGTGATTAAGAACAAAACACTTTAAGAGAGAGCCTTTAACTGTACAGCTTTAGGCTATTTGGGTGGAAACGCTCTTTTCCTTCTGTTTTTTTCCTTTGCAGGAGAGAATTTGAGAGTCCTTGGGCTGGTAAGGGGGAGAAAGAGGAGGGATGCTTCAAAAATGGCACGGGAGGAGGGAGCTCTGTATTCCATTCTCCTCCTTAAGTGTGGCTTGTGTATTTATATCTTGCACTGTATAGAAAAGCATAAGCAGTCCTTGGACAAGAGATCAGAATTGCCATCTTCTGTTTCCCAGGTGAAAACTCTAATTGTTAGGCCACGACCTACAGCCTAGGTAGGTTCAGTAACTTCGGGGAGATAAAAGAACATGGATTTGAACTCCCTTGACCAGGTAAGATCACACAACCCCAATTTCCTTTGCTATTAGATGCTAGTGAAGGAGGAGAATAGAAGAATACTGCTTTTGTGTTAAATGTCATAATGCTGCAGTTCTATTATGGAATTAGCATGCAATGAAGAACATGCATAATAATTGTTCTGCACGATGAGTGTCAAGTTTGGAGTCTTTGTGTAAGGTGCAGTGTTGAAAAGAGGGTGTACAGCACAGAAATTGTCATTGTTTTCTCCTTCATCTCTACAGATTCTGTTACTTCAGTACTGGTTTAATTATTTTCTTGGGTATGGTCTCTTGCTACTCATTCTTAAAGCATCATGGTTTTATTCCCAAGGGCAGAAAACCTTTCCTTTACTGAAATTTGGCAAGTCGCTTTCAAAAGGATGCAATTTTTCTGAGTCTGCAAACCTGATTTATTGGTTAATCCCCACAGAGGATGTAGAAAGTGTCATATGTTATACGTTCTATGAGGTTTTTTGTCTAGACAGAGTATTAGAGTAGGTTTATAAAGATACCCAGGAACATCTGCAATTTTTAAATGCAAGAGGACTGTATTACTAAGTACCTTCTCAGCTGCCAGTTGCTTTTCACTGAATACTTATGTTTTTTGAATAAATCCAAATGCCTGCAGTTGCTTCCTACTAAACAGCTTTGGCCTGTGTTCAGCTACTCAGGTTTCATTAAGCAAGTAATTGCTTTCCTTGCTTGGGTTTTGCCCAGAACCAGAATCACTGTCTCCATCTGACATGTAGCCTTTTGAGATTCTTGGTCCAAAATCTTAGTGCAGAAAAAGAATGAGGATGGACACAGGTTTTCCTTCACAGAGGACTGGAAATCAGTGAGGTGGGTTTCAGCTTACTGACAGCCTAGAAGTCCCTTTAGGACATACCTCAGGAGAGAACAGAACTTCTTACCATCATCATGTTGGGTGTGTTCTTGGTCTCTTCCAGATCCTTGGTGTGAACAGGAAGCTCTGCAGACAGTCTGCTCAAGGTGACAATCCTCATTCTCAGTGTTTGATGGGAAACACTTCATACTGATGCTGTGTGGCCTAAAAGACTTTTCTGTCCCTCAGTCACCTCCACTCTCACTTCTGGCTCAAAGTTGTTTCCTAGGTTTCCTCTTTTCTTTCCCCTTTCCCGCACCACCCGTTGTCCCCTGTGAGAGCTCTGTTTCACTTGAAGTGACCTGACCCCTGGCTCCTGTACCAAGGTGGCCGAGTGAAATGGTTGGTGAGAATAATGAGTCAGAGGAGAAGAATATTAATCAAACCTGAAGATGTTTAGGACTTCTGACATCAGGTCCGCTCTTACTGAGCTGACAATGTTAAGGCTGAATAGGCCATTTCCTTATAACCTCCAGTTTGTTTATTTCCAGTTCAGCTGCCATAGACCTCAGGTGTGTTTGGATTAAACTTGTTAAACTTGTTAAACCAGTACTTCTCTGTGAGCATTGTATTACTGAGAATGGTATTTAAACTATGCCGTAAGGGACAAATTCCCGTGTCCAACGTTTTGCCAGACTGAGGATTTTCCATTAGACTGAGGTCATCCTGCTAACCTTCACTGGTTTCAACGGGAAACAAGCTCATTTTAAACCACAGCAGTAATTAAATCTGCATGCCTACTTGACCGATTTGATATTTAAATAAAGCAGAAATATTATGATGGGGTAATTGAGGTAAATGATAGTCAACATTTGCAAGACTGGCATAATCCGATTTTTCTTCTTTTTTTTTCTTTTTTCTTTTTAGGTTTTAAAAATGTTTCTTAGTATAGTATGTAGGTATGCATGGAGAAATCCATAGGAAATACGCACTAGCCTGGAATGTTCCTAGCAGGTGTTTTCCAAGTTTTGAATGAGAGCATAGAAGACTTCCATCAGATGAAGGATGCAGAGTACATCTTGAAGAATTTCACACCAAACCATTAATTGTATTTTTATGTATACATCTGTTAACACTATTGCTAGCCATTAGCAGAATGAAGAAAAAAAATTTCTTACGTTAAGAAAATTTTAAACTTGTTTGCAAAGAGCTTTGCAATTTTGTGTGATTAGAAGTATTTAACTATAGTCAGTCTGTGAAAGTATGCAACTGAATTTATGTTTTGCTTTACTTTTTAAATTGGACATGGTAAACAAGTAGGGATTTTTTTCCCCGTTGAATTGCAGTTTATCTGTAAAACAGAAATTAAAGCTTTCTGACACTGTACCGATCTAGTTTGTTCAGAACCTTCTAGTTAATAATACACACGTGGCTCACAGGTTCAACAGCTCTTAGACTACTGAGACAGAACAAATACTGTATTCATTTGCCTTACTGGTAAGGGATCACTAATCATAGGTCTTTACGACACTTACTGAAAGTGCTTTTTTGGCATTCTTGGGCTCTTGACTGTCAATGCTTTTTCTTTTTAATTACCTTTTTAATTACTCCCCATCCACCCTGGGAACTCACTATTGGCTCTTCACTCAGGAGTTCTGGAATGAGGAATTCCTCTTGGCTATTAAGTTTCCACCTTCCTTGTAATAGCTACTCTAGTGATTATTATGTACACCTCCTCCTGACTTGATGAAAGTCCCTTTCTGTCACTTACTGTAGATGTGGTCCAAGACAGCCTTAACCCTGCGCCCTGTCGTACGGCTTTGTGTTGCTCAAGCCTTTAGCACTATTGTCACGTGCTCTAAAAAGCAATTTCCAACACAGATGATGGGATTAAGTGTCTGGGATCTGATTTTTGTTGCAACAAGATTTTGAAACATTCTGGACATATTCCAGACACTCTTACCAGTCTTTTGGAAGCTCTTGTTATTGACATTGTACCGTATCTGAGATGTTCCTCTTCAGCCTTTTGTTTTTTGAGGACATCAGTCTTCACTCTAGATAACTGGAAGAAACGTTAGCGGTAACGATTCCCTTCCTGGCAAGATAGCCTGCGCTGTGAATCTTTGTGATAAATTTATTTTGGACAGATCTTTTGCCCTGTTGGAGCAACAGGAATTTTTGCAGTGTTGCAGAATTGATAGACTTGGTTTATTCCCTTTTATGTAGTCATGTCTTGCTCATAGGGCGGTTGCTAAGTAAAAGCCACACTTTTGAGAAGAACTTGCTTTCTGAAGGAGTCAGCCTATAACCTGTTCACCTTGCGTTGTTGCAGCTCACTCTCTCTGGTTCTTGTAGTGAAGCCTTGGAAGATTATAAGAGAAAATTTACCCACTGAGTTAGGCAAGTGGCTTATAGAGACTGTGGAGGAGTAAGGAACAAGTGTTCTGTTTGGAAACTTCTCTTGTCCTTCTGAAAATCTACTAGCTGATTAGACATTTGCAAGATTTCTTGAGAGATGAAAAAACTTAAATTTAATTAAACCCAGCAAGACTGAAGTTTTGGAGTTAAGCTAGAAAAGGTGTTTGAAATACAGATGAGTTGACTTTGTTGTTGTTTTGGTTTAAACAGTAATGAATTATTTTAATGGGCCAAAAAGCTAATATTGCCATTATTATAAGGTACTAAGGACATGGGTTTAAATGAAAATAACCTTAATAGTTGATTGATTTACATGGGGCTATGTGGTTGGGCCTCTGAAATGTCCTCTGGTTTGCTGAGACATGTTACTGGTCCTGTTCGAGTACCAGTTGCATTCTGGAAATTGCTGGGGCCCCCATCCAGGGCTTCTGCATCTTGCGTCTGCTGTCACAGCATGGAATTTAGATGCTTTTTAGTAGACAGCAAGATTTTACATTGTACAGTGTCCTCCATAAAAAGCATATCCCAAATCAATAAAACACCATGGGTACAATCGAAGTGGACTACCCTAGCAAATGAGGAGACCCTGTTAAATGCTTGCTTATAGCTTTGAAAGATTTTGATCTGTTGATTTAAAAGTTTGCCATGCACAGCATGCACTTCTGGGCAGTTATTTTTCTAGGCTAAGTCAAAAATTTTCAGGCAATTATCTTTCTAGCCCAAGTCAAAATTTGGCTTTCCTATTTGATTTTTCCTCTTCCCCCACCTCTCCAGGGAAGAATGTTTGTTACTTTTTTCCAAGATCCATTGTAGAACTGGACATACGAAATCATTAGTCACCCTTGAAATATTAGGCACAATGTTTGAACCACAGTCAAAGAAAGTTCCAGGTTTGAGCTTGATCTAAGCTGACTGTGGCACTGATGGAGCAGCCGGGTGTCCCAGGGGACGACGTGCTGAGGTACTGCATGAGATGCCAAGTGGCAGCGGGCAGGTTGAATGGTCTTTGAAGAGTGTACAACTAACAAGCATATAGTAAATATGTATTAGGGCAACGCTCTCTTATTTTAAATGATAACATTTACAGTACTCCCCTATGCTACGTTACTAGTACTCTATGCTACGTTACTAAAAGCAATTAAAAGAACATTTCGGTGTATGGCACCATCTGAGGTAGAAGCACCATGCTCACAAGAATGACTTGGTTTGAAAAAATTTAATTTTCAATTAAGCTTGAAAGGACAAAGTGCAAAATTAACTAACTTGCAATTAATTTCAGTAGTAATTATATAAAAAATTCCAGGCATATAGAAGATGAGAAGCGTGGCATAATTAGTTGTGGAGTTTTTTACTGCTGTAATTACAGTGATGAATATGCATGAGGCTGTTCGGGGAAGGGAGGCACAGCAAGCAATTGTATTTAATTAAACTTTTAGCTGGTTTAGTTATGGAGGCTGTTCTTTGTTTTAATCCCTTCAAAACTGCTGTGAAACTCCCGAGGCAGGGTAGTTACACCCCAGAGTGTGAAAATGACTTTTTAGGATCTATTTTTCCTATGTAGAGGTCTCCCAGGTCATCTCTCACTTCATGAGTCACAGGTAACTATTATGTTCCAATTTTCCAGCTCTTGAAACTTCTGTGAAAAGCCCGATGAAAGCAAATTGCACCTTTTATTGTTTTTGTATTTAAAATGTTCAAAGAGAAAGATGCAGAGTTGCACAGGTGAGCATGAGGTGCAGGAACCATCCTGATCTCCGATCGCACGAGGCAAGAGTGACTGCTGTATACAGTCATGTTAAGATCAGAGTCCCGCCCTTATCTTCCAGAGATCTTTTTTATGGGGTCCTTATCTATAGAAACAGAAATTAGCTGAAAATTAAAGAAAAATGGTTTGTAAAGGGAGCAAGGAGTTGTGAGGAGTGAGTGTGTGTATGTGATTTGTTTGGGGTTTTTATTCAATATTTTCTAGATATTTGGTATGTTCCACTTGGTCTAGAATCCAATGTGATTTTGTTCTTTTTTTTAATTTTCTTTCCTAATTTGTGTGTAGTCAAGTTTTTAAGCTGGTAGGTAGGCAGTTTAAATCAATATCCATCTTGAATGTATGGGCACTGTAGATGGCTTGTTAAAATACCACAGAGTGCTGGGGAGGGACAGTACTGAGTTGCTCAGGGATAATTAAGTGCACCTTAAGAATAAAGCAATAAAGCTATCTCCTTTATGATAGTAAAGAAAAAGTAAATAATCCATTAAAGTGTGTGTGTGGAGAGCAGGGCATGGCTGGTGGAAGCCGAGAACTCCCATTTCTGATGCTGGCTGACAATTTTTAGCTCTGCAACTTTAGGTGAATCGTTTTATTAATTTAAGCCTTGCTTTTTAGGTAAGGAATGTGTTTACCTATCTTGTTGGATTACTGTAACATTTCTGTGATTTGTCAGTAAATACTTGAAGGAAGAGTATTATAAAAGAAATAGTATAGTTAGTTATTTGCATCTGTACTATAAAGGAGTAGTAGTAAATGTTTTTGTTTCTTCCTGTTTGAAATTAGGTAAACTATTAACCTTTTTTGTTTTAAGAGTGATTTTTAAAATTGCTGCAGATGCTCTTACGTGTGTGTGTACAGAAAAATGTCTCAGCTGTTACAAAAGATGCTCCCTAGAAGCTTTTCCCACATGATGTGGTTATTCCCCAGCACATACTCTGTACGGTCACCCAGCTTTTTTTAAAATATAGTCACAAAACATAATTTCACATATTTTCTCTTCTTTCTGTGAAGTGTATCATTAAATTTGTCCTGCATCTATTCCCTTTTACCCTTGTTGCCTTTAGTTCTGGTCTGCCCAACAATCTAAAAATGAGTCATCAAGCTTAATTTTTATAACCCACAGCTATTATAAATACTTCAATCATGTCTCCTCTTAATCATCTTTTCTCAAGACTAAATAAATCCTACTTTTTTCTCTCTTGATATTTAAGCCCTATTTACCCATTCATCATTTTTGTTTCTCATGCTGTACTCTCACCAACCTAATTCTGTCTGTCTGGCCAAATAAGGATGCCAGCGTCCAAATGTGGTTTCACTGGGGTTTTGTAGAATCATGCAACAATACGTTTAATATCCTTTGGTTGTGATAAACCAGTTTTCTATTAACCTTCTTTACCACTGCTATGCATTAGACCAAGATTCTGTCAATAAAGGTTCATTTTCATGTGACACATTAGCTAATTCAGTGCCTTTTAAACTATATTTAGCTGTACTAATCATTATTTGCCTCCAGTCTTTCCATGCAGAATGTGAACTATAAGTACGCTACCAAAAATCTCTTCATTTGTCCTTGCATACAGTAATTATCTTGACGTAGTGATTAATAATTATGATTCTTGCCTCTTAATGCAAATTTTAAAATACATTTTTCTTTCTTGCATTGTACACATGCTTTTCGTATCAAGAATTGCACAATTCAGTATGACTAGTTCAGTCAGTCAGACAGGGTCAAAGGGAAAATAAATGTTTCCACAATCTCTGTGGAAACAAAAAGCAAGACTACATCTTCAGCGAGAATAAAATCTGGTGCACTCACATTCATTAGGCTGCGTTTGTCAGTGCTGAATAAACAACCTTTCATCAAGTGCAGCAATTTTCTTCGTTCTATAATTAAAGGTATTTTTTGCTTAATTTATTTATATGAAAACTTGCTGAAGTGAGACCGAAATTTTTATAATGCATATTTCAAAAAGAGGAATGAAGGTTCTGGATAAAGTCCCAGGTACTATAATATCTTGATTTACTGTCTGAAATGTTATGCTGAGGCCATCCACAGAGGAAAGCTATCCAAGTTTCCCCTACACGTTAAAGGAGGAGATGAGCTCCTTCTTCCTTTAGGAATGCATGGTTAACTTGTAAAGCTTCTAGAATTTATAGATTTGTCAATGAAGTATGAACTACTGAACTTGGCAGTAGGATGGGATCATGCAACAAGTGAGATAAAATTCTTTAAAAGAGGAGAGCCATCCTCATTGTTAGAGGGTGTTTTAAGTCTTTTTTTCTGTTTATCTGAAGACAGGATTCGTGAAACTAATGCAGGTTTGTCAGGTCACTTGGAGAAATAACCCAAATTTGGGTTTTATGGAGTGTTTTGGGTTATTTGATTGGCAAAGGTGGAGGGTGTTTTTTTTTGTGGGTTTGTTTTGTTGTGTTTTTTTTTTACTATAGGCCAGCGTATATGTTCAGGACTATCAGAGATCTCAGGGTACCTCCAAAGAGGCGTCTAGACCATTGTTAGCTCCAGGAGATCTCTTCCAGTGCTTCGTTATCCTTGCCACTTAGCAAGCTGCGTCTGACACCAGAGCTACACACGTGGCTTAGGAAGTTGACAGTAAGTTGTTGAGGTGCTTTGCCTTCGGGGAAAGTGGTTTAGATTCAACCTGGTTTGTAGTTACTTGAAATTTGTAGGATTGTTGATATTCTGCAGAAAAACTTTGGGAAACTCTCCAGAGGACATAAAGGGATAATAGTCCCTACGATAAAACTATCAGAGCGACCAGGGTAACTGAAAATCTAAAGGCATGGAGGCGTGTGGTACTGCTACCATTCACTCACAGACACAGGTAGCAGCTCTAATCAATTAGATGTATGAAACAAAGCTGTGATCTCTCTTGTTAGTAATTTGGAATGCTTTCCTGCAGCTTTTGAAAGCACTAAGTTCATATTGTTAGTCGGAGCAGGCTGAGAAGAATGATTCTCTTTCATTTCAAACTTACGTATTTAAAAATGTTAGAAGCTTCCTTGCAAAGTTTTCTTCAGCCTAACAACCCTGATTCTTACAACCTTTCTTGGTAGTTAGTGTCTTATGGACATCTGATAATTCATGTTGTTCTTCACCAAGTTCTGATTCATCTTTGCTCATTGGTGTCCCATTTGTGTACACTAGCTTTCAAATGCAGCTTTTTTCCTTTTTTTCCTCCTTGCTTCACTTGCTTCTCTTGGTTTTTTTCCCCTTTGCTTGCCTCTCTTATTTTCTTTTTTCTTCCCTCTCTCCTTCTCTGGCGTTAGATAGTCTGTGTCTTGTAATCGGGAAGGCCTAAGAGGGCTGTGCAACAGCTACTTTCACAAACAATTGTTGTTATGTTTTATGCTTTATTTCTTTTTTTTTTTCATAATATTAAAGGAAAGATTTAGAGTTTGATTTGCAACCAAGTATGATATTTGTTAAGACCTTCCAGAAGGTGTAACCTGAACATAGTGAAGCTACCGAGGCCACTCTTTGGCAAGACTTTCTTGCTGTTCACACTGAGTTTACAGAGCTTGTAGCTGGAAGGAACCATTAGTTTGTGTGTCAAACAATTGTAATGCAAAGTCAGGATAACTTTAAGAAGCAAAGCATCTCATGATGTAACTTCACACAGGTGCTTTCTCTGGTGGAACCAAGCACTGAGCTCCATCTCGGTTTGAACTGCGCATCTACCCAAATCCACTCAGCCCTCGTGCTCTTGCTTTCCTCTCCAGCCTCTTTTTGCTTCCTAGAGGCAGACGGGGCAGCCTCAGGGTTCTTGCCAGAATGGATTTGCCGCCCCTTTCCTCTGTTGCATCCTAGAGGCAGTCAGTGAAGGGGCGTTGGGTAGGTATGAATGGATGATGTGAAATGTGACCCCAGGACAGGGATTAGGTGACCTAGGAGATCTTGTCTGTCTCTGCTTTCTGTTCTGATTCTGTTTTTTACTCAAGATCACAACCTGCTAATGGTTTCTAAATCGTTCAGACACTATCTTAAATGAGTGAGGCTATGTGGACTGTGTATCTGACAACAACATCTCTTCCTCTTCACAATTCTAGAAAAAAATAGAATTGATAATAGTAATATGTAAGACAGGGCATGGACTTTGTACTAACACTTTTTCAGAAAGCAGAGCCGTTAAAATACAGTCCTTGAATGATGAGACTAAATTTAAAAGCTGATTAAAAACTTACTTTACAGTGTATCTAAATCACACTTAAGCAGTGTTTCTTGCCAAGTATAGCTGACTGCAGGCTCCGTAAACCCTGCACCACATCTCTTCAAGCCTTATTATCCTTCTTATGCACCAGCTGTCCATACCACTAATGTGGCATCTAGGAAAAAGTTAATGTGCACATTCTAGCTGAACAGTATGTGTCTCTTCTTACCAACCTCCAGAATAAACGCTGTAAAAATGCAATTCATCTGTCTGTCCTGTACAGCATCCCACGTTCAGCTTTTTCCAGACGTTCTATTGAAATAACATGCATTTTTGCAGGCACGTAGATCATCCAAGATAAATTGGTAACAGTTTTGCAACGTGGTGTAATTTAGTTTCAGGGTTGATAGATGATAAATCATCCACTGATTTTCATTTTAATTAGTTTACTTTTTGTTTTGAGTAGGTTTTTTTTTCCTCCTACGTATTCAAATGATTCCAAGGAATGTTAGCGGAGCATGTCATGGAAACTTGGGTTCTAAACTCTCAGGGTCAGACTGGAATAAGAAAGGCAAAGCCACCTGTGGTCTTTGACAAATCTATTTTCCTTCATACTTTTGACTTGAAACTGCTTAAGACCTTTCAGAATTAATCAAGGTGTAGAGCATGCTTCTGCGCTGGTAGGGAGCAGGGAGCTGATACAACGCCCAGGCTCTTACCTACCTCAGAGCTCTGTTATTCCAATTAACCTTTGCAGAAGACAGGACGGTGCACTTGCACATAAATTTGCCGGTGTTCCCAAGTGTATTTGGTAGATTATATACTTGTCGTGCCATTAGTTAAAGAAGTGAAGATAAAGCTGATGTTGGAGACTAACTGTGAGTCCGCTTGGGTCTTGCTGGTTGAATTTCACAGTTCTATTAACTTTTCCATTAAAACATTCTTCGGTTTTAACTTTCAAGACTGTACAATACTACTCATTAATTGTACGCGATGGATTACACAGCAACCAGAGACCCAAAATCTGGACTTTTCCTGCAGTTAGGGAATACTGTTTGTGACTTGAACAAGGTGAGACTGAAATATCCCTTGGGAGATTAGGGCGAAGGAGCAGGCTGTGGTACAAGGTCAAGGGCTGTTATCTCCAGCTAGAGCCTGGGATGCTGCTAGTTGTCATAGGTCCTGGCAAGAGCACCAAGAGCACATTTATGCTATGCAGACAATACAGTTTTTCTTTCTTTGAAGCATGTTCTTGCTTTATTTTGTAAGCTTGGTCCACCAATGATCCTTTTAGTGGTGCTGCTATTTGAGATTTTCATTCTGCAAAATAGGTTTAATTTAGTGACTGGGAGGAGGGCGGTAGTAGTGGAAGCCCCTAGAGCTTTTAGTGCATCAGGCTCTTGCTGAGTGGCATCTTCCTGCCATAAAATGTCATGAGAAGTGTATAGTAACTACCTTCTTGGCAGTCTCCTTGATGGTGACCCTCCATTTTCAAAGGAGAAAGATGAGACCAACAGAAGTAACTGAGCCCCTCTATTTAGAGAAGAGGACTTTATTAGGAGGAAGTTCATCCTCCTTTTTATGTTCTGCCCCTGCTTTTGGGCATAGTTTCTGTGCTGGTGGTGAATTAACCAAATTACACCACTAGCCTTTTGGGCTATCACGTGTCCAGGAAGTGCTGCTTAGATCAATGTCGGAGTGATCCTGAATTGTATTTGAGTAACACTTTAATTTCCTCCTTGGCCTCCATCCAGCTGCCAAGCCTGGACCTTTTGTTTCCATGCTTGATGGCAGATTTTGGCTTTGCAGGTTTTTACACTGCTGCCAAGTTAATTTTAGAACTTTAGTTGCCATGGCTACTGCTAAGTATTTCTTAGTTCTCTACTTATTTGCTCAGTTTGCTGCTTTCCTTTTTTCTTTCTTTTTTTTTTTTTTTTTACACGTTTAAACTGCAGTGTGTGAAGTGCGTGGAATAATTATCCTACCCTGCAGAAGATAAAAAAGGAGGGCATGTGAGAGGTGAGGCTCTTGATCTTCAGCCTGATGACTCAGCTGCTCTTTCAGCAGCTGCAGAGACTTGAAAGCCCTGCTCCTGTAACGCGTGGTCAGGATGTGAGGGGCTTAAGTCTGGAGAGGAAGGCACGGGTAACGGACTCATTTTGATGCACTGAATGAGATGTGCTGAGACTGCTGCTAATTCTGCTGACTAATACTGTCTGGAGGTTTATCTGTGTCTTACTGGCTAGTTGTATAGACTTATAACTATATACAGTTCCAAGTCTTACGCTTCGCTTTAAATTCTTTGGAACAATGGCCAACGTCTTGCTCGGAGCCTGTACAGTACATTACACAGAGAAATCCTATTTCATTACTAGAGCTCCAAAGTGTTACACTAATACCAATAATGATTACAGAAAATTATATGTATGGATGGATAACAAGTTCTCGATATTGAGATGTCCTACTCTGTTTATGCAGACAAAGTCATGAATGTCTTTTCAGTCGTCTGAAAGAACAGGCAAAGACAGAGCACCCATTGGTATTTAGACTTCTGACTAATATTTGAAACACTTATGCTTTTGAGGAAAATTTAGTTCTTGTCAGTACAGAAGAGTTTGGGAGAATGTCCTGAGAGCCCAAGGACATCATTATCTAGTTTTCAGGTGGGGATAGCAGGGCAAGGGAGCGAGGCAGAGGTGGAGAAAATGACCTGATGGGCAACTTCAAGAGCTGGGAATAGAGCCACCCTCTGCTCCAGCTTCTTAGCTCGGGGACTGTGCTGTCTGCTCTGGTTCTGGTCCATGGGTATTGGGGACACTTGTGATAAGCACAGGGTGAGACACAGAATAAGCTGGTGCCATTTCAAGCCAGGACATCTGCGCAGATCAGTGTTGTCTGGATGTGAAGCCATTGCTGTTGTAGACGTACCTGGAAGGAGCTTGGGGTTTCATCCTGCTGCTTTCCCAGAAATCTTATCCATTTACCAAATACCTGGTAGGCAAAGATGTAATAATATTGTATTACTTTGGCCAGTTCCCATAGATAAGGTCTGTGTAGTATGTGTAACACCTCTATTAACAAATCTCTCTTCTGTACCTGAACCGGAGAAAGCCAAAGCAGGGCAGAGGCGCGCTCTGAATGCAGTTGAGAACAAATCCTTGTCTTGGATGTCTAAGGGAAATATGAAGCTGCCTGGGGAGGGGAACGAATGGTAACTGAGCATGAAACTGCATGAAGTCAAGGTGCTGTGCTGTCGGGGCTAGATCTTGTCTGTAGCTTGGAGAAGGGCAGTAGGGAAAAAAGATCATTGGATTAGAAAGGACATCACTGGAATAAAGAATATTCTGAAAGTCTAGTGCACCAAATCTACATAAGACCTGTTTTAGTCTTAAAATCATCAAGGATGAGAAATTTAAGAGCTTTTGGAGACTTAGCTGGATGCCCTAGGAACTCCTAGCACAAAAAGTAAATAATGTGCAGAGTCCCTGGCTGTCTGGATTTGATTTTTGTCGTCTTTAACCTTCCAAGATGCAGCTCTGCTCTTTAACCAGTTGGAATTTAAATGTGTTGTTACAGTAGCGTCTTTGTTGGAGATGGACCGTGACTTGTGCTCATTAAGGCTACAGATGTCTGCTCAGATTATGTATTTCAAAAGCTTTTTCTCTGATGAACTGTGAAAAGCCAAGCTTGAGCAGAGGATTGCGAAAGAGAAAATAATAGCCCCTCGTCCCTGTGTCTGGCAGACTTAATGCAGTTACTCTCGGAAAACTTTGAGACAGCAAATTTGTTCACAGTCAATAAGATAGCCCTCTGAGCACAAACCGTTATGTTTCCTTTATCAGTCTTTTTCTAAATTATTCACAAAGCTTTTTACACTCCAAAAATCTCTAATCTGCGAATTCAGCATTTCCCAGATAATAAGGTTTAATAAGCATAAGTGGCATTGATAAACTGTTTATATGTGGCGTGATTAGAAAACATAGATCATCTCAAGGGGGGGGAAGCACAAAAGAATAGATACTCCATGAATTTAAGATAAATCAGCTTGCCTGCTCACCTTTTTTGTGAATTGGCGTTTAATAGCAGAGCAGACAGAACTTTATAAACCTGCCTGGATAATACCTGCTTCTTCTGGGAGAAGATGACTGAATTATCAAGAAATTCAGTTCAATGACTTCTGTGGTGTGTAAACATTTGCTGAAAGTTACTAGAGCAGAACTAAAGAGTTGTGGCTTTTTCTTTCTAAAGTAGTCGTGCATGTCCAGCTAAGATATTTCAGGTGTTCTTATATCTCACCTTCTCCCTATTACAGTGTGCACAAGATGGATAGTGGTTCATTGGGCAGTCTCAGCTAGGTACCCGTCATTCCCTTCCACACCTCTGTATACTCACCTGGCTCTACAAAAAACCAGAATGTTACCAAGGAATTACCAAGAAGTTATTCATTTCAACATGATCAGATATGTAGTAAGAAGAAGAAAAAACGATGTGAAAGTCTCTTGTGTGCAAAACTGTCTCGTAGTTCTGCTACTTTTGTTTTAGCTGTGCTATAGAGCAGTTTTCTTGCCGGAGCTTTATTTTAGAAGACCATTAAGGGCAGGTCATTTCTTTTCCTTGAATGGGAAGTGCCCTCTCTAGCACTACAAGCCAAGCAGTGCTAATAGGCTCAGGTAACGTTACCTTCACCTTTTGCAGGTTTGGATTTACTGACTTTGCTGGAAAAAGGAGGTTAGATGCAGGTTGGTCTTTCTTGGTTTAAACTACACCACAGCAGAAGCGAAATACTGCTGGACTTCACTTGTGGGCGTGTTTTGCTAAGGGGCCTTAGGATTGTGTCGTCTTGGCCCAGAAAACCCACCTATAAGGCAAAAATAAGGTTGTTATGGTGGTGGAAGAAGACACTGTTTCAATGATAGCTGAATCTTCCCAGGCAGAACTGCGTCTCAGAGATATGGTACGCTCGATGTCTGTTCCTGTAAAGGTATAAAGACTCTGCATGTTTAGGGAGCTGGATTCTTTGCATGGGCAGAGAGAGTGTCTCCATGCAAAGTACTCAGCACTGCCCAGGGCACAAGAAAGAGTACTTGAGAGATATATCACGTTCTTTCCTCTTCACAGGCTATACCCGTACTCCTCAGTGCAGCTCCATGTGAGAGGTACACAGGCTAGGACTAGCAGAACTGGCGGAGATGCTAATTCAGATCCCAAAAGCAATTGCTGTGTTGGCCGGTTCAAAGGCTGCACCAGACAGCACTATTCAAACCAGCACCTTCATGGCTATCCTTCTGGTTCAGAGATCTCTACACAGACCTGTAGTCCCTAGTGTAGGCATGCCCTTAGATTGCTCTTGTTCTCAGAGATACAGTGAACTAAATGGGAATATAAGCAACAGATCTAAAAACCTGAAAAGGAATAGAGAGTTACTGATAAACAAACGATGTTTCATTAGCCACAGTAATCCCAAAGCTCCAAAACAGCATGCTAACTGCAAATTTACCCAAAATCTCTGCAAGGTACGTGGGTGGTTGTTGTATGAAAAGGATCATAAAACCAGGTAAAATAGATATTTTGTTTCAGACTGTCCTAAAGCTGTTCATCAGATCCCATCTGACTTTTGACAAAATATTTTTTCTTCAGCAATCTGGTTAATCTGTTTGGATTTATGGAGGCTTTTCGCACAGGACCCAGAAGGTGCTATCTTGAACAATGGATAACCTTGAAAGTTTTGAAAAGAAGTTGACGTATAATTCACTTCTCTCACTTTTCTTCCCTTTTAGTAAGATGGAGATTATAAAGAGACGGGACTGTGCTGCTGCAGCATGATCCCATGGTAACTAATTAGGTCTCATCAGGTCTGCAAAAGGCATCCTTTCTCAGTCTTATGCCAGTGCGCTGTAAACAGTGAGCCAAGTTGAATGAAAGTCCTGTGGTATTTTACTGGGATGTCATAATATATTTACCTTCCTTGCACTGAAGAATTGCAGGTAGTGGTATTCATCCATGGATCATTCCTTGCAAATAAACTTGTCCATGTTTGCATAAAAATGATCTGCTTGTCACTATACTCCCGATGCTGGCCCTTGTCCGTGGTATGTGACATGAATTTATTTCTCAGCTGGTGAATTTAGGGAGTGTGTTAAAGAAGCCACTGCAGTATGTGGTGAGTTGTAATTAAAATTACTAATGCATGTAAATTCCTTTCCTCCCTTCTGCTTTGATTTACATTCTTCATGCAGACGTCGTTCACTTTGCTGAGTGAGCCAGAGACCTAGTGTTGACTGGTAACAATGATTTCTGCTTTCTCTCCGGCACAGTTGCATGGGGAAATAAATTTAATAAGGATCCTTGCTGAGGTGTGACACTAGGTATTAAGAAAACTGTGTGGCTTGCAGCTGGCCTGCAAACCTCTGGTCTGTGGTTGTAGTGGCATCATCAGTAAAACTGATCTATTTAAGAGTGGTGGTTTTTGTAGTCAGTAGCAGGACCAATAATCATGTTCTCTTAGTTCTGGTCCAGTCTTTCTTTCCCATCTCATCTCTTCTTACTGAAATATCTATGATTTAAAATGGAGATGTTTAAAGGATTAGCCATTTCATGTTGTATTATCTTACCTAACTAATGCATAAGTTATTTTTAGTGATGCTGGAAAATGTGATTTGGTGTTTAACCATGGAAGTTAACTACCAAAATCAAATATTAAGAGAAATACCCAAAGCATCTTGATGCAGAACAATGGGTACTTGAGGAAAGCTCCTCTATTATGCCGGACACAGTCGGTGTATATTTCATTATTTTGTTGCTAGAGGAATTTGTGAGTGGCTCAGTTGCAATTCTGAGTGACCAAAAAGCAGTTTCAGTTGATAGGCGAAAGAAAGGAAAATCGTGTGTTAAGATTTACTATCCCAGCCTTCTGCAGTAGGAAATGAAGAATTTGGACGGATAGTCCTCTTGTAATTGTGTGGATTTTGAGGGTCAAAGGGTTGGGTTTGTTTTGTTTTTTACACAACCTCTCGTTTTTCTTAAGGTAGATGAATGTCTCTTATCAGAATAGTATTTTTCTTTTTGAGGCTATAAGGAGTTACAGCCTGCACAGAAATAGAAATTCTCCCCCCAAAAAAGAAATCCGTACTCAAAGGCTGTATGACCTTGTGAACAGGGGACGAAATGGAGTGGGGGGAGCACGGTTCTGTGGTGCTGGCACTGGCCTCCAGCGCGGCAGAGTCGCATCAGCGTGTTTATGCCATTTTGCTTCTCTGAGCCTCTTTCCTCCTTTGCATTTTGTTGCTTTTTATTGTGCGCTCTCATAAGATTTGCATGCAGTTCAAGATCCATTCAGATGTTGTCCAAAGTCATTATTCCATTACCTTTTCGCTTCTCTGGGCCCAGAGCCCGGGCGGGAATTCCTTCTCCTGTGTCATGACTGTGAACTGTAACTTCTCCACCTCCAACTGTAACTTCTCTTAGAATTCTCGGTAACTTTGCCAATTCCGCAGTGCCTCCTGCAAATAAAACATATACTATATGCTATCCGAAGTACCTCTTCTGATCTGGTCTTCTCATCTTTTCTCAAAATCCCTCTAATACTGCTCTTCAGGGTCATGCTTCTGCTCCTGCTCCTGCTCCCTGCCACTCAGGTACCATTTCCAACCATTCTCTTCACCATTTCCATCTCAAATTGAAGCTCGCTTGTGTGATCTTTCATGGCCTCAGTCCAGCTCATGTTTTTCTTTTCCTCATCTTGTTCTATCCTAACCTGGTTTTTTGTTTGGTTTGGGGGTTCTGTTTTTGTTTTTACCATTTACTTCTTTCACTGCAGTCTTTGCTTCTATACTTTCATATCTCTTACTGTTATCACATCTGCCAGGCTTACATCGCTGTTTTTGCTTTTCCAACACTCTTTCTGCTTTTGAATTTTTTCCAGCAGGACATCTTCTGATCACAAACATCCAAATAACCACCCTTTACTGAGCAGCTATCTATATTTTCTCCCATACTTACTTTGGACTGTTAGATCTGTGGAGCACAGGATGTAGTTGCTGCCTTTTTTGATAAACTCCATGTAAACTTTGACTGCACTGCAAGTTATCATTAAAAGTAAAGATCAGGCCTTTTACATCTCTGATTCTAGCGTGCTTTGCTGGGTACAGCTGGGGTACTGTGCTTATGCCTTGGAACTGGGTGTCTCACCTCTGGAAACAAAAAGTTAGGACTGATAGGTAGGGATGGGGGAGATACTCCCAGGATAGCACACATGCTTCCTACTACGGTGTGTATTTTCCTCTTTCTCAGTTTGTCTCTCCCTAGTAGTTTATCTGCTGGCACTTATTGCGGGTGAGAATGGACTGAATGATAGGCAGCCAATCTCTGATTTGCATGCATATGCTTTTAATGAGCTAATTTTCCACAATCCAAAGAAAAAAGGAAACCTTTATTTTGTCACACAGCGTGTTAGCGGAAAACACAGCTTAGGTTGAGAGCAGTTTTATATTGAAACAAATCTCAGGCTTCCTTTTCCTTTTGTCTTGCAGAGGCAGGCAGCGGCCAAGATTATGTGACCTCAGAAAATCAGCTACTTTACTACCCCAGTATCACCTATGCTATCATCGGAAGCTCTGTCATTTTTGTCCTCGTGGTGGCCTTTCTTGCCTTAGTCCTGCATCACCAACGGAAACGCAACAATCTCATGACGCTGCCGGTGCATCGGCTGCAGCACCCTGTCCTGCTGTCCCGGCTGGTGGTCCTCGATCACCCGCACCACTGCAGCGTCACCTACAACGTCAACAACGGGATCCAGTACATGTCCAGCCAGGCCTACCACAGGCCAGTGGACCTGGACTCTCCGCCATCCTATTCAGAGGCTGTGCTCGACCAAAGGTATGTACAGGAGCTTATTCTGTGCTCACCAAAGTTTCAGGCTACTGGTTGCAGCTCAGTTAATCTGTGCTTCTCCTCCCCATTTATCCTTATTACTGCTTTTGACAGAAGTACAGCGTTGAAATTCTGTCACATGCATAGGGACAAATTTGGGCAATTTGAGCTCCTCCTGCATATGAAAAATTTGTGGTCCTCAGGTCCCCTTACTGTTACTGGTATTAAAGGGATTTAAGGCAAACTTAAGTCACAGTCTCTTAGCACATGTCGTTGGTAGTAGGGGTTTTGAGGATGGCAGGAGAATGCAAAGAAATGTATCACTTGTCTAGTAGTGATATCCTGTACCAGTCTGGAATCAAAACATGAAAATTGAATTTGGAATTTTGCCAAAAAACAGCTAGGTAGTAGGTCATACTATTTAAAAAAAAATAGGTCATATGTGATAAGTATATAAAGGTAAGAGGTCTTCAGTTCTTGCATAAAGAAATTGTGTAGTCCCTCTGCTCTGCACTGCTTTCCCTTTACCAATAGAAGAAAAGAACAGGACTCTCAAATGGAAAGTGCTGTTCTCTCATTTTAAATAGCTGAAAGTGCTCTGAAGTTTTGTGGGTGGGTGTGGTTTGGATTATGATGTTTTTGTAGTTATGACACTGGTTTTATTTGTAGATAATTAACCTTCGTTTTAACCTCTGTCTGTAAAGTCTTTCCAAACAAAACTCCTAGACTGACATCCTCTGTACATAAAAAGGGCATGGTATGAACTTTAATGATCCAGATTGTTCACTGTCACCCTGTCGGTATTTTTTAGTACGCATTCTGGGATCTGAGAATGATATCATTTACATTCCTATTCTCTGCTGCATTTGGCAGCAGCTCCCTTGTCTCAATGTTGACATTCATAATAATGATATCTTTTCATTAGTAAGGACAACTAAATGACCAGCTGTCCAGATTGTAATCACTTCTCACCTGGGCTGATACAAACCATCAGCAATTTCAGAGCTAATTGCTCCCAGGACCTGTTTCAGTCTGCTAAAGCCTTCAGTCCCTTTACTTGTTTACTATCAGAATCAAAAAACAGTTTTCTGGAATCCAGTACTCACCTTGTCTATGCCTACTTAGCAGTTGCTCTGCATGTGATATCATGACAGCAAAAGTGATTTGTTGTGTGGAGAATTCAGTTCATTATTTATTTGTAGACCGTAAGCCATTAATCTCTGTCACTTAATGGAGGTTTCCTCAGAGCTTTCTTGTGTTCACATCATTATCTATAGGTGTAAATCCACTATTTACCTTATTTCTTTTAAAGCGCTTTCTCAGGTTGTGTAAATGTTTTATACAGGAAAAATTCTTACCTCTTGCAGCTGTCTTCGAGGGTTAGCTGAGATTTGTGGGAAGTGCATACCCATGAAAATTGGAGCGTAGGGTGTTAAGCAGGATGTAATTAGCTGTGTTGCATCTTGATCAGAAACCTTGGTGCCCTGTGTGGATGTGTTGGAATTACTTGAATAATGTAGGCAGGTCTGTTTGAGATCTCCTGATAGATGTCATCATGGAAAAGCTAAGAAATACTGTTTGTTTTTTTCGTAACTGGAAAACTATGTACTTTCTTCCGTACCACTGTTTTTAGTAACCTCTTACTGTTGTGTATCACAGCAGACCACCTTGGTTTGACCTTCCTCCACCGCCTTATTGTTCTGAGTCTGAATCCCCTAATCCGCCAGATCTTCCTCCTTACCGATCTCGGACGGGGAGCTTGGTGAGCACAGACACCCCCATGGCAGGAAGCCCTGTGGGCACAGCCGGCACTTGGACAAGAGACAACCACGACAGCATGGATGGCCACAGAACTCTTCTCGAGTGGACAGCGGGTCAAAGCGATTCTCTGGTCAACCACATTGCTGAAAGAGAAGTGTAACTGCTCCAGTACTTGGGGTGGGCAGGAAGGCATGTACTTTTTCAAGTCTGTATGGGTTAATCTGCTGTGGCTAACAGGACATGTGCCTGAACGATGACTTGGTTTGAATCCACACTAAGTTAATATTTGAATTCAGCAATTTGGGCTCATCAAAGACAGAGCTGTGAGAGCTAAACCTAGAGTCACGTCAGCTCTCCACAATACTTCTGCGAGCGAGTTCCGGTTCAGACTAGGGAGAGAAGCGTCAGTGCTGTGTCAAAGAACTGATGTGTGAGGTATTTCTTGAACTATTTACTGTATATGAATGTGTATTTGTGCATGTAAAGTATATACAGGTGTTGCACACAAAAACTATGCCAGAAGGACTATTGTTTTCAGACTGCCTCCCGTCCTGTCGACATGTGAGCTGTTTCTTCTTGCTGCCTGGTGCCAACGGGTGGTCACTGAAGCACATGAGAGGCAATCTTTCTGCTTTGCAGGTCTGGTGCCCAGTGTTAGCCCACCGGCAGTGCTCAAATTGCAGAAAATGTCCTACGTGACCCTTCTTTTTATGGCCTGGAACATTCTCAGTGTGAATGTAATTTTCAAAGTTTAAGCTTGTGAGGATGCAACAACTCTCTAACTGAGCAAACAAGGTTTTTTTCCCAGATGCTAATATCTAGGCCAAATTTGCATGGGTTTTCAGGAACACCACAAAGGATAGCTTATCTGTCAAACTTCAAGGCTTAGTACAGAGGCACCAAAGCTTCTCAACAAACCGGCGCAAGACTTCTTTTCCAGCATGGCAAAACAACATTACTCTATGTGTTCCTTCTTAAAAAAAAAAAAACCACAAACACAACCAAACAACAAAACCAAAAAACCTCAACCAAAAAAACCCCTAACTGTTTCAGCTAAATCTTGAACCCAAAACCAGCCTGAGGCAAACGCCTGTCACAGAAAGCTTTAGTGTGAATGACTAGTTTGTTATATTTGTAAAGTAACTGAAAACAGATCATATAGTGAAAGGTGTTGAGCTTGTCGGCACTGTCTACAACGTGTATACGTACATGCATGGATACACATGTTTAATACTAGGTGTATCTATGTGAGTAGTGTATTGCATAGATTTAGTTCTATTGTACCAGTAGAACTCTAACATGTCAAAGTTTCACTTACGATATTCTTGGTTTTTCATGGAATTTGCCATTATTCGTATTCATTTGGTTGAAATTCTAGTTTCTGCAGAAAAACAGCATTATTTGTGTCTGTTTTGTCCTAACTCTCGGAATGGTCTGTGAAGTGTGTTTCAGTGCACAGTGTTGAATCACCCGTGTGAAAGCATCTCAGAGGTAAAGGTATTCAGAGTGGCAAGAAGGAAGGTAAGCTGTGAATTTTAAAGCCACTGCAACGCCGTGCTTGTGCTCAGTATACAGAAAACAATGCAGTGTCTTCCTCTTGTCCAAAGGAAAATTGGCCTTGAAAAATTATTTGTATTTGTCTGTCAGACACATTTCCCATTCCTTCTTCCATGTAATGAACAGTGTCATTAAACAGACTTTGCTGTTTAATGGAAATGAAGGAAGCTGACTGCCCACACCACCTGCTTTCTTCCTCCCCATCTTTCTAAGCTAACTTCTTCCGCCCAAAGGTTATATGCTCAGAACCCAAGAATTTTTGAGCTTGAGTGTAGGTAGGGGAACGACTTGAGTTCAGTCTCAGTTCCCACACATACACCTGAATTTTTTTTGTGGTATTTTTTTTTCATTTCCAGCTCTGGAATCTACTGCCGTGGTATGTAAGAGGCAGGGGCCAGATGGATTTACAAGCACAGGTCGTTCCAGGACTGAGATGACACGGTGGGAAGCACTGGAGAATTCTAATGCTGATGGGCTCGGCTGACTTGGGAAGCAGATTAATGGCAGCCTTTCGTTACAGGCTTAGGCAGCCTGGCTTGAAGCGCCTTGGTGAAGGTGCCCCTAGCTCCTTGTGAAGCAATGTACGAGATTGGGTCAGATTTTGTCCTTGCTGGGAGCTCAGGCAATGTAATTATGCTGTCTTTCACAAAGCAGGACTTGGCTAATGAATGGCTCCGTCCAACCCGATAGGCAGGCTGTTGTCATTGTCACATCGCAGACAGTTACTCTTTATTTTACAGGTAGGTTAAACTCAGGTACGTAGCTGAGTTAATAGCAGAGGTGGGTGCAGGGGTGTCTCCCGTGAGCACTGGGCCCTGCTGTCCCTCTTGCCTTTCGTTAAGGTTCTGCTCGGCCTCTGTGAGAGAGCTACGTAATGCTGCATCAGAATTAGCCTTAAAGTTTTTCTGTTGCAGTTTAAAACATTATATTGGACTTTAGAACATGCTATTCAAGAGTTTGCAGTAGTTTCATTAGAATTAGACATCTTTTTAATTTTAAAGTTGCCTAAGGCTGTAGTAGTGAAACTAAATCGTTGCGTCCAGTGTAACTTACATGGCACGTATCCCCAACACAAGCCTTCCGCGGGGCACTGCATTTCACCACGTGTATTCTGAGACCAGCATGTGTGCAAACCAAATATTGTTTTGCCTATGGCATCTGAAAAACCTTGCATTGCTAAGAAGTAGGAAAAGAGTGGACATAGCCTGCTGCTTCTGCCTTCTGTGTCACTCACTGTCGTATATGTACATATATATATATATATATATATATATAAAGAAAAAAATACTCTTTCAGGTTGTATATATTCATGTAACTTTTGCATTAAGATAATCCATTTGGACGTTACAAAAAAAAGAAGGAAAAAACATTCTAAATGGTGTGACATTTTCCCTTCCAGCTAAGGGTGTATTTATCTTTGTATAGGAATCTTTTAGTTTTTGAGAACATGAGTTACAAAAGGAGATTGTGCCTTTCTGATTGCTTGTTGTTTTGGGAGGCTGCTAACTACATTTCTGGGTGTTATTACGTATCATTGTCTAGAGAGCCAAAAAGAGAAACAAGTCTTGTCTTCCTCTTTTTTGTTACTTATGGGGACCACTGAACTTTGAGGAGTACAGAAGTTCAGTATCTTGTTCCAAAAAGGCATGGTAAAACTTTAAGGGGGCTTTTAATCTTACTCCAGTTTTCTGGTTTGTAGAACAGATTTGCTAGCTGGTTTCTTTGGAAATTGCTGTAGTATCACACAGAGATTGTTTATAACGTGTCACTGCTAGTAGTGTTAATGCAGCGTTATACTGCATTATTCAGTGGAATCTTTGGGAAAGCACGGTAGCAACAACCGCACTGATGAAATTAAATATTTCATTGAAAATCCTGCAGCTTGTAAGGCTGAAGTTAAATGTTCATGAAATACATGTGGTAGGATTTCTTTTCAGTAGCCGGTAAAATTGGAATTGATCATTCTGTTGTTTGCAATTGTTCTTAACCTTTTAGTTTGAGGTTAGTCCTCCAGGAGCTTTCCTTTGTACTTGGTATTTAAACAAATGGATGTTATTTCAAAAGTAAAACCGATTAAAGTTTTTTCCAGAGCCAAATTCTGATTCCACATCTGTATTGAATGGTGACCACTGTAATGAGTAGTTCTGCTCAGCGCAGGTATTAATATATTTGATTCCCATAAAACAATTTGAAGAAATGACGACTTGAGGTAAATGAAGGAATGTGGATTAGCCTGTTGGAAATAAGATTTGGGTTATTTAAAAAGAAACAAATAAATACATTTCAGGAGTTTTGAGTGTCTGTAACCTCTGCTGAAGTCAGAGTGCTGTGTATTTAAAATTCGGCCATTAGTGAATCCGCTTGATAATAATCTGAAGTTCCTTGTAAGGCAAATTACAGTTTACCTCTCTGGCATTGTGCTAATGAAAAACTGGCAGTAATGCTTTTAAAAGAGAGGCTGTGAATAATTTTTCAGCTCTTGTCTACAGTGACATACACAACAACACTGACCTGCATTGCGATTTTTAAATAACTCTGCATTCATTCTTCCTCTCCTTTTAAGTCAAATCAGTTTTATTTACAACACTTCACTTTGATACAGCTGATAGAGCCCTTGTGATAGATTTAGAAGCTGGGTGGAGGAAAGAGATGATGACTCTTATTTTAATTAATGCTGCAGCTTGTTAATCTTTTGCGCTTTACTTTTTAGACATCTTAGGAAAGACAAATGGTTTTAGTAGATAAGAAAAACTATTAACGATAAAAAGGATAGAGGGACACTGATTCTGAATTTAATTTTAAATGAATATTTAAAATTGTATAAATGAAGGAAGAATTTAATGCTGTATTTTTAACGCGGTGGTCAGATGGCAAGTACTGTTTTTAACTGTTGCTCATCGGAAGCTATTTTGCATATAATGCCTGGAACTAAAATGGTAAGACAAGTGCTCTTCTTGCAGTTCATACTAGATCTGAAATATTTTTTATTAACACAAGGCTATATTGCACCCATGGACTAAAATATGTGACTGCAGAAAGAATTTCAATACCGTGCGGGATTCTGCCTGAATGTATCCCAGTATAGGACTGTGGCCTTCATTTGTCCTTTTTTTTTTCTGATTTGGGGGGTTTTGTGAACTTGAAATGGAGATGTTACATAAGAGCTTTAAGGGAGGTTGTACGTTGAAACCCAACCTTGTCTTAAACTTTTGTAAACTGGAAATCTTCAAAAACGTATTCTGTATTCCTGAATAAAGTTGGTGTTTTAATACTGTTCACAAGTGAGGATGACCCTCTCTCATGAAGTCTCAGTTGCTTTAGTTTTGTAGCCTCCTACATGAGGCTTCTTCCAACTTCTTTTGCATTGAATGTTTTGTTAAGTCTTTGTGGGTTTTAAACATAATTTTAAAAGGAAGTGATATTGGAAACCCACATGTACATGTGTATATAAAAATATACTGATATATGTGTCTCCATATTTATACAAATGAAAATTGCTTAATTTCGTAATTGCTCGTTCTCATTTTGCTCTAGTTTGGACTATCAAAGATGAGGCATCTGAAGCAGTTGTGTTTTGTTGTTGTCCGCTTCGTAGCGAAGCTCTAGAGGCTTCAGCAGAAATTGGTGCTCCGTGCTGGTTGCTGCATACGGATTTACTAGCAGAGCTAAGGGGCGTTAGCTTCTACCTCCCCCTTGCTGCCTGCCACTTCCCCACCACTCACCTTCCCAGCACAGCGTCCCTGCTTATCTCCGGGTCCGTGATCCACGTGCCAGACGCGTGAGCAGATTCAAGCTGAGATGCTCTGTGGGGGCTGGTGTCTGACTGAAGTCCCACGTCGGGGCTCTTTCCCCAGCCGGTGCCTGATGCGGGCACCACCGCCGTCACGGGAACCACCCAGCCCCACAAAGTCCAGACCCACTTGACGGCTGGATCATAGCCACTCTTCTTCTCAAGGTACTTCATTAGAGACAGTCCTGTCACTCAAAGGACTAATGTTAAGAAGTACCCTTTATGTTATGAAGTTATTTTCACAGACTAAGGAGAACGGGTTCAAATGTTATGTCTAAGTATTTCAATCTATATAAGTATATAGAGCTCGACATACTTCACTTCCATGACTCATCCCCACTTGCTACCTTCACAAAGGCATGTCAGTTTTATCATTATCCTGGTTAATTAAGTCACATACCCTCACTGAAATTCTCAGATGGTAATCTTTCTTTGATGCTGGCAAAATGCCCCAAAATAAATAGCTGTGGATCCAGAATTCACACCAGTGGCACAAGGGAGAGGGAGCTGTCGAGGCTGCCACCGTGGGCTCTCCGCAGGGGAGGGAACGCTGGGGTCTCGGAGCTGGCTCGTTCAGTCGTGTCCCAGCAAGAGCTATGCTTGAGAAATGTTGATTCAGAAGACAGCCGCTTATGAAAATAAATAGCATACTCTCCAGCTAAGCTCCCTGATTAATCATTTTTATTCTCTCTGCTTCGATTTGTTTGAAGATCTTCATTTTTACACCTTAAGAATTAAATATGCAGTTTATTTCAGCAGTGACTTCTAAGTTCGGCATATTTTCTTGCTGATTTGCAAGCAGTCTCCTAATCATTCAGCCTCAGTTATCTGTTGGTGAGAGAACTAAGCAGCTTTTCACTTTTTGGGGAGCTGTAGTCCAAAACGATGTGCCGTTATTAATTGAAGTAAAGGCATCTTCATGTGGAAATTCACAGCTCTTCTTTTGCTTTTCAAAGCAAAGTTGAGGGTATGCATATTGCATAAAGCACTTTGGAAAAGTACCGCACTGATCTCTCTAGGGAATTAACTTTTATGTTTATCTGCCAAACATACTGTGAATAGATAAACGTGATTCTTTGCTTCCCAAAATCCCAACGGTATTCCTTACAGCCTTACCGAGGGGACCACTGCAGATGAAAAGGTAGAGCAGTTTTGCGGCTGATCCGGCCCTTAGCATTTCTGTGGGAATGGGCGCAGAGCGGTTCAGTAGTGCAGTCGCTTTGGTGCTGGATACCATGCCAAAGACACCTTTTCACTGAGAACTGATTTGGGACCATCAGCTCCTATATGCTTCCCAACAGCCATTCTACAGGTAAGTACTTTTTTTTTTTTTTTTTTTTTTTTTTTTTTTTAAGTTGCTCTCACCAAAGGTTAATTCCTACCCGTCACCCTGAGGTAAAAAATTTCATATCTCATTACTTGATACCACAGCCTGTAACTTCTTCAAATTTAAACCATGGTCATTTCTCAGCACAAAAGTACAAGAGCCTTCATCTGTGAAAGAACAACAGGAGTAATGGCTCAGCTTGATCCAAAGCAGCTCACTTCTAGAGGAGCGCCCTGGCAGCGTCAGTTTGATGGAATGGTCTGTTGCATTTATTTGGAATACCTGCTATTTCCTTGACAAATGTGAGTCATGTTGCAGCACAGTGATGAAGAAGTATGATGTTTTATCTGACAGAGTAGATTTTTCTTCTCATTTGTTTGTGACAGAGTTATCTTAGAAAATGCTCTTCACCCAACACTGCATCCGAAGTAGCACTAGCTTGCAGAGGTGCAGGGTAAGGGGAGGACAGTAAGGTTGGCTGTTTGATACAGATACAACCCCTCTGGAGGTTTCTTAAGTGTTACAGCTGTTATACCCAAATAAGAAATATTTCAATGCTGTACAATAAGTGCGTTTGCAGACTAAGGAAACATGGTTGATATTTGGCTGCTCTTTTGCTAGTTGCTGTTTACTCAAATAAGATGCAAAGTCAAGAGCAAAAACTCTCCATGCATCTGTTGCTGTATTTATTGTCCTCCCTTGGCAGTCTGTGCAGAGCAGAGGAGTTAGCAGAATCAGTGAATTATCCAAAGTGGATTTGGAGAGTGCTCTGCTTCAGAAATAATGGAGCTGGCTTAAATATCCGCTTTCAAGGTGTCGTGTTAGATACGCTGGTTAAAACATGGATTACATAAGATAAAATCATACCTGAGCTGCTACGGGGAAAAAAAAACCCACGACCCTGTGCATCTGAGAGATGCAGCAGATCTTCATGAGCAAAGCCAGCCTCGGGGAGCTGGCTGCAGGTCGAGGTTAGAAGTGCCTGTGCCGTGAGCCCAGGTGGGGCTGGGGCTGGTGCAGCGCTCACAGTTGAAAGCAAAGGCTGTTCAGGTTTTGGTAGGACGAGTTGGCCTGTCTGGTATCTGATACCTGAAATACGTGAAAATCATTCTAGACCGACTGTCACCTTCCTTCAGGAAGCTAGATAGAAATCTTTGTTGAAGTCATGTTTCTCAAACAACTAATCACTCTTGTTACTCTCTCTCTTCCTTTTTATCAGTTGCAGGGACGCAGGAGGAAGATTTGCAGTTTTTTAAGTGGGGACACCTGAGACAAGGAGAGACATCAAGATCAGTTTCAGGAATAACAGAACCCACATCTTAAAAGATCCAGCCTCCTGACCACGGGGTAGTGCTGTCTTATCCATCCATTTGTAATCTTTTAAATCCATTCAATTTAACAGATGGTTTTTGTAGATTTAAGAAAAAAACGAAGAGGTAAGTCTGGACCTGCAGGTAACCACTTCAGGTTCTCTTTTTTGCAAAAATTTGGGCAGTGATCGAAAAACAGAAACAAATATTTTATTTCCATATTTTCTTCTAACCTCTAGGTACTTGTTTGCCTTATTTATATTTGCAGACTTATTGAAACAGTTACTCTGTGTAGCTCTTTGCGTGGAGGAGGATTCTGCTCTTGAGTAAGTTTCCAGGCTGGGACTTAACCTAGAGTAGGTATTTCTGTAGCTTTCCACAGGTTAACAAATATGTGGACTGTGAATGTCTCCCAGAAGGGAGCTAAGGGGGTATTGGAAGTGGCTTGCCGTAAATAATGGTGGTTTAAAGTTGCAAACTGCAATTGCAGGGTGTGGAGGGTAGGGGCACAGGTTCCTACAGGGGCTGTAGGAACGCTTTGTTAGATGGCTGGCACCAACATTTTTTGCTTTATGCAATTGGGAAAGAAGGGGGAGGAAGTGGAGGGAGAAATGTCATTTTGACCCTGAGCATATAGGTAGCCCAAAGTGATACAGGGAGCTATAGAGAGAAGAGAGCAACCTGGCATTTCAAAAATGAGCTCAAGGTAGTGCTTTGAAGGGTGGCTTGGTAATATTATTTAAAAGAAAAAAAAAAAAGTCCTCACTTCCTTTTCTTGATAATCAGTATCAAGAACAAGATAACTAACGTGTAGGGGAGAGAGTGGTTTGAAATGATTTTGGGATGGTGGGGGTTTTTTTTCTTCCTTTAAAAATTTAGGTGAAGTTAATTATGGAATGGCAGCAGTGTCTGATCTGAAGCGGGCACTTTCATCTCTCCTCCTGCTTTTAAAATAGCTGCGCTCTTATCTCTGCTTTGAGGAAGGGCGTGCGGGGGGGAGAGCACCCCGGTGCTCTCGCAGCCTGGCGGTCGCCAGATGAAGGAAATATCTTGTGAGATCCGAGGCCATTAAAGACTGCCAGCAAAGAATTAGTAAGACTTTAGGAGCTAATTTCCCATGGTGATGATGACCGGAGGAAGAAAAAAAAGCCACGATCTGCAAAAGACAAATGAAAAACATAAAAAATTAATGAGCCCAATTACTTTAATACTGTCCAAAATATGTTCTGTTTAAAAGAAAGTGGAAGCAGACAAGAACCTGACAGCCTCAGTCACACAAATGCTGACATTAACCCTTCCCTTCGTTAATCACACCTAAGTTGCAACTATTAATCATTATTAAGAGCCTGCCACTATGCTGATAGCATTTTTTGTATTAATCTGACAAAGTAAGCAGAGGAGCTCTGTTTCCAGCACAGACTCGGTGCAGCGTAGAGAAGCACTTACCCAGCCGGGTGGGCTTCGGGCGCGTGCTGGGGGCTGCAAGGGGAAGGTGCGATGTGGCACCCAGGCAGAGGAATGCAAAATCCCAGGAGGGCGAGACCCTGGCTGGGGAGGAGGAGGCGGGCAGGGAGCTGGAGAGCTAAATAGCATTGCTGCCGGCTAATCGCATCGAGGCAGAAGTTGCCTTCGCCCTTGCTTTTTCTTCCTGGGGGTGTGCATCCGCCACGTGCGTGGCGAGATCCCAGCGAGCGTGAGAGCTGAAATCAATACTGCTGTGTCAGGGTGGGCCTCCGTTAAGCTGGGTAATGAGGCTTACCACCCCCGCGCAGAGGTTAATGCTGCTGCGTGGTGTGCTGGCTAGCACCAGCGGCTTCAGGGCTTATCCATCATTTCTCGGTGACACAGAACTTGCCTGCACAGGCACACCTGAGGGTTTCACGTTCTTTTGAAGGAACAGGCACTTATTTCAGTGGAAGCAGAGTCTGAGCTGAGCTTCTACAATCACCTGTAGCCAGTGGTTCATCTCTCGTCCTGCTGAGGTGTGCTGAGTGCACTTTTGATGGTGGCTGTCTACTTCTGAAGTAAGAGAGCCTTTAAGGAATTAGTCTTTCCTAGGATTTTTATTTTTCAGGTCACTGAGGCTAGATCCATGTGAGGGGAGATCTTGGATTGCTAGATATGCTCAAGATGAGGGCTTTGGGCTTCAGCCCTCTTCCAGTGACTAAAGATGGTAGCTGAGCCTGCACGGCAGCCCCAGGAGTAAGTCTGCCTGAAAGCCCTTAAACCACATTATGGGATCCAAGCATCCCCTTAAACGGAAGGAACGGAGTTCATCTTTCCCAAATGGACTGTGACAAGTCCAAAGGCAAAGCGGGGAGAAATGAAGGGGAGGGAGAGATAAGAACATGAAATGTCATCTGGAAACAAGCTTGTGCTGTACTCTTTGGAGAGTGTCTGACTTCACACCGTCAGCCAAGCAGGGGCCTACGAAGGATCCCTGAGGTTATGGGGGGGCTTCCCCCACCACTCTCAGCTGCTAGGAAAACGCCACTGGGTCTGTCTGCCCTCATCTCCGTTCAGTCTGAGAGTTTTTTAAGATGCCCTGAAGAATTTCTTGTTTTATTTGTGTGCCTGTGGTTAGATCTCTTCTGTCAGCTTCATGTTACGTGTTCCTTTGGTGAAGGTCTGGTGCTTCTGTGCATGCTCAGTCTGAGGACTGCCTTCTGCCCTTGCTTTCTCTTCAGCTCACATGACTGCTTTATGGTGCCCTGCTGATGGAAGGTAATTCAAGCAATTAAAGGCCATCTCTGAACTTTACTGGGATATTTTCACAGCTCGACATCTGCCAGTGGTTCCTATCACAATTTGGGATAAGGCCATCTTGTATGGACTTTGTACCCTCTGGTATGACGGGTTTTAGAATCATGGAATCATGGAGTCATTTAGGTTGGAAAAGATCCTTAAGATCATCAAGTCCAACCATAAACTTAATGCTGCCAAGTCCACCGCTAAGCCATGTCCCTAGGCACCACGTCTACACATCTTTTAAATACCTCCAGGGATGGTGACTCAACCCCTTCCCCGGGCAGCCTGTCCCAGTGCTTGACAACCCTTTTGGTGAAGAAATTTTTCCTAATATCCAATCTAAACCTCCCCTGGCACACCTTGAGGCCATTTCCTCTCATCCTATCACTTGTTACTAGGGAGAAGAGACCAACACCCGCCTCTCTACAGCCTCCTTTCAGGTAGTTGTAGAGAGCGATAAGGTCTCCTCTCAGCCTCCTCTTCTCCAGGCTAAACAACCCCAGCTCCCTCAGCCGCTCCCCATCAGACCTGTGCTCCAGACCCTTCACCAGCCTCGTCGCCCTTCTCTGGACACGCTCCAGCACCTCAATGTCCTTCTTGTAGTGAGGGGCCCAAAACTGAACACAGGATTCGAGGTGCGGCCTCACCAGTGCCGAGTACAGGGGCACGATCACCTCCCTGCTCCTGCTGGCCACATTGTTTCTGATACTATTTCTGATAGTTTTGTCCCAAAGCTTGCCAGCATGGAGCAGGTCTGGCTGCACTGCTGTGGCTTGACCAGCTGGTTGGATCTCCGCTCGCTGTCTTTAGGCAGCCAGTGGGAAGAGGCGAGTAAGCATCCCTCTTCTGAGGCGGCAGGTCGGAGAAGTCTCTCCCTAGCAGTGCACCAGCAATGGCTTGGTAACACCAGACATCCCTGCTGTCTGAGGCACCACTCATCCTTTTCTAATGCAGTCATATTTTCAGTCAGCGGCCTGCGTAGATAGACGTGGTAGCATACTCCTCTGTAAGCAGGACGCTGGATTCAGGCTGATTAGCAGTGCGTTAGTTACGATGTGTTTGTGCTTTTCAAGTGTCTTGCTTTTTCCAGTCGGAAATTATAGCTTCGGCTGTAGTCTGGTGAGTCTAGGAGTCACAGCTTAGGGAAGAGCCTTTCAAATCCAGGATCTAAACCAATAAAACATCTGGGATGGTTACTGCTGAGTTGATGGCCCAGTGAAGAAACAAATCACGGTGTGACCTTTCATGCTTCTAGTCTGCCTGATCTCCATTTTCCCCCTGCAGCCAAGCTGCCCTCATCACCCAAAAATCAAATGCAATGGAATATAATCAAATGCAATGCAATAGTCTCCTTTTCCTTCTCCGGCTGGGCTTATTTTTAATCCTGTGCTACTGAACAAGGGGGGCATGCAGACATGAAGCTGAATTCATTGCTCCCCCTCTGGTTCAGCAAGAAATTACTGAGATTTTTTCCTAGATCAATGAGTTGCCATCGTGTCCCAACAACCTTGCACTCCCTGGTAGAGACATGAAAAATGATCCTTTGTCTTCCATGTGGCACTGGCACTGTGGGTGACAAACGCTCCCCTTTTTATGTCTGCTTATTTTACGGCGTTGTGCATTTTTCTAGATAAGCTGTGTGGCAGCCCTCTCGTTAATCAAATGTGTTGCTGGCCTCTGAACCGCTAGCCTGGAGCGATCTCTGTTAGATTTGACCCCACTGAAGGCAGGGTAGAAGGGACTGGTGGTTCTGGGGGACTGGGGTTGTGTCCTGTAACGTCACAGTTCCTTGCTGAGAGCCATGCACTCAGATAAATAAGTGAACCCATCGAGTATTAGCCTGATTATTTAACAACCTCTCTTTGAAATGCATGAAGCATTTAGTCCTCTTTAGTCTGCAAGTAAACCAGTGATTTTCAGTTAAAGGTAAAAGAGAAGGGGAAAGTATCAAGAAATTGGTACTGGGGTGCTTTTACACAAGCTTCTGAAAAATGCCGAAGAGCAGCACTTTACCATTTTCCAACTGAATAATGTTAGTTCAAAGGCTTTTAATTTTTAAATGTTGAATGCCCTCCTACATACACCCTGCCCCCCAAGTGAGACTGCTAATGAAACAAACAGATGGTGATTTGAATAGAGTAAAAGGACATCATAAAGATGTGCTTTGAAATAGCCAGACAGAGCAAATTACACAGGAGACTGGGGAAAAGAAAGTGATGGAGAACTGAGAACAAACCACCACAGTATTCGTGTTATTCACCAAATGGCCCAGCATGTGAGTGGAAAGGTGTTTAATTATCTTCCATAATCTGATATTATAAAAAAAAACACCACAAAAAACCAAAAACAAAACAAAACAAAAAAAAAACCACCACAAAACATTTTCTATCCTGAAAGTGTTGGGGGTGATAGATAGGGAATTTTAGTCTTGATCAAGCACAGGGGCCAGTCGCATGCATCTGTCTGTGGCTGTGCATCTCACTGCTGTCTCCGGGGCTGTGTGTGTCAGCAATGACATTTGTTTGCTTTCTATTTTAAGCAATGCCTGGAAAAAAAAAAAACCCACCAACTTTTTTTTGTTTGCCTCTTTCCCAAACTAATGCAATTTGAAATGCTGTGCCGGAGAGTCTGGAAGGCCTGAGGCAAAAGTCGAAACTGTGACCCTCTGAATATCAGACTGTATTGTGGCAAGCTGAGTATCTACTCCCTCTGCACCGTCTCTGGGCTGCCTTGTGCTCCGTGCCGGCAGGCTGGCTGATGCTGCTGGTTGGCCTTTCAGTGGTACTTTCTCTCTGGGGATCGCTTTACAATCACTATGGCTTAAGATCTATAAGCCGCTGTGAGGAGAGAGAATGACAAAATCAAATCATTTACTTATTTCAAGTCCACAGTAAAAATAGGTAGTGGAATCTGCCTCAAGACTGCAGGCTGAGGAAAAACCATAAACTAGTTTTATTGCTGCTCTTCCCAAGGCTTCTGCTGCCGGAGCAATGGAGCGTCTCCCCTTTACGCCCGCTTTCCCTGCCCTAGTTTGTTGCAGCCCGCTTTGCTGGCCCCTGCCATGGCACTGGAAGCAGGTACCTAGGTGTTGAGCGCTTTAGGAAGCTACAAGTGGTTCACTTAAACTAAGATGAAGTCCCTCAGGGTGGGAAGAGGGGAGGTGACACCTTTGTTTCAGGCCCAGCTACCAAAGCTGGGAGGAGAGGAATGAGTTTTAGAAGTACACTTAGCTAGAGAGTAACCCCCTCCCTCATCTGCCCTTGACTACATAGAGGTAACAAGTAAATCAGTATCCGAGATACGCACATCTCCAAAGCTTTGGTATTTCAGTGTCTGACGTTCTGATACTTCCAGTAAAAATTAATTGTGCTCTTCTGTTGGCCGAAGTCTCCACAGCAGCTTCATTAACACACAGCCAAATGTTTCTCTCTTCCGACTTGCTGAACTAGAAACCAGTTTTGTTTGCTTGGCTTTTGTTTGCTGTGAACAAAAAGCTTCCTTGTTTCTGCTGCGCCTGTGATCGCACCCTGAAAGGAGGAGGAAGGCAGAGCAGCCTTCAGTCTCTCCATAATCATCAAACGACAGTTTTGCAGCCTTTGAGCATCATCTTGCACCTCCCCTTGCTGCATGGCAAGTTCCCCGGTTCCCTCCTGCACCCTTCTCTCTGATCATTAAAATTGTTATGATCACATCTCCCACAGCAGAAGCAAGTCAGAGCCACGGGTGCCCTGATGGTCCAGCTCGCTGATACTCAGTTTTGTGCCAAAACCACCGTGGCAGCTGCTCGGTCTCAGAGAGAGACTTCAGCGTCACTTTGTGCCTTTTGCTAGGTTTAGTGAATAATAAATATGTAACTTAAGCATGAGCAGATTCCTCTCATGCAGACACGCATCAGTTCTGTGTGCGTGCACCCACTGCTGTCTCTCTGGAGAGAACTGAAACAGCCATCACCCAGCCCTGGCTCGAAATCCTTACGCAGGCTGTTACGCAGTCCCTTACAGAGAACTAAGGCTTTTCAGCTTCTGTGTGTAAGCTAGAAAGAAATTATGATCCGGCTTTTGTCCTGGTGTACCTCCCAGGCAGGGGGAGGTGAAACAGCCTGAGCAGGCGGCTTGCTGCGTGAGTCGGGATGGGACCCCTGGATCCTGGCTGGCTCTTCCAACAGCCGAGTTGTGTGCGCTGGCTTCAGCGAAAAGGGATGACGACGGGGAGGTCTTTGAAAGCATCCGAGGGATTTGGAAGCGCAACGTGTGTTCCAAAATGTACCGCCTCGTGTATGTTGAATACGCCACTGGCACGGCTCTGCGTTACTACAGGGTGTGTGAAAACATCCATTGCCCGCCATAGTTTTGAGGACAAAAGGTGGATTATCAAGCACCGGGCGTAAGTAAATGTCTAGTCAAAAACCTGATTAACACGTGGTGGCTTTTTATTACAGGGAATCGGCTTTTTGCTGATCTGTGCATTGTCAGCTCAATCCTGCTGACAGTGACTAGAGAGCTGCTTTTAGCAAAGGAAACGTCTCTGTGTGTTACCCCTGCTCTCACAGCTGAGGCATCCCCGTGGCCCGTCGTTAGTTCTAGCAATAGGTGTTGCTGCATTTTTGCAAGGAGTAGGGAGTCATCACACTGATGTATAAAAGTGAATTTTGCTGTACTTTGGAAGACTGTTGGGTCTTCCAGCTCTGGGAAAGGTCAAAACCTCAGGCTAATGTAATTTGAGGCTGGTTTTATTACTTAGGTTTTGCTAGAGGTTTGTGTGCAATAGAACAGCTTTTCAACCTCATTTCAGCTCACCTTGCTCTGGCAAACCTTTCTGTGGTCTTCCTGAAGAGCCAGGGCCAGACAGGACAGCTCCAGGATGGGTAGGACCTGCCCAGTTTTCAGGAGTGTTTCTTTACGGCCTCTGACGGCCCGTGATCCGCTGTCCTGGATCACGGGCGAGGAGCAGCGTCTGCAGTGCCCAGGAGGAGGGTGGGGAGCAGGGATCACAAGCCTCTGCCACCAAGATCACAGATCCACGGGGAAACGCGAGTTTGCTCATCAAAGGTGGAAATGGTGTATTGGCGTATAGCAGCTGGCTCAACTGGCAGCGCTGGTCTCCATCCACGATGGGACTGGGATGGTGGATGGGGTATCTGCCGAGCCTCGTCAGCCAGTGTTGCCTTGTTCAAGCTGAGCTTTGAGGGGAGGGAGGAAAGGAGGGAGGCACCCCTAGTAGTAGTTGTGCAGGGGATTTTAGGGGGGCAGGAGGCAGGGCGGGGTGGAGTGGGGCGGGACGGCAGCAGCTAAAATGGGCCTCTGCTGAGGGGCAGGGGGAAGGCAGATGGCTCTGAGCCTCCAGAAGGATGTTGAGGTGTCAGGGCCTCAGGGTGTGGGTTGCTCCCCAGGGTGATCTTCGGTAAATCACTCCGTTTCTGCGCCTCCTCGTTTCGCAGGGCCCTCTCAAGCAGCCTCAGGAGCTGTGAAAGGGGACGCGAGAGGAGACGTCAGGGGCGGCGGGGAGGGGGGAGGGGGTCCCTCGGTCTCCCACCACCCAGGTGGGACGAGAAGCAGTTGGCTGAAAGTTCACATCCAGGCTGAGGACTGGGGAAAACGTCTTTGTGAAAAAGGCAGCAAGGCACGGGTTGGGCTGCAGCAAATGCCTCGTGCCGGCTGTGGTGAGAAGCAGCGGTGCACCCATCTCCCGCCCGAGTCGCGCTGCAGCACCCGCCTGACTGACTTTCGCAAGCCGTGGTATGGGGACATCTCGCTCGTTCACTGACCCTGTCCTGGTGTTACATTTGCTGTGGAGTCTCCTCCAGACCTTAGTACTGAGGTTGCTATCTTGCTGTCCTTTCCAAACTTCCCCTTACTTCATGGTTTTCGGCTTGTGGTGTGGAAAAAGCAGAGCACGCTCTCTAAAGAAACTCATCGTGGCTTTGAGTGGTTCCCAGCCTGGCCTGGTGACATGCAGGCAACAGTTTGTGTGTGAGAGAAGTAATGCAGACATGGTGAGGAGTTAGCCGTTGACCCTTGCAAAGTGTGGTAATAAACTGGTGATGAAGGAAGGATAGGAAAAAAAATCAAAGGGTCTTTACATCAAAGGCGGCGACAGAAGCTGCAATTAACATGGTCAGATGTGGGAAATTCGCTGGTAGGAGAATTTGCACTGATGTCCTCCTGTCCAGACCCTATCAATCTTGCCAGGGAATTTGACAGGCAAGAAAAGTCAAAGAGCAGCCGAGGGATTCTGAAATCAAAGGGCTTTGAAAGCTGGATCAGAGAATGGAGCACAGTTTTCCCATCTGCTTTGAATTTATTGTTGCTAATGAGGAAGCAGCCTCTGGTCTGAGTGAACACGCTGGACCAGGGGGGTCACTTGACATTTCCCTCACGTTCAGCAGAGGGTATGGAGGGACTCTCTCCAAGTTAACCCTTTCGCTGTCAAGCACGTGCAAACGAGCCCTTCAGAGTGAGGTGGCACGAGGAGGGAAACGTCGGCCCCTCGCAGGCTGCCAGAACGTGCTGTTTGGACTCCCAGATCACAGGGTCCTCTTTGTCCGTCCGGCTGGCGGGAGCTCCTGCGGGCAGAGCTGACAAGCCCAGCATCGGTCCCTCTGCTGACGCTTCATTAGCGGGCGCGTTTCTTCTGCTTTGTTGCTGATCGTGGCTGTGGTCAGTCTTTTTCTGCGGGGCTGTGAATCCAAGATCTGCAAATTATACATATGCTTTGCTCAGTAACTTATAATTTATATGCAAAGCTGGAAGTGGCTGCGTGGAACGCTTATTTACAACTAGGCCCCGCGTGCCCTTCAGGTCGGATGCTGTCCCTGTCAGCAGGAGTTGGGTGAGGGGAACGGGCCTCCCTCCCCCAGGCTCCCTGCTAGGGTTCCTAAGGAACGGGGACTGCCTGCGTTTGGGTGAAGGAGCAGTCAAGAAAATAGGCTGATGAGACCAAGAGGAGTGTTGGAATTGAGGCCCTTTGCAACCCATGAGGGTTTATCTTGAAATTGGTAGCCTCGTTATTTAAATACCAAACACCTACCTCCTCATCCCAGATTCCCAAAAACTTTTGTGTTCCCTGCCCTTTCCTGCCCACTGCCCTAAATGCTGATGCCATCGCGTTTGATTTTCCCTGACTCCTGATAATGCTGAAGGCGCAACAGCCAGAGACGAAAGCCGCGGGGATCTGCTCGCTGAGGTTATGATCCCCCATTATCATTCCAGGCTGCTGCCCGTCGCGAGGCAAGAGCTGTAGCCGAGACTCGCAGAGCTGCAATTCTTCAGAGGGGGACAGAGTGTGCAAGAGGAAACGTTGGCATGAGAGCCGCATCCCTGACTCATCATCGAAGAGCTTGTCCGTGCAAGCCAAGGAGTCTCTGCTGCAACAGGGGGCTGGGTGGCCTGCACTGTAAAATTACACGGTCTCTTCTCTTGAGCACTGCAGAGCTCCGAGCCAAGTTGGCCATTGGAGTAGACACCAAAATTAGTTCAGGGGTTGAGTTCAGAAAACTTGCAGAGCAGGTGAATGGATGCTTGAGCGGGTTCATCTCCTGTGAATCCTTTTCTAGCAAAACACATTCAAAGGTAGCACACGATGAGGCGGATTAGCCCAACCATTCAGAAGGGGATACAGTATGGCCTTAACTGAGCGTTTCCGACCTGGCCACGTGCTGTCTGAACGCGGTACGTGTAAGGTGAAAGGTGTTAACCTGCCTCTTGCTGCAGTTTAAGTTAGTGCGGTTGTGCGTGCTCTCAGGCGCTGGAAGCAGAAGGCACTAGTGAGTTAGGATGGCTCAGCTGACGTGCAATAACTTGTTAAATGGTGGTAGGCTGGTGGTGTGGCTGAACCCTGAGATTTGCATGAGCTTAAAACGGTAAAATGAAATTACTCCCTAAGGATTCATTCACAACCAGTCTCAGTTTGTGATCGGACGAAGGCGTGTGACAATGTCTCTACTGTGCCCTCTCCATCTTTCTGCTCCTCTGAAAGACTTTGCCTTTCCTGAGGCATTTCTTCTTTAGTTGCCTCCTTGAATGTCAGGGTATGTAGTTTTAGGGCGATCTGTCATCTGACTTCAGCAGTGTTGCGCTGGGTCTCTTAACAGCACTTCTGAGGCTACTTCAGTGGATTGTGATAATATGGTAGATAGCAGATAGAAAAGGGTCCCGGAGTGGATGAAGGATGCTGTGGCCATTGGTTAATGTGATATTTAGGATTATGTTTTCAAGTAAAGTGTTGGGAATTAAAGAGTGAGTTTTCAAGGACATTTTATCTACTGGGAGTGTTTAAACCTGGAAATATACAGTGTCGATAACAGCAGGATTAAAGCTTGTTGCATCGGAATCAGCACAAATTTTGTTGCCAGCTAGTAGTAGAGCACAAACCCCTTATGTAGCAGTTAGTTCTCTTATTTGGAGGCCTTCCTGCTTGCTGCCCGCTAAATTGCAAATGCTGACTGACAATTGTCTGTTTAAAGCACTGTCTATTCTCAGACCTCCCCTCCGAGCTGCTACCTGGATCCCTACTGCTGTACCCAGCCCAGCCCACTGAACGTCCGCTACGTACTCTAAACATTGCACGGCCTGGGGGGATCTAGCCTTTCTGGGTACAGGCCAGAATTAGTAGATATGTTTTTAATAGAAGCTGTTTTTTCGGGTGAATATAGGTATTGATCTTCTAAACCAAAGGTTTTGCTAAGTCTAATCTTAGTTAGGTCAGTTAGCAATCAGTTAATGTGTGTTAAAATAGGACCGTGGTGCAGGTCAATCAGCGCCTGCCATTTCTCATCACTAGGCTGACTGGTGAACATTTGCAGTCTCGTTGCTCGCAAAGAGAATAGTAAAATTGATCCTTCCCCTCCCCGCCTCACTTGCTCTCTTTTTTTTTTTTTTCTGTAATGCTCCTAGCGCCAAATGAAAAAGGCAAGCTGTAGTCATCGGAGCCGTATCGATGCTGTCATCGCCTTCCTAACAGCGCCTGGCCGGTACGGAGCCCTGAGTCGCCTGCAGCCGTGTCCCAGGCACGCAGGGCCAGGACGGACCCCAGAGAGCCCCAGCCCCGGGCCCGAGCAGCAGACCTGCCCTCCAGACCGCGCTCCAGACCGGACACCGAGCTGCTAACAAGGCATGAAAAAGAGCTGGGGGGTATGGGGGGGAATCTGCGGAGGTGGCTTGGGTTTACTTTCATTTTATTTTCAGATAATGGTAATGCAATAGCTGCGTGTAATGACAGGGACTCTAGAGACAAGTGATCTTTTCGGTGATGCATTCGGAAGGCCCCCGGTGGAGGGCTCCTGAGGGGCGCGAGGGGAGGAAGAGAGGCAGAAACACTGGCTGAGGGGCTGTTTTATAATTAGAAAAGAGCTTGTGACAGTTTCTGTATAAGTTGACATACAGTAGATCTCAAGGGGATAATACTGGACCCATAAACCTCTTTGTGGGCCAGCCCTAATAAAGGACAACACCTGAACATAACTAGTTCATTGCACGCATTTCTCTGTCAGGTGTGGGATGTCCAAACATCATAAACACTGTAATAAAAGTGAGTTAATAAGGCAATAAATGGCAATGATGAAGTCCCTGGTTGACTTCAGCTAAAAAAAAAAATAAATCTGTATTTATATTTCACTTAGGATGGCTGAATCCTTATTAGTCTCCTTCCTGTCCCCTGCATCTGCTTCATCGCAGGTTTATTGGAGCAATACATCACTCCACCCATGAGACATCACTGGTATCCGCAAGCTCTGCAGACCCTCCTGAAGGCCTGCTGAGGCTATGCTGCCCTCCAGGACTTATTTATTCTGTAGCAAATCCTACAGCAAATGACTGGAAACCAGGCGACTCTGACAAAAACAAAAAACACCCTGGGCAACACGGAGCCGGCTGTGAAAATGAAATTCCTGTCAGTGATGATGTCATGGTCAGAATCATCCAGGCTTGATTCATTCAGAAGTGCCACAGTCCCTTCCTCGCTCTGCACGGGCATATGCATCACACAGACAGCGGGGAATTTAAATACGTGAAATTTCTTTCCTGTGCTCAGCAAATTCATCTCCCCAGTCGCAGCTATATGAAAGGAGAGGCGAGGCTAAGGGACAAGAAGCCGCTGGAGAGGAGGAGAAGGGAAGGAGGCGTATCCAGGGGAATTGTCTTGATAGTTGTTCGGTTCTTCCGAAACAAACGGATGCGCTGCTCTTTCATTGTGGCCTCCATGCACAGTTTGCTTCTGAAGCCTTTTGTATGAATGAGGTAGAAGGACAAACTTTTAAAGTCGGTCGGGGAGAGGTGAAGACTTGCTCTCAGCTATAAACCCCAGCAGGATGCGGTTCCTTTGAAGAGCATTGTAATAGTGATTCAGGTTTCAGTTCAGGAGTCGAACTGTGTTGTGTTTTCAAAGCTGTCTGGTACTGTGCTCCTGAGGAACTGGAGAGAGTGATAAATTCTGCAAAACACTGTTTTCTTTGTAGGCAGCAGAAAATCATTTCAGCCTGCGCTGAACACAATACTCCGGCATTGACATCTTTTTCTAGGCAATATGCTTAGTACACTTGTAAGTTCTTTTGTCTACACACTTCAAGAGGCTTAATACCAAGTGGATTGGTTAATTATCCTATCATCTCCCCCAAAATAGGTGTAACCTAGCTTTCTACCTGCTAGGCAGAAGACAGAGGTAAAGTGAGGTGCTCGAGACTCATGGCAGACCAAGCACGCAGCTCAGAACTCTGCATTTCCAGGCCTCGCTCCCGCTCCCACCCAGGCTACCTGCTTCAGTTTTACTGAGGTCCCAGAGGTGACATCAAGGCCTCCAGCTCTGCTATAAAGGCCAAACTCAGTCCCACTGCCCAGGGTCGGACATGGCTGACGAGCCCGGAGAGCCGCAGCCGCTGTCCTGGGCCCTCCTTGTTTCTGCATCCAAGGAGCTGTGAGAGGTTTGATTTCGTGCAGGGCATGCAGAGCTCTAAGCAGAACCAGGCTGGGGTCCAGAGTTGCACCAGTGCCTACCGTTAGAACAGCCCTATGCTAGATGATACTCCTTCCCCAGAATCCTGCTAATGAGAATAAGCTGCCTCTACTTAAGAATAAATATAATTAGTGACCAGGATATTTATTTTGTATGCAGTGATCATCCCCAAAGCTTTTTCCCCATCTCTAGAGAATTACCAATGAATTGAACTTCATGAACTGAAAGTCGAGTTCATTTTCAGTTACTAGCAGACTTCATAGCTCTTTTCATTGCTCCAACAGAGGCATTAAGAGAGTCTGTGTAATTTTTCTTTTTTTAATTTTGGTACTTTTCATTTATTGTTATTGAATTCTTGAAATAGGACGGTGTTCTTTCACTGCCAGAGTGCAGTCTGCTCTGGAGTGGAGGATGACAGTGTGTCTGATACAGAACGATTTAAGAAAAAGGAAATGTAGAGGAGGAAGAAATTTTAACCAAAAATGCCACAAAAATTACTTCTCTTGGGGAAAAATGTACTGGGACCCTTCTGAAACTGCAGATTGGATGGGCCCAGAGGGAGGGTTATCAGACGTGTATCAGAAGTATATGAAGTTCCAAGGAAAGTACTCCACATCTCTGAAAACTGGCCCGTTTCTCTGTGCGCTGTCACTGGGGACACAATCCGCCCATTAAACTGCATCGATCAGCCGTACTCATCTAGGACAAGGTAAGACCACTGCTGTGTCAAGCAACGAGAAAGCCTGAAATCTGATCCTGAAACAACCAAGCTATCTCGGCGATGCGTTGCAGCCAAGGGACAGGACCCCCGTTGTTACCGATGGGCGTCCCGGTGGCAGGGTCAGACCTGGGCTATGAAGGCGAGCTCTCCGCCTCAGAGGACGTGCGGTCTGGAGAGGTGGTGTGCGAACTAGGACAGAAGAGGGAACGACAGGTGCGCCTTGGTTAGATTTCTTGCTTAGCTATTTTATTTTAATTTTTGAAAGCATAGGAAAGGTTTTAAATTTGTTTCTTGCCTGAGGACAAGGCAAAAATGTGTCTGGCTTTCGTTTCATTTAAAGGGTCTTTGCTTTCTTGAGACCTACGTTACCACACCCACAAGGGTAGCTTTGAACCTGTCTATTTTAGTGCCTTTGATATTAGCCAGAACTTCTAAGATAGCACCAAAGGGAGAAATGAGGTCACTGGAAAGCAATGGGTAGAAATTGTAAATAAGAATGCTTACAGGGCTGATGTGGTAGATGAGAGTGATAGTGATCTTTGAAGTTTGCCATCTGTGCCCAGGAAAAGGAAAACATCCCGAGACACAGATGGCCAAGTACACTTTCATGCTGTCCTTTTCAGAGAGGAAAAACAAAAAGTTGTCTCTAAATGCACTTCTCATAACTTTCAGTTATGCAGTGCGCTCAGTCATGTTTTTGTGTTTCTTTGATTTCATTCTGATCTTAGAATCATAGAATCATAGAATCGTTTAGGTTGGAAAAGACCTTTAAGATCATTGAGTCCAACCATTAACCTAACACTGCCACGTCCACCACTAAACCATGTCCCTAAGCACCACATCTGCACACCATTTGTCACTAGACACGTCTTTACAAAAGCTATCAGCTGTCTGTCGACATCCAGTTCAAAATTTCTAGATTATCCCTGACTTTCTGCCATTCTGGTTTAGTAGAGCATGGAATAATACTGACTGTTATTAGTGGATTAAAAAAATAATAATCAAAAGTAAGGGTCATGTCTCTATGTGGGCATATAAATGAGATAAATGCAGAAACAGGCTTGGGAATGAGGCACCAATGCCTAAATCCCACAAAGCGCTAAGGAACCAAAATACTTCAGACCGTGCGTAACTTACTGATTCTGGTCATAAATCGCTGGTGAACTTCACGCGGGGTGAGCCCTACTGCTATACGGAGCCGAGGCACAGCCCAGGGCGCCTCGCTGACTTGTCTAGTGCTTTGTCTGGAAGTGATGATGACATTTGCCTCAAGACTTACTGGTGCAGAATGGGGGTTTGGACACCCCTGGACCCACAGTCACGGATACAGTTGTAAAGATGTCAGCATTTCCAGTTAGCCCAGTTTCCTGTCAGTGCAAAGGCCGGGCATTGGTATACTGCAGTCTTCTCATTTAGGTTTCTTATCTCTTCTTTACAGCATGGTCCAGAGTGTCAAAGCAAACTCAGTATTTATTTTTTTGTAATAAACTAAAAGGCCCACTGCAAGGTCCAGATTTTCAAGGTAAAGTTTCTCCTGCATCTTATTTGCATGGCTGAGTTATAACCCTCTAAATTACAAACAGAAGCACTGGCAGACTCTAGCTAACAGCTCTAATGGATGCTATTATATTTCTGCTGCTAGTTGGCACTCAACCTTCACTATCTCATCAGCATAAAGGGATGCTGTCAACTTGAAAAATTGTGTCTTCCTTAGAGGGGGGAAGAAAAAAAAAGCCATTACCTACTATTGTTCCAACCCAGCCTTTTACAGCAGCAGTAACCAGCAGAGAGTAAGGATGCGAACAGGACGCTATTCAACTGTCTCTGTTCCGTGTGTTTACTTTGCGTATTTGACAGCACTTTGTGGCGCGTCCGTGTTGCTGGCGTGCATTAGCACCTTCCCTCTCAGACTGGCAAGATGATGCCTCCTGGGCGCTGGGGGTGCAGGAGGGTCAGTGAGGAGAGGGGATGCTTTCATCCCAGGCCTCGTACTAACAGCAGCAGCAGCAGTGAGCGAAAAAGCAACAAGAGAATTTGTATAGGCATGGAGAACAGAGATCAAATATATAGGATGCCGTTGTGCTTAGTGTACTGTTTAAAATTGGTTTGTAATATGCCTGGGAGAGAAGGAACTCTCCCTCCCGACATCTTACTTCCTTCTCCAGAGATGACTTTTACAGTGCCCTGCTCACTGCTATTTAAAGACAGATCTATGCAAAACTTGCATTGTCTGAGATGGGCCAGTTTGGAAACATTCCAAGTTGCAGGCATCCCTTTAAATACAGCGCTGTTCTTTCCCTTGCGGGTGCCAAAGCTGTCCCCAAAGGAACTTGCGTCTAACCTGGCAAGAAAAGAAAGGGTTCCTAATTCTTTGTGATTAAAATGACTGGCAAACTGCAGAGAACCGTCTGCTACCACCATCTCTGCCAGCTTCCCCTAAAATGTGCTCAGCTGCCTCAACCCACAAAGGTGTGAGCAGATGAGAGACCTTTTGCTAACCAGTGAATAATATCCCCCTTTCTGTTTTGCTGCTAACGGGAGTAGTTCTGTTTGGGCTATTGCAGGCACTCGCTTGCTGCCAGCTTCTGAGGACGGCCCAGACTGCTGCTTCTGCCGGGGAACTGGTATGGGAATGGAAATGGGAGACCAAGCTCGCCATCTCCTGGGCAAAAAGCATCTACGCTTCCTGGAAAGTTTATTTTATTTCATTCCTTCCTTTCATTCTCACTCTTCTTTCTTTGTGAAAGACCAAGGTTGTAGGAGAAGGCTTCGGAAGCTTGCCGGCTTGCAATGCCAGCCCTGGCCCTACTGTGGTCCCTCTTCCTCCTCTGAGACTCGCTAAAATAAGACAGTGAATTTATGTCACAGGATGGGTACACTGTTGGTATACCCTGTTGGGATTTTTGTTACATACTTCATACGTACTTCAGCAGCAGCAATGTCAGTGGCAAGACTCGTGCGCATTAATAACCCCAGAAAAGAGGTTTATAGAGTGTTCAGCAGATGCAGAGTCAGGTTCTTACGTACTTAAAATGGCAAGGACAGTTTAGCGACTGCCACATACGCCGTGCGGAGTACAGGGACCTTATGAAAGCTATAGCAGATGATCTAGTTACTGACTAGTCACAGTATAACACCTTAGTTTTCACAGACAGTTATATCTCACTTCCAAAACTGATGCCTACAGTGAGGCTTCTAAGGATACCTATGGATTTTTGAGTGTAACTAAAAAAATTCAGGACCTTTTGCACGTTCTCATCAGGCCCGCTACGGAAGTCCCCCTGCTGTAGTTTGCGAGGTTTAGTTCACCGGTGTTTGTAATGCAGCTGTGGTGCTTTCAGGCAGGGGCCAGACGAATGCCAGCCGCGAGAGCTGTCTGAAAATGCCGGGCAGGATTACCGAACACTGATGGTGGGTGAGCCGAGGTGTTGCGCTGTAACGCTACAGGGCTGTGCCAGTGCACTGACATTCCCCACGTGGTTACTGGAAAGTGGTAAACAACCGGAGAGTAGATTTCATAACGTTAATCAAGTTACACCTTGGAGGTGACAGTTACTCAGTAAGCAAGGCCCAAACGTCCCAAGCATTATTAACCTCTTTTAGAATGAAAAATCAGCAGCTACCTGCACAACATCTGTGTAGATGGGGGAAGGATATATGACAGTTAGTGTAATTACTGTGTCATGGAATAAAGTTTCTGACTAAGGGGTTGAGAAGTTAGAAAAGGGTCCGGGGAGGTGGGATTCCTCAACTCCCAGTGCTGACACTGATTTATTGCAACCGTAAGCACTTACTTTACCTCTCTACAGCTTAGTGAGATGAATCTTTTAAGGGGTATGTGAGAAAGATGATTGGTGAATTCATTAAACTGGGGTTTTGTAGGGGTTATGGTGACTCAGAATAGCTACAGTAATAAAGCAGCTGAGGAAATTACACTCGTAGGTATGTTGTTTCTAGTACCAAGAACTGAGATTATGTTGTTCACTTAACAAGAGATCTATCGCAGATTTGTTTCCAAAAAAAGCCTTTTTCAGTCCTAATGTGGGCAGGGGATCCCATATATATAGTTAAATATAAACTCCATTATCTCCAGTGAAAATTAGATAACTGAACAAATTGAAACTAACATTTTTTACTTAGGTCAAAACAATTCTAAACCAGATTACTAGTAACAAAATAACTTGTTTGAAGTGAAATAATAACACCTCAGTTATAAACAAAGCAAAAACTTTGTATAGATGATAGTTTTGGAAGAGCTTGAATATGTAATTTTCACACATTAAACCCAAAACTTAAACACAGAGTAACTATTATACCTTTACCAAACCATCATGTGTCTTGTAAAATCATCTACTGTTTTAAACCAATGTTTAAAGATCATTAATTGAAGTGGAAGCTAGGAATCATAAAGGCATTTTCTTCCTAAGTTCTTCTTGCTCTCAGTCACAACATCTATACAACTTCTAGCCTGAACACCCTAAAGTACACACTTTCTTGCAGTAAGAAGAACCAAAATTTTGTTTTGAATAATACAAAGTAGGATTTAATGTTCTAAATGCTTTTTCAACACTTCAACGCTGTCAGATCCAACAAAATGTCTGAATTGTGAAATTACAATTTGAATTTAACTTGCATACTTGTGTTTTACAAATAAATCTATCACTGTTTTGCGTAGTGTAATTGAGCTATCACTTGATAAGCAATGTACATGTAGGAGGTGGTTTTTCTACTCCTCAAATACTGGAATGGAGTTTTTGAGCTCCACTTCACAACGAAGGCTTGTGGTTTCCTGGGAGGAGGAGTTCATTCAGGTGATTCACATACTATGACAGCTCTATTCTTTATTAATGTCCTTGGACTATTCTTCTCCAGAAATGAACAATTGTGGTGACCTCATTCAAGGGAGATGCAAACTGTAAGTGAAGAATGGCCACTACGATGCTGAAAAGCACAGAATATGGAGCTTACTAGCCTTAGCCATCAAAAGTGGAGGGAGATTTCACTGCTTCTTAAGTATGAGGAAAAAATGGAAAGGTAGGAGACAAGTAAGCTAAAGAGGACAGTGTTGGCACAGGAACAAGCTGATAAAAAAGTAGTGCTAAATACATTTAGGCTAGCCTACCATATAGCACCAATATGTGGAGGGAGGATAAAAATCTAACTGATTTTTTAAGAGAGCAATCATTTTATGAAAAACATCACATATGATTGCCTGCAATAGCAGGCATATTATTCTCTCTCTGTGTAGCAGTCTCCCTAAGCAGGACTTTAATGTGAAGTACTCTTGCTGGTCAGGCAGTGACGGTCCTACTTAGCCTCTCTCGTTTTACATACCTTTTTCTGAGCAGTCTCAGCTCTTCTGGCAAAGGTGATAAGAGCCAACAAGAAAAAAAACTAACACTTTAGGCAAAGATTTGAAGGCAAGCTTTCATAGCCTCCTAAATCTTGGGCTAGAAAATACCTGCATCTTCTTGAAGAATGACTTGAGATATACCCCTTGAAGTCATCAGATGTTTGTCGTGCCTCTGATCCAGTGGACAGCCGCCTTTATTTCTCCATGAGCAACTTTTAGCTACCTGCAGATAGTGCCACCCTGACACAGGAAAAGCCTTTTCAGTTTTAAGTCTTTCTTTTCTTTACAACTACTCTATAGTTGTATAATTGTTTTGTATAAGAACTCTATGCAACTGTCAGTTCTTCATTTCATTAGGCCCTACAACATTCTGACTTTAACTTCAATATTTACCTCAAGGATTTCCTCTGTGTATTGAGTTCCTCAGCGCCTCTAACACTACAAGTACTTCATTATGCATTATTTACCTCCTTGGTGATTCTTACCTTCTAAAATAAACAGTACAATATAAGCTATTTGAGATTTTTTTAAGGCTAGGCCGCAAAGGCAACAAAACTTCCTCAAACTGAAGAAGTCTGTTACAGATGTTTTTCACAGCTTGAATCTTATGGAACAGATTCTTGAATATCCATCTTCTCCTTACAGATTTCCCTATTATACATGACATTTACCACTTTACCTTGATACTGTACTAAGCATTACAATCTTTGCTCAAAGTAGACCTTAACAAGTGACTTGTCATACATCTCATCTTGATGCACAAGCTGTATTAGACCAGTATCTTCTAAAGGCATAGGCTTCATTTACACTTATACTCTAGCCTGCACTCTGTGGGGACGTATAAAATCAATTATGCACACTTCTTGAATGATTTCATGTTTCCGAACACAAGAGACTGTCTTGAAGGAGAGCCAAATGTTTTATCAAAGGTGGGACTTTGCCATAAACAAAGCATTTGGATCCAGTCTTCCAGTTTGAAGCATTATAGAAACTCATCAGATAGAAGAGTCTGAATTTTGTTCATTTTCTGCACTTACTCCTCCACACTTCCAACGCACATATATTTATAAAGTTTTAGGTCAGGGTCATCACCTGTAATATTGCACACAGCTGGTGCCCATGGAAAAAAGGTGCCCTGAAACTGTATTATAACAAAAAGAGAAGACAGTTTAAAAGATGAATCCATTTGAACAGGGAACAAAAGATCCCTCTTCAGCAACAAACGTGAACATCCACTAAACCAGCCTAGAAACTAGGCACCATCACAAAGAGGCTGAGGTAACCCCGGACAACATCTCTTCTAGTCTGAAAAGGATTCACAAAATCAATTAGCAGTTCATTTTTTAATTAAATGAAGATTTATACAAACAAACAACAGAACACTTTGGGGAAGTATAGGCACATATTGCCACAGAAGGGTTTCCTACAGAACAGACAACAGCCATCAATTCTCTACTTTCCCAATCTGGTTTTTTGTGCAGCGAAGGCAAAGCCCAGAGTTCAGTAAACCCCAACATGAATTATCTGAACTCCTTTTTTCTTTTCAAACAGAAGGAGGAAATTACTTGCTGCTAAAGATGTTCAGACTAGTCATTTTGCAAATGGTGCTATGAATCTGATCAGAAGGGAATGTGTTGTAGCCTAATTGCCCTATTTCAAAGCATTATCTTGTAATAACAATCTGCAGCATGGCTGTGCTTCACTGAGGGGGAGCGAGTGCTACATCCAGCATGCACCTCAGGACGTACATGCGCATTCCAGAGAGAAGCGCCCTCCTTGTCTGCTAATGCTGGAAGGCAGCCCATTAACCAGCTTGAGCCTTTTAGATCCTAATTTCAGGACAGAGAGATAGCACTTGCTTCATTGGCTGCAGCTATTTGCTATTTCCAGTTATGACCCTCGTGATTAAGCTCCGAGTCCTCAAATCCTTTTCTGAAATAGAGACCAGCTTTTGTTCAACAACGTATCAGAAAAACAATTTTGGCATCAGACCAAAGGAATGTTTAAGTGTTAGCTTTTCAAAAGCTATCTTACTAACTCAACAAAGAAATCTTTTTAATTTTGTTTTGTTAAAACAGAAACCATGTTACACTAGGCTGCAACTTATGAGAGCTGTAGGTAGAGAATACTTCCCTTCCTCACTGCTGGAATCCATGCCCTTGAGTATTCATTTGTTTGCAACGGCAGAAAGCTGGTCCCGGATCCTTCCTAGACCTTCTAACATAGTGTCCAGGGTTTCTTTGCTCAGTTCCATAGTCAGTGCAGAAACAACAGGACTATTTCCACATAAGGCAACATCTTCCTGAATCTAAAAATAGGAATGCAGACGTTAGCTGTATGAAAAATTCATTCACGTGTTTTTCCAGTGCCACTACGAAAGTCAGTGTTTAATAGATTAAGAAAAATGCGCTAAATTCGGCATCCAGCTCCATCCTGAAGGACCATGGCACGTTTTCTAAGCTGTGTGCCTCACTAGTGAAGTGCGCTCCCATTGACAGAGTGCAAGTAAGCATATACTGCCATGAGCATGGGGAAATTCTGAAGAGACTCGTGGCAGGAAGCCACATCTATATCAAAAAGCATCTTGGCAGATACCGCATAGGATACTCAACCCCATCCCACACACAGAAATTAGATTTTTTTCCTCCTCCTCTGAAACCCACCCATCCCATTTTTACTGGCTGGGGGAACCAAAACTCTGAAATATAAGCAGTAAGTTTAGCTATACTCCCCAAATGACAGATGTGGCCAGTGAAGGAAGTTATTAGTAATCAAAAGGCATTTCCCAACTAATGCAGTCAGTAAACATGCTGCTGAGTGGCTTAGAATTAAAGGGCGATGACTTCATAATTTATCTTCTTTCTTTCTGTGGAGAACAATGGTGACCAGGAACAAATATGCTGCCTTCTTGCATTCTCATGCAAAGAAAATTCTCCCTTGCAAGAAGAAGGGGGCTTTCATCAGAGACATCATTCCCAGGCTCTGTGGTATGTCAGAGAGAATCTCTGACAAAGTCTGTTAATTGCCCACCAGGCAACAGGCAAGCACCAGATGCCTGTCTGAACTGTTTTGCACTACCACTGGTAAGTCAGGTGTTAGACTTGATTATTTTGATCCTGTATCCTTTACAGCCACTGACATTACCTTTAACTGAAGCAGGCAAGTAGGGACTGCCATTCTGCTGATGCTGTCTGAAGACGTCTTGATGTCCACCCTCCAGTCCATGTCGACCAGCCGAGGCAGGGAGACTGAAGAATTAAAAAATGAGTCTGTTAGGCCCGACACCAGACCCTGGAACCTGTGACTACCACCATGTACATGCTTCTCCACTTCTGGCCCTGGGAAGTGTACAACTTTAGTGCTACTATGTGGTTTCGCATCACTTTTACTCCACAATAAGCCAGTCTCTGAAGGCCTCCTCGTTGACGCTGGAAGGACAAACAGAGTTCTCCCATCATCACATGCAAGGATGGTACTGTGTGAGACAAGCATAGGTAAATTCACAAAGCAGCTGGGAGAGGGGGAGCAGTAAGATGTCTTCTCCACCTCTTCATCCCCTTCCTTGCTGCCTGCAACACTCAACTAGTGTTGCATCGTGAGTTGTTCTGGCACCTACATGCTTACTGCTCTGTTCTGTAACCAATAAGAAAGCACCCAGGAATGCTCTTAAAATCCAGCAGCGTAAAACGTGTTATTTCAAGCTCCCCAACCTGTGAACCAAAGCATCCTGCAGGACAGCATATTTATTGGTAAACTGCAATCTTCATGTGTCCTGCCACTTTGTTAAAAATTTTGAAGATATCATCCTAATTAGATGTAGCCTAACAGAAATGATTCAACAGTCTGGTGCAATACTGATATCAACAGTTCAGGGCTGGAGACCCCATGAGCCTTCCAAGGGAAGGAGGACAGGTCTGACTTGGCTGCCCTGCCAAGAAATCTGTGCAGCTATCTCTTGCAGAGAGGAGATGGGGATATTCCTTCCCGACGGTGTGCACTTAATGGAGCTCACTGCACTATGAACCCTCAGGAGTCCCTAAGCACCGTGCAAACTGGCATAAAAGCTGAGATTAAGGTTCTCCCAACAAAACTCTGGCACCAGCAGGCTGGCTGCAAGTGCTGTTTGTCAGTTCCTGGGAGCACAATGTTTTTCAATGGCGTCTTTCAGCTGCCAGTAATAAATACAAGAATATATTCAAGTGAAACTGAGGCAGGTATTTAGATGGGTGGCATGCAGATATCTTTCCCCTTTGTTTGAACAAAGTAAAGTTTCCTACTTTCATTTAAAAAAATACATTTTAACCCAGAAAAAGAAACAGTATTGACATTTTCATCTCAGATTTACAAGTGTTTTCTCACACAAACTGCAAACCAGAGGAAGGCATAATTACTTATCCAACCAGATAACAACAGCAAGTGTTAAAAGGTGAGGCTTGACCCCTTGACTGCCCAGTGGTAAGTGCAATTTACCACCGGAATCCAGAAATTTAGAAAATGTCTGTAAGGTAAATTCCTTGTTTAAAATATATGTAAAGAAAACAAGTTGTAAGGTGCAGTTTAACAGGGCATATTTAAAGTCATTCCCACTTTGGTACTGTCACATTTATAAGACTCAGAACACCTCTTGCATCTTTTTCAATTCCATTTTCTGTTAAGAGCTGAGCTATACTTTGTATGTTCGAAAGTACAGCATCCAGTTTCCTGGGAAAAACAGTAAATTCTCCCTACAAGAATGTCCACACTAAGGACATGGAAACAAAGAGAAACCCTTTTGGTTTGAAAAGGGCATTTGCAGCTAAGGGGCTCAACTGCTGTAACTATGTCAGAATAAATGCCTACAGAGTCCCTGAAGAAACATTGTTCCTGTTTATGTCAGCTAGGGATTTTCAAAGAAGTCTGAATGAAATGTAGGAACAACCCCATAAAAGATCTGTAGGGAGGTGATCTTTTATTCTCAAACTCAGTTTAAAATCTCAGCTGTGGTGCTTGGTAGGTTTGCCTGTCTTTGCGAAGCCTTATCAAACCTGGTTGGCAGCAGTTATCTGACATCTGTTTAAGGGTACCACAGGGGGATGAAGAGGCAAAGACTAAACCTCTGCTGAGTGCTAAGGAAAGAGCTATCTCAGTAGGCAACTGCAGCTTGTCTGGATTCTGCCTATCATAAGATGCTTAGTTTCCTCCCCAAGGGTTGATCGCTAGCCTTCCTACTGACTCCAGATGCTCAAGTTGCTTCCCAACGGTGCTTGCAGAAATTTCTCTTTCCATCTGGGGAAAGGCTCTCCGTCCTCCTCCTGCTCCCCCAAGCAGAGCTCCAGGAGGCAGTGCAGAACTGGCTGCCTTGCTCTTGCTTTTGGAACAAATTCCAGTTCAGTGTCTGTCAAGGCCAGCACTTGGCAGCATTTGCAACAATATAAAATGCATCTGTTTAGCCTTGTATGTTAATTTGCAAAGATTGCTTGCTGGTGGCTTGGGAGGGACAGGAAACCATCCACGTTTTTATGTTAACATAGATCAATCAGTTGAAATGTCTGTTCTTTAAATCACTGCCTTGGTTCCTATGTAATACATGTCAGATATTTCATAAACACAATACTAAAACAATCCATCATTTCCGAGAAGACAATCTCATTCCAACAGGGTTAAATATTCTTCTAATGAATACAAAGACATGAGTGTCACAGCAGAGCTCCTGGGTGGTGCTCCAAGAGCCTCACACCCAGGCTTGCTTCTGGGTTGTGAAGATCTAACTAGCGTGTCATGCTTGCTCTCATTTCTTCTAATGCATGATAGTGTTAAGGATACAGGAAAAAGCATTATGTGTCTTGGTAACACCAGAATATTGTTTAGTGTAAGCAACTGCTGTAGGTACTGCATTAGCATTACACAACAGTTTCCTCCCTCTCCCTATTTATACTCCATGAGAACTTTGGGGGACACTGTATTTCCAGGTCTTGCCATACTGTTTAGCTGTTGGACATCATCTCCTCTGCAGGCAAAGAAAAGGGTAGAGAGGATCCATGCAGACCTCAAAGTACTCTGTTATGTATCAGCTCTCATTTGTGCTACCGCTCTAAGTGCTCAGCCTCTAAGTGCTACAGCGGTGAAGAAAACGTCTTGGGGAGAAAGCAAAAGTGTTGTAGCTGCATGGAACACCTAACTGGGATGTAATTCATTGCCCATGATGCTATTGTTAAAGTTTCCATTCCTTAATTACATCACTGTTTAGAAGAGTTATGAATATATGCAGTGTACTTCCTGATGCATAGAAGAGAAAGAATGCACAGAGTTGGCTAGATGTGCAAAGATAAGGTATTCCCCCATATAAACATATCCTTCACAGTGCACAGTTATTGAATATGGGCATCACTTAATGACCTGAATGGGGAGGTCAGTGCTTCACTTTCAGAAGTTTTGCAAATACTTGCTATACACTGCACTCTGCAAGGTAGCAACAGACTGAGCGTTCAATGGAGTTGCTTGGGGACTAGAAACAATTTAGCACAGCAGCACAGATCTGAATACAAGCTTGTTGGCCTCTGCTAAGCTCTGTGATGCCACAATCATACAGCTTCATCTAAGGCAAATGGGGGTATCCCTGTGCTACGTTACAAAAACACATTGCGATGCACTCTTCTAAACTCTAAGCTCGAATGACTTCAGGAAACATTAATTGCATCAAGATGTGAACTACTACTTACTCTGACTTGCTTGTGCTTCATTCCTCCAAGCAGAGCTGTGAAAAAGTGAAGAAGAGAAAAACAGTATCAGCAGTGCTTTGAAAAAAAAAAAAAAAGAAAGAAGGTAGGGAAAGCATTCACAGTGGCTTATCCCTGACAGAGGGGTCACCAGGGCTGCAGCAGTAAGCAGGGGAGAGAGACTGCCTATGCTGCCGAGTGCCGAGGAAAGGCTGTCAATGGTAGGCAAACTGGTGACCAACTATTGGTTCATCTGTAAGTGCGGCTCCCTTATGGCATGTACCTTTCTCCAAGGTTTTATCAAAGCAATGGGCTACCAAGCAGCGAGAGGTACAAGCACGCAGAACTGCTATCCTCTGCCACCACCCCACGTATGCTCTACCGCACACGGTGCCTCCGCACCTAAGCCAAGGTGGTAAGTGGACTGCTTCTAGACGCTACCCAATCAGATTTCGTAGTGCTGAAATCTAGCCCTCTAAGTTTTATCGTCATCTGTAGTATTTGTCCACCACACAGGTGAGTTGTTAGGATAAAAGGGGCTTTGCGTTACGTGAATGAGGCCCCCACCCATTCCAAAAGTCTTGGGAAAACCCTCTGTGCCCATGGCTCCGTTTTGTTTGCCATTCTACTCAGATGACGTATTTCATTCAACTCCGCTCATCCCAACCTGTGTGATTATGCCCAAGGCACGCACAAAGTTCATAGAAACAAGACTTTGCACGCTGCCAGTAACCCACATATCAAACCAGATACATAGCCTTTAACCTTCCAGCTGAAAGCAAATGGCAGGTGGGTAGCACTCACATATTCTCCAAGATTATCTTAGTCAAAAGGTTTTTCAGATTTTGGTGGAAGTTTTCTGGAAAGAGAGAGAGGATATCTTCTGCCCTCGTCAGGCCACGGTACACGACATGCCTGGTGAGGTTGTGCAAAGCCGATACCAGCTGTAGGAATGGAAGAGGAGAAAGGGCTCTGCTGGGTTGAAAAGCATTACATACAGCACGGGACGGGCCTTCAGTAGCCAGGAGAGACACGGCTTCTGCAGTGAGACCGACACCACCAGGGCCTCGGACATCCGAGTACCGCCTGGCAGCCTTAGCAGCTAAGGAGCTGAGGTCCTCACTGCCCTCTCGCACGCAGGCCTCACGCGCTTCCCTTCTGCCCCCCTCCCGTGAGGCCCCTCCGGGCTGTGCCTCCGGGGGAGGATCGCTTTTACCCAGCACGTTTCCTTACAGCCGCGGTCCTCCGGAGCCCCATGGTGCCGCGCATAGAATCATAGAATCATTAAGGTTGGAAAAGACCTCTAAGATCATCAAGTCCAACCGTCAACCCAACACCACCGTGCCCACTAAACCATGTCTCGAAGTGCCACATCTACACCTTTTTTGAACGCCTCCAGTGATGGTGACTCCACCACTTCCCTGGGCAGCCTGTTCCAATGCTTGACAACCCTTTCGGTGAAGAAATTTTTCCTAACGTCCAATCTAAACCTCCCCTGGCGCAACTTGAGGCATCTTCCCGAGGGCCTGGGCCAAGCCCTACGCTGGCGCCCGCACCGCTGCGGGCCGCTGCCGGCGCCCCCTTCCTCCCTCCCTCCCTCCCGGTGAGGCCCCGGCGGGCACGTCCCGTCCTCCCGCTCCTTCCCAGGCGCCCGGGGCCGCGCAGCGGAAGGGGGCACTCCCGAAGGCCCGCCGCTCGCTGCCCCGCCGGCGGCTCTCCCTCCCGCCGGGGCCCGGCGCTGCCCCGCCCGGCCCTACCTGCTCCGCTTCCTCGGGGCCGGCGGCGAGGCCGGGGCAGGCGCGCTGCGCCAGCGGGCCGAGGCCGGCGGGCGGGCTGGAGAAACATTCCTGGCAGAGCTGCCGCACGGCGTCCCTCGACGGCGCCTGGCGGGGAGCAAAGCGGGGGGCGCTCAGCCGCGGCCCGGGAGAGGCGGCTCCCGCCGCCGGGCCGTGCGCCCCGTCCCCCAGCAGCTCGGCGGCCCGCTCACCTTCAGCAGGCTCTGCAGGGCGGCGAACTCCCCCTCCCGCACCGCCGCCATCTTGGCGCTGTCAGCTGAGCCGGGCGCCGAGCTCCCCCCGCCGCGCCGCCGCCATCTTGGCGCTGTCAGCTGAGCCGGGCGGGGCCGGGGCCGGGGCCGAGGGCGGTGGGGCCGGGGCCGGGGCCGAGGGCGGTGGGGCCGGGGCCGGGGGCCGCAGTCCTGCCGTTGGACGGGACTGGGTGTTATCGCGGTCTCAAACCCCGGCCCCACGCTGAAGGCTCAGCGGCCCCCGCCCGCGGTGCAGCGTGCGGCAGTGCGGGCGCCGGGCGAGCGGGGCCGGCGGCCGGAGCCCCAGGGGGGAGCGGGACCCCGGTGTCGGTAGTGAGGTAGCAGGGACGAGGGCAAGCCCTCAATACCTGGCCTCGGCCTCTCCGATCTGCTCATTTTTTTACTGTCAGTGCAAATCTCTACGTTGGATGCAGAATTTAGCTGTAAACGCTCTATTTTCAGGCAGTGGGAACTGAAGGCAAAAGATTTATCATGGCGCTGGTGCAATGATACGGACCATTATCTTAGTAAACTGCGTGTATCTTTCACTTTGTAAAGCATTTAAGTAAGCACGTTCTCTTTCTGAGGGAGAAATAGTCTTCTCTTGGTCTTGTGGAACTCCCAGCACATCTGGTTCCAAGGCATCGGTTACCCGTGATCTTTCCCCATCAGCACTGCTGTCGCAGCACCCCCGTCCTCATTTCCATTGGCGTTGTTCTGTAAGCAGAATAATGCACCGTAAGAAATGCAAATATGTAAATGCTGTTTGCATTGGGCTTCACAAGCTTGGCAGGGAAAAGGGCTTCCTCTTGCAGAGGAACCGATTTCCCTCTCTCATGCTGGGAAACCTTAAAGGGCAGAAGAATCCAAATGGAGAGGAGTTTATTTTCCATCACTTTTCATGAGCAACAGGAAACGAGGCTCTGAGCGAACTATTTCGGGGTATGAGTTTACCATCTGTGGCCTTTTGAAATTAATTAGTATGATTGATCGGTTTGGAGAGCTGCCATGTATTTGTGCTGCTTTCTCTAGCACTGTGTCACCAACAAGTCTAACCCGGCGCAGGCAGCGCATTAGGTAAAGCTGAGGGTCTGCCCTGTGGAGTCATCTTCATGGTGGGGCCTTCCGGGGAGAGCTGGTGGGCTGCTGAGTTTAGGTGGCAGGACCAAGTGGGCAGTGGGTCTTACGGACGGCGATTGCTTATCCAGGTGACCGTACTATACAACTTGATACTCTGATCAGAAAAGGAAAATGAGCTACACGGACGACATTGTCTATTCCTTTCTGAGAGGAAGTAGCTGAAAGATTTGGTGATGGTCTCTTTTCTACTGATGCCACAGCGATCATTTTCCACCTACACAAGTAGGGTAGCATCTGTAAACTACACACTGGAATAGACCAGAAGGTGAAGGGAAGGATGGTGGGATCCTCATTTCTGTTTCCAAAATGAAAGGTTTGCAGAGTTAGTGGGCTAAACAATAGCATCCCAAAGGAAAAAAATGGCGTAGTGGTTAGAGGTCAGGGTTTAAGAGCTAGGAAACTGCAGTCATGTTCTCTTGACCCTGCTGCAGTCATCAGATGAATCAAGGTAGGTCACTTTTGTCACCTGAGTGACAGGAAGGTAATGTAACTAACTGTATAACATAAAGTCCTGCGTTAGTAAATGTGGGCATTTATTAATGTCAGCAGTAAGCTTAGAGGTTGTGAAAGGATAAACAGAATGAAGGCAGTATGAAAAAACAACACTGTGTTACAATCTGAGCAAGTAAGCCTAAAGGACACACAGGGATTGTTCACAGGATATCACTTAATATTGTAATTGCATCATTGACCTCTTATAATCTGCCTGCTTGCCTTGTTTCCACACCAATAAAGCTATCATTTTCTACAATCAGAGGTAAGCAGGATTTTTCTAAGCAGTAAAACTTCTGAAATGCCGTATCCAACTGGGGGAGAGGGTCACTTTTTTTTTTCAAGGCTTTTCTAAAGCAATGACTTTACAAGACTTATGTAAAATCAGATTGATCCATGCCTAGGTTAAGGATTTAATTGTACAGAGTAACTGTCAGACAAGTAGGTGGAGAGATGCAAAGGGCGGGGGGGGGGGGGGGTAGGTAACTGTCATTGCTAATTATCACAGGAGTATGTGGCAAGAGAGAACATTTACCTGTGAGTCACATACTCAGAACAAAGATGCTGCCTGCCAGTAAGCACAGCTGGCATCGTACTGAATTCGCTCTCCAGTCTACCTCCTATTGTTGCCATTTCCTCACTCTGGGAGCCTCGTAATTTTGAGGAAATAATGACAAGTTTGATTTAGTATCAAAATTGAAATGCAGTTTGTAGCTCATGGTCAGAAGCCAACAGAACTGCTTATTAAAATGCTTTATCTGAAGGTGTGTAGATTGTTCTTTCGTTCTTTTGTTCTTTCTGTTCTTTCTTTCTTTCTTTGTTTTTTCTTTCTTTCTGTTTTTTCTTCCTTTGGTACTGTCTGTAGCTGGCTTCAAGGTCCAGACCTCCAAAATCAGATTATAAGGGGTGAAGGGGGAGACTGCATTGTGTAAGGAAGGCTGGCCCTGTGGTCAGTGTGCTTATCAGGAAGTTTTGAGAAACACCAGTTCAATTATCTGCTGTGCCAGAGGCAATTCTCTCTAAGTTTGAAAAAAAAAAACCAACCACTTAGAGGAATGAGATGGATTGGATGACCTCCTTAGGTCTTCTCACAGCCCTTTTTTTCCGTGATTTCATGTCTATATCACCCAGTGGGACTTGGCTGTGAGTTCTGAGCCTGCAGATGCATCTGCACAGCACTATGTGCAGGAATTGGCTTGGGTCTCGAGCTAAACTGCTGTTAGTCTAGTCTTTGAATCTGAAAATTCAACTCTGCTGCTCAGTTGGGCAAATTTGCCTGCACCCAGGCCTGGGTGATACAGCTCTAGTTCTGACTGATCTGGCTCTCTCTCTTGGTTGAGCCAGCCTGGGGTATCTGCAAATCGTCCTTCCTGAAGTAGTGCCGATATGTCTATATAAAAAACCACGTGGGCAATAGCACTGCAGGGGGCTGGGTGAGTGAGCAGTCTCCAGACTATGAGACCCTTAAATACTGTTGATAACGTCCTAAATTCAGGATCTCCTGGACGTGGGGACGTGGGTGTGTGGGTATGTATACTTCCCTGCTGTCTGCTGTACTTGTCTGTGACCTCTATTCCCAGCCATGTTAAAAAGCCTCCAGAATTGGTATTTCATGTGGGGAGAGAGGATCAGGGACCCTGGCTGGGAATCACTTGAATGAGAAGGGAGGTGAGGCAAGAAGGGATGACCTCTGAAGCCTAGGTGGGAGGTTTCTGGTGGGAGTTGGGGAGCTTGCAGTAGGAAAATAGTTCTTCATTTGCCTTTTCGCTTAAAATAGCAAGTTGTCCTAGTCTTCTGTACTGGCAAGGAATAGCCCCGGGGAGTTCCCTTGTCAGGTATATATACAGATCTCTCTGCTGGACTCTGAGGGATTTAAACCTTTCCCTACCTGGGAAACATCAGGGGGGAAGTCGCCTGTGTGCCCTTTGCCTTTTTTGGTGGAGAGGGATTGCCAACCCTTTTTTAAAAAAAAAGGAGAGGGAGGTAAGGGGAAGAACTGTGTGTATTTCATATCCGAGGCATTGAAAGAACTGTGTGCATTTCACGTACGAAGTATTTCTCTTCAACAGAAGTCAGCTATCATGACAGAATAAACTCCTTGATACCGCAAGGCAAAAATCAAGAGATGGAAAGCTGAATGGAAGAATTTCAATAAGTCAGTGTAAAATACTCTCTGTGTTTTTATACATAGCTATATAACTCCAATGATAGATAAACACTTTGCGAAAATGTCATCTTTGTTATAGTCCATCAACTACAGTGAGAGATCAAAATAAATGTATCTGAGAGGGACTGTGTTGTGAAGAAAAATCAGTCTCGCTGTTCCTAATATAGTCAAGGTAAAAAATAAGCATTAAAAAGCAAGCAAATAACTTGACAAAACCCATTCCAGCCAGTCCTTTTTTTTTCTTTCTTTTTTTTTCCCCTTGAGAAGTAAAAGAAGAGGAATAAATTTAGCTTCCCTACAATTCTTGGCTGGTGAAATGTAACCTTTTACACTCCAGGGAAAGAAGCACACAGTTCTAGCTCACTTTGGCTGTTCAAGGCTCCCTGTGAGAGAAATTCTTGGGATATTAAGGATTTGATGGGAAGAACTATTAGGTTTTTCCCTGCAGCGTAGCCTGTATTCACTGGAGCATCTGTTTCAGAACAATGGTCTCTTCCTTACGGGCTCTCTGCTGCAAGGCAGGGCTGGACTCCGTAACCGCAGCCTGCTGGGTGTCTGCAATTTCCCCGCTGCGAGGAAAAGCGAAGCCGTTCTCTTGCCCTGAAGAAAAGAACTCCATACTAGGTGATTCTGGTTTAGAGATGGAGCAAGATAAAGCGGGAGAGACAGCTTTTCCTCAGTTATTTTTGCATTACTTGGTTTTTAATGGTGTTTCTTTAGCAACAAAGAGCAAATAATAGGAAAGAAATCTTCACAGAGCATGCAGGCAAGATTGGGTTTACTAGTCCTAGCTGCTCACTTGGAGTCATATTCTCCAACCCGGACTTTCCTGAAATGTCTCCAGCTTTCTAAAGTCCCATTCAGACTATCTTACATATTGATGGATACGTCAGTCTTTCCCTGCCAGGGCTACGGCAGAACTTTCTTCTTGTTGTTACTGGGAATCATGCTTAGATACATTACCAGGAGGGCAAATTTCCCCCTAGATGTCTGGTTGCATCGACACTAGTGAACTAAACAGAGGCAGAAAACATTTACTGTTGAATTGCTAGTGCTGTTCTTGGCATGGTTTCCACTCATACTGACTGTCACTCTCCCAGGCAGCTCCAGGGTATGGCTCAGGAGTTGACGTGGACTAGGAAGCAACCCCAACGAGCAGTGTGAATGTGGCCACCCTGTCCCAGAGGCCAAGAGCCGAGCAGCTCTTGCAAACCCTCCTATGCCCATCGGTTTCTGGGCCAGAAAACAGTTCAGAGCATGTTTAGTTTCCTAGCACAAGTCTAACTTTCACGTTCTTGTCCTCACTCCTTTTGCTCCAGTTAAAATGAGCTTTCCAGAAGATGTGGTCTCTCTGTTCCACCTAACCCACTACATGAACATCAGTCACCAGAGGTTACCACAGTCCTCCTCAGCTTTTGTGCCTAAGGGCAGAGAGAGGCTGCAGTTCATGAGCAGGCATAAAAACTTTAAATCCAGGATTTTAACCCTCAGGCTACAAAACATGGCTTCTTTTAGGCAGAGCCCTGTAGGGGAGGTGCAGAGTGCCCAGGCCAGAGGCGTTTTTCCTGCCCACGGTTACCTGCCTGGGGGCTGCCTGCATCCCTCGGCTGGGGACAGACTCTCCTCCATGCTGGAGGTGCTGCCAGCAGAGCTATGATTTTGTTTTCTTCATATTTCTAACTAGCATCGCTGTATTGACAAAACTTTGTAGACGATTCTGATGTTTTCCATATCTAGTAAGGGAGCGGCCTTCAATTTTAAGTATGATTAAAAACTGCCCTAGAGCAGAAGACAATATCAAGTGTCTTGGCACCTTGACTCCAAAGTGAGGACCAAGCATATCCTGATTGGACTTGAGGTGATGACCAATGTAGAAACTAAGCAGCAAACAAGATGGATTCACTTTCCATTCAAAGCGTGGGAGAAAAATGCTTCCAAAATGGATGGAGCAAAAAACCAACAATGAATAAAATGCAGGTTGCTTAAACTGCCAGCTAATTCTTTATTAGGATGCAGAAAGCCTCTGACTTCAATAGGAAATGTAGATTCCTAAGGACTTATTAGTCATAAAAATAGTGTTGAACTTAGAGAAACCATAATAGCCGCCTCAACCAGGAAGATTGAACTGGCTTGAAACGTGAAACGTTGCCAGCATAAAAATGTTGGCTATATAAGCAGACACCATGCCCTCTAACCAGTTTAGCTCTACTGGCAAAACACTTGAAGTAGAGCCAGCTGCATCAGAAGGAAAGTATTTTGCTGGTTAAGATGCTGAGGAACCTGAGTGATGAATGGAAGCTGAAAAACTCACTAGGTGCTGTGAGAAAGCCTTTGTGCTAATGTAGCTGCTCTAACACAATCTCAAAAGTATAGAGATACCTTTAGAACATAAAGATCCGTTTCTAAACGGTAGCTGTTTCAGATGCTTCTGATGTCTGCTTTGGCCCTTTTATGCTTATTATTAAATGCAGGTGCCAGGCATGAGGTAGCTGTGGTTAGATACCAGCAGGTCTCTAAACAGACACCAGGGTCTGCCCCTGCTGAGAGCGCTGCAAGCCCGGAGTCATGTGGACCTGTAACTCAAACATCCCACACGCAAATGTCCTGAAGAAGGGCTTGTGGGGACCAAATCTTGTCCGTATTTTCCAGCTGTAACAACTGGACTGAAGGAAAAAGCACTACGTTGCTGTGGTGTTTTCCAGGCAGTAGTGATTATTTTTAACGTTGCTAATGAAGGCAATACAAGCAAAATACTCCAAGTGTCAAATAATACATTGGTTCTCATTATTTATGTTACGGGTACAGCCAAGGTTTTCACAGTTCGTACACAGAATGCAAAAAAAATAATAGTCCATAGCCCCTAAACTATATGTAGCCTATGTGCTTTGAGACTTGCTTATAGAAGATTACCAGTTAGAAGTTAGGAACTTGGCGTTCTCTCTCTTTTTGTTTCTTACTAGGCAAGGTAAGGAAAATGCATACGAAACTTGTAAGATGGTGTTGCATATCCAGCACCAGAAACCCCTGCGCCAGAAGTTCTCCTGCTGTGTACTGAAAGAGCTCATCTGTGACGGTGTTTGGTATTAAACCGCTGGGGGACGAAGATGGAAAATGTCTGGCAATTCTGAAAACAAACAAACAAACAAAAAGGAAAGGAAACGCCTCTATTTTATTTTATTTTTCTTCTTTTTTTTTTTTCCGACCAGAAAACTTCTGGAAACTCTGACAAAAATTAAAGTAGCTGTTTGAAATATATACATACAGGAACAAAACTATTTACTTCTTTAGGAATGAGAGACGCATTGTTACCAATATAGCTTGCATGCAGAGATTTCAGCTAAGAATATTTATGGCATAACATAGTACCAAGTCTTCACTTCTAAGTAGCTATTCACATACCTATTACTAGAGCTGGTATCCTACTACCATGGGGGTATTTACTGTCTCTTTTTCCTGTTGATATCTCTAAAATGGGGGGATATCTTTCACAATGGAAAGCGTTAATATTGTGGACTTGTAAACAGAATGGAAAGTCATCGCCATAGGGCTGACAAATAATATGTAAATTAAAACTGATGTTATAATGCAGATACAGGAGGAACTCATTTTTAGAGAGCTTGGAAAATAACCATGACATTCCTATGTATTTTCATTGCATTGTGATTAAACACGCCATCGCATTAAAGGCTGGAAATAAATTGGCCTCCACTGTGTGAGAACGGTAATTGCTCAGTACCAGCAATTTTACAATGTGTTGTCTTTATTTGAAATAGCTACTAGGAAGAATTCTAAAAGCCTGTAGTGCAACAATAATAATATAATTTAAAAAATCACTCTAAAATTTCTCTGCATTGTGAGTGAAAATATTTAATATCAAAGCAGATTTTTTTTTATTTTCCAAAAAAGAAATAATAATTTGTCCTTGTCTTGTATTTAAAAAATAAATAAATAAACGGGGAGCTTTGCTTGTACCTTTTTCCTTTACTTCCATACGTTCATGTCACAAGGTGAGAAGCTGATGCAATGTCAACAGCACCCTAGTGCTCATAAGAAAAAGCAAACTCCTAGTAATAAAGTTGCTTATCCTTTTCCAAACTAGAAGATGCAGGACTTAGCTCCTAAATTAATGCAGTAGAGATATGACGTCAAGTATATGTTGATTGAACTGGATGTAGACTATGTGGTGACCAAGAGAAGAGCTCTGTGCCCGTCTGAGAGTAAGCCCCGAAGAGTTTCAGGGCACAGGACTTCCAGATGATCACCTATCTACCTGCCAGCACCCACCAACTCCACGGGAGAGTCAGCAGGAGAAAAGCCTGCTTGTGCAGCACCCACTGCGGTGCAGACCGACGCATTAGCTTCAAAACCTCTTTGTCTTCAGCCAGCTAGACAGGAGACATGGCACCGGGGTGTTCGAGCATCGGGCAATTCTGCTGCACAGGCAGCTGTACCCTGTAGAGGGAGAGAGAATTGGAGTTATAATTTCTCTGGACACTGCAGCAAGATTTGTCACAGTTTACCTGCCAAAGCCCTTAGATTTCTCCTAGGTAAAAGATGGGAAAGACTACTGATATCTACTTTTGTGAAGAAGTTTGAGATTTACAGGCAGAAAGCATTAGGCAAGCACTATGTGTGTCTCTTCGAAATAAAGCACCAAGCAGTTAAAAATATTGAAAAGCTACACAAATTAGACTACTTAACAGCAGTCTTCGAAAGTGCATTGATTTAGACACCTTTGCAGGCATGAAAATAAGGCTCTTGCATTTAGCATTTTGACACATATTTCTTTTTCCTGCAGTGCAGACAAATTGGTTGGGGAAAGTTTCTGTGTTGTTCACTGGACCTGACAGGTAATCCTTGCCTTCAGGACTTGTCTGTGTTAGACTCTTTTAGTCTTAAAATTTCCTCTGTTTATTTCTGTTGGTGAAACCCATTAATTTTGTGAGAGTAGGGTAGGACCATTTGGGGTGCATCGTGGGCGTGATGAGCAACGTTGGCCTGACTCTGCATGGCTGCGCACCCTGTGCAGTGTCCATCTGCTGTCTGCTGCAGCGGCTAGACAAGGTGCAGGTAATGCAGCATCAAGGTCTTCCCTGTTTGCACTCATGTGGCATTTGGCCCCATCTCTACTCACTAAACCGCTGTCATCCTGACAGGTTTTTATTGTTACGATTTTTTTAAGGAACAGAGCAAAACCGTGTGGTTAATACTTGGGTTTGTACTCTTCAGTGTCAGTTCTCAATCATCTTTCAGATGACAGTGTTCCTTCCCCCCTGGCCTCTCAGCTGAAGCAGCTAGTGCCTTTTCAGTTTGAATTGCTGGTACCTGAGACTCTTCAAATGGGGCTGCAAATTAGAGGGTGAGACCGCTGCTGGCAGATGTGATCTGTAAGGCTCTGTGCTGACAGATACTCTCTGTGCTATGTAAGTCTGTGGACATTTGTCGGTATTAAAACTGGGAAGTGATCAGCCTAACACTGTTGTGAAGAAGGCAATGCACATTAACAGTTCATCTAAGGTAATTTTCTTCCCCCCCTGCTGCAAGATGGTCCCTATAAAATTTGATAGACAGCTCAGACTGTGCCAGTTCACGAGATTATGAATGTGTTCAAAGTGCAAAGTGTCATCGGGACAGAAAGAAGCTGGGTATTTTCCAGCAGAAAGCATTTGGCCTAAGCATAATACCAAGCTTTTATGACTTTCTCATCCAGATGTAACAACCATTCATTGATGCTCACAAAACTCCTGGGAGAAGATTCTGTGTAACATATCTCAAATCAATGGAACTGCATCTGCTTTTTTAAAGCAAATTAAAGCATGCTTTGAAACATTTTCCTTGAGGTATTTGCAACCCTGACACCATAGCAGAGTTAGTTCTGGCAAGACAGAAGGAGCAAGCCACTAGGGACAAAAGCAAGACATTTAATCTCTCTTATAAAAGCAAAAAAATAAACAAGCTGCAGAGTTGGCAAAGGATAAATATGAAGTTTAAAACTCATTGAAGGGGACATTGCTTCCTCCCTGCTCTCCTTTTGAATGCCAGTGTCCCTCAGCATGACTTAGCCGTGCTGAGGCTAGGCAACGAAGCAGAGGCCAGCACCAGCATGGGCTCCCAGCTCTCCCTTCCAGCCACACTGCACAAGCCACAAAGTGGAGGGGAAGGCAGCAAGGGAAAGCTCAAACATGCTGAAGTTCGTTGGCTAACTGCGGTGGGCAACAGCTGCCAGAAAGGGCTCCTTCGAGACATGGTATGTAAAACAGCAAGCTTCAAGCATGCACGATTCAGTTGCATGGTTTCTTTCTTCCAACAGAGGAACTTACCTTCAGCAGCAAGTCGTTAGAGGATCTATTACTGGGAACCATTACGGGCAGGAGAAGAGTTTCTGCATGTCGATGGGGCCCCAGGCCATCTTGGTGACCTCTGGCCAGTCTGGGCTTCAGAACTGAGTGAAACATCAAGGACCAACTCTGAGAGCGCAGTGATGCCAGTATCAACAAACCAGCTGTAGAAACATTTCATCACTTTAATATTCTGTATTCATTACAAAGTCTTGCTACTCCACAGCCCATTGTAGTCAGCTGCAGGCACAATCCAAGGTCGCTGTGACACAACCTGTAATCTCTGCTTAACCGTTTTTTTAGTCTGCTAAAGTGTCTTGCTTCCCTTCCACTTTCCCACAGCCTGAACCCCACTTAATGACTGTCCTCTGCACTGCCTGGCTTTAACCACTGGGTGCCAGGGGCCTCCCAGCAGGAAGCCACTCGTGCACCGGCTCATCCTCCTGCGACTGGAATGCTGCCTGCAGGAAAGCAAAGGCTTGTGAATAAACCAGTGTGATGTTCTCCAAAGCAAGGCGTAGAGTGTAAGTGTCGAGCATGCAGAGCTGCTGCCTTCTGTAACGTGAATCGCTTGTAGATTTGCAGGGCACTGCACAAAATGCACCGAGGCCAGTGTTCGACCACTTCACCGAGCTGTGCTTGTGCTCAGTTTGCATTTGTGATAAGGGCAGATGTGTGAAACACGAAAGATGTGGTGGGCTGTCAGGTGCACCCTGGGCAGCGGCAGATCAAGCTGGCCCCAGGAGCTTACGTACTTCAAGAAATTGCATGTCCACGTGCGGCTGGCGTGGCTGGTCCTGCAGCCCAGGCTGGCTGCAGAGCTGGGAGGTAAGGACAGCTGTCAGGTTGTGACTGTGACCAGAACTGCAACAAGAACCCCATCGGCTCGTTTTGTATGAGAGTAGGTGAGAGAACAGTCTCCATTAGTTTAAATTACATCTCAGTAAGCAAAAGGATTCATATCCCATTATCAAGGAAATGCTGGAGTCATTCAGGCCCCTTTTGTTGCAGTTGCTGCCTTTTATTGGTTTGAAATGACAGTTATGAAGGGCTTATTTTCTGCCTTACTAGCTAGGATTGTCTTTTCATTCTGTGTTAATATGCTGGCTAGTTCAAAGAAGCCCAGGTTTAAGTGCTAAGAACTAGTAATAAAATCATAAAGCCTCAGTTTATTTCAACAATGCCTTGATCACGCATATAATTGCAACAGAAAACAATCAAAAAGCAGTTTCTTTCTCTGATTGTTTTGGGTGGCTTACAACTCAGAAAAGATGAGGTATAACCCCATACACTCAGAAAAGCCTCTAGTAATGCCTCAAAACAGAAGAGCAGAATTGTAAAAACTAAGAAACTGGAATATAAATTATATCCCTCTTTCTTCTGCTGAAGCTCTACCTCATCACAACCACATGCTTAAATTACCAAGGCATCATAAGGGTAAATGTCAAGATAAATGCTTTAAAAATGTCCTTCCCTGTATTATTTACATCACCACGGACTATTAAAATTAAAGGGCTCTTTAAAGCATAATTGATTTTTTATTATTTATCTGCTGTTGGCACTGTTCACTTCCTTGGGTGTAAGTAGTAAATCCCCAGAAGGGTGTTTCATAGCTATAGAAATGTATATTAGATGCTTCGCCTCTGGCCTTTTAGAAATAGCACAAATGCAGCCATGTTTGTGCATCTATAATTTCAGGACATGAGCCAGCCTCTCAGAGAAGCTTCCTGTTGGCAGCCTGTACTTTACTGTCTTCTGCAGAGTTTTGTAAAATACCCGATGTTAGTGACCGGGGTGCGTGAGGCGATGAATGCTGCGGACTACTGATCTGCTCCGTTGTGGAAATTCCTATCTCAAATTATTCAGAGGCAAGAGGTGTCATTCAGTGTCTCGAACCTGCCACGGCCGGCCAGTTGTGTCTGCAGCCTCGGTGTGTGTGCGTGCGTGCGTGCACGGCTGTTTGCACGGGGTCTGTTTGCAGGGCATCAGAGCTCTGATGAGGGCTCCTATGACTGTGTCAGTGCTAAACAAGCTGGCCTGAGACGGCCATCACCCTCACACAGATTTAGTCCTTTCTAAAGGGGGAATAACGCAATTTCCTTACTTGACACCTATCATAAACTAAGAGCACGTTGTTTGCTCTGAGAGCTGCTTCGTTATACGCTTGCATTTCTGTTCACCTCAGAACAGCAGAAATTATCTAATTACGTTAAGAATTCAGACTATGTTTGTGTGAAACATTACGCCACAAACAAATTGAATCCACCTAGCTCTCTGCTGGCCTCTTACCAACAGGATAAGCATGAAATACAAAATAGTACAAACCAATTATCTTTCTTTTAAGGAAAGCTCTTCGAGCAGATTATGCAAGATACAGGAAGGAGTCTTCATCCCTAATGCATGCCATCTATTACATAGTAAATGCCGCCTGTTTAACAGAAATTAATACCAACTTTCTCTGGAAGAAATACCTGTAACCACTGTATGTGCATTCATTGTATCTCACAGTTCCCATTCCCAAAGGAGTGGTTTGGATGGACACATAATGAGCTTCAGTTGAAAGCAGTGGAGCCCTGAAACTTGCATTTCTTTTGCCAGCGTTGGGACTATTTCAGTCAGAAACAGGCTGGGATTTATGGCAAGCAGTCTTGCAGCAGGAAACGCCGAACAGAACGACCCACCAGCAGCGTTCATACATATATATGAACATATATAACAGGGTGAGTGTGCCCGGCTGCCGGCTGGTCAGTGAGCTCTGCTCACACGAGCGCAGCATGAGGAACAAGCGTGAACTGGCCTTCACAGTGCAGGACAGGGGTGTGGGACCGTGGTTACGGTGGCCAAGGCAAAAATACCTCTGTTGACTTGCCCTGGGCCATACAGGACCCTAGTAGCAAGCAGAAGAATCAGGGAATCATAGAATGGTTTGGGTTGGAAGGGACCTTAAAGATCACCTAGTTCCAACTCATCTGCCACGGGCAGGGATACTTTCCACCAGACCAGGTTGCTCAAAGCCCCATCCAACCTGGCCTTGAACACTTCCAGGGAGGGAGCATCCACAGCTTCTCCGAGCAACCTGTTTTAGTGCCTCACCACTCTCACAGTAAAGAATTCCTTTCTAATATCTAATCTAAAGCTACTCTCTTTCAGTTTAAAATCATTACCCTTCATCCTATCACTACACTCCCTGATAAGGAGTCCCTCCCCATATTTCCTGTAGGCCCCCTTTAAGTACTGGAAGGCCGCTATAAGGTCTCCCCGGAGCCTTCTCTTCTCCAGGCTAAACAACTCCAACTCTCTCAGCCTGTCCTCATAGGGGAGGTGCTCCAGCCCCCTGAGCATCTTCTTGGCCCTCCTCTGGACCCACTCTAACAGGTACATGTCTTTCTTATGCTGGGGGCCCCAGAGCTGGATGCAGTACCCCAGGTGGGGTCTCACGAGAGCAGAGTAGAGGGGGAGAATCACCTCCCTCGACCTGCTGGCCACGCTTCTTCTGATGCAGCCCAGGATACAGTTGGCTTTCTGGGCTTCGAGTGCACATTGCTGGCTCATATTCAGTTTTCCATCCACCAGTACTCCCAAGTCCTTCTCCGCAGGGCTGCTGTCAATCCACTCATCGCCCAGCCTGTATCCATGTTTGGGATTACCCCGACCCATGCGCAGGACCTTGCACTTGGCCTTGTTGAACTTTATGAGGTTCACAGTGGCCCACCTCCCTAGCCTGTCAAGGTCCCTCTAGATGGCATCCCTTCCCTCTAGAGTTTCAACCACACCACTCAGCGTGGTGTCATCTGCAAACTTGCTGAGGGTGCACTCAATCCCACTGTCCATGTCCCCAGCAAAGATGTTAAATAATACTGGTCCCAATATGGACCCCTGAGGGACACCACTCTCACTGGTCTCCACCCACACATCGAGCTGTTGACCGCAACTTTTTAAGTGTGACCATCCAGCTGATTCCTTATCCACTGAGTGGTCCACCCATCAAATCCATGTCTTTCCATTTTAGAGACAAGGATGTTGTGTGGGACAGTATCAAATGCTTTGCACAAGTCCAGGCAGATGACATCAGTTGCTCTTCCCTTATCCACCAATGCTGTAACCCTGTTGTAGAAGGCCACCAAATTTGTCAGGCACAATTTGCCCTTAGTGAAGCCATGTTGGCTGTCACCAATCACCTCTCTGTTTTCCATGTGCCTTAGTATAGTTTCCAGGAGGATCTTGCCAGGCACAAAGGTGAGACTGACTGGCCTGTAGTTCCCTGAGTCTTACTTTTTTTCCCTTTTTTAAAATGGGGGTTATGTTTCCCCTTTTCCAGTCAGTGGGAACTTCACCAGTCTGCCATGACTTTTCAAATATGATGGATAGTGGCTTAGCAACTTCATCTGCCAGTTCCCTCAGGACCCTTCGTTGCATCTCATCAGGTCCCATGGACTTGTGCACCTTCAGGTTCCTTAGATGGTCTCGAACCTGATCTTTTCCTGTGGTGGGTGGTACTTCATTCTCCCAGTCCCTGCCTTTGGATTCTGTGAGGTGGGCAGCGTGGCTAGAGCACTTGCTGGTGAAGACCAAGGCAAAGAAGTTGTTGAGTATGTCAGCCTTCTCCATATTGGTTGTAGCCAGGTCTCCCATTTTGCTCATCGGGGAGGTACAGTTTCTTTCATCTTCCTTTGTTGTCCTATGTACATGAAGAAACCCTTCTTGTTATTTTTTATGTCCCCAGCCAAGGCCCTGCACTCCCGGGCCATATCCCTATAATCTCCCCAGGACGTGTATCCCTGCCTCCACTGCCCGTGCATTTTGGTTTTGTGTTTGATATGATAGCCAAGATTTCTTTTTCCTGAGCCCACGAGGCTCAGGAGAACTATACATTCACTAAGAAAGCCCAAAGCCAGATTTGGCCAAAACTTAAATATTTCATTTCACTTCAGTCTCTGATAGCCTTTGATGTCCGTGTTGCCATTCTCCTACAGGAGTCAGCACAAGTTCCCTCCTGATTAAGAAACGGAACAGACTGGGAACGAGGTACACCAAGATAAAAGCACAAGTGTATTTTCAGAGCTGCAGGGACCCTAACTCTGTAATGGCAACAGGCACGGAGCGGTAAGCATGAGAGAGGTGCTGTATGGAGTTGAAAACAAACAAAAAAGTTTTCCGTATGTCCTTCCGCGGTGCTGCAGGCAGCACCGTCCTGGGCCAGCCAGCCGTGCCGCGCTGTGCCCGGCGGCTCCGCTTCTGCAAGGGCTGCAGAGCCGCGGCCGTGACACCGTGAGCGCGGGGGTGCGAACCGGGCTGTGGCGTGGCGGGGGGGCTGTCAGTGCTGTCACTCTCGCGCTCACCACGTGAGGTTTGGCAGGTCTGGTTCGGAGGACCAGATGTACTCTGCATCGGTCGCTGACTTCGGAAAACATAAAGTTCTTGTGTTTATATACTAAGTACCCCATTGGTTCTTATTAATTTAATTTAATTGATTTTTTTTTTTTTTAATTCAGAACATTTTATGGCTATGGTGATTTATGGTCTTTTCCTCTCAGTAAACTGCAGAATGGAGGTTGCAAAAACCCCAGGCTCTTAGGACATGCTGTATTTAATCCTGGCACCCAAGATATGTAGTTTGATGCGTTATTTGAATCTTCTGCCATGCCGAGAAGAGCACCTAAGCATTGGTGTGCTGCTTGTTTTGTTTCCTGCTGGCTGGTACATCTGGCAAACAATCCGACTTCATTCCTTGTCCCCACAATGACAGCATTGTACAATGCCACAGATGAGCATCAACTGATGCATGGTGCCTCATGGTACCAGAGGCTGAATCAAAGGGCTACTGAGGAGTGTCACAGCCTTAAAAAATGATGCGGCTGAACCTAGAATTTTGTTTTGTTTTGTTTTGTTTTGATAGCTGTTGTTTAAACCAGGCTCCCCAGTATTTCTCTGTTAAAAACATCTTTTGCTGACATGGTTATAAAATTACCTTAGTTGAAGGGTAAACCCGATGACCGCGAGTCTAACATCAACCCTAGGAAGTCATATCCTTGGCTCGTAGGTACTGATGTTGCCCTGTCACTGGGGTACTTGGTTGCTGTTACCCAGGCTGTGCATCCTCACTGTAACAGGTTGTACCAGCAGAAGAGCAACTACCTGGGGAACAGGAGCTCAGGGAAGACAACTGCGGACATGGTTTTATTGGTAGAGTGTTCCTCTGGCGACTACATGTTTGCTGAGGATTTGTGTCAGCTCAGGAAGAGAATTTATGCATGCAACAGAAAGGCTGGACATTGGTGGCTGACTTTATAGTTCCAGTGTATCCACGTACTGTACAAACCTGGGATTACAAAAGGCAATGTAAATACTGTGCTGTAAACCTTGCCTTAAAGGATTCTCCGCTTTCGCCTGTAACTCTTCATGCCAATGCTACATGGAAGCGTTGCTGCCTGAATCCTCATGCTGTGATATCTTGCCAATATACCGCGATGTAACGTTATGCCGCGATGTAACGTTATGCAACTTCATTATGCAGTGACACAAATACCATGGAGCTGAAGCACCACTTTCAAGAAAAAGTGCTTCCACCAGTAAAAATACTGCTTAAATCAACACAAACACAGGGTTTTGGTAGTAAGGCGGCTTCCTGTCACCAACTACTCTGAATCAGCATGTCTGGAAATGAAGCGGAATGAATTCTCCTATCGTCAGATACAAACTGTTATAGTTCAGACAAGTATAGTTACTTTATACCTCAGGAGATGTGCCTAAAAGTAGGACCTCATACACAGATCTGGAAACGACAGAACCACGTGTCAGTTTATTATGCCCTTCCTCTGCATTGTGGTTGTAATGTGCAGCGAAGTAAGATAAATGTGGGACATAACCATTACAGCAGTCCTGCCAGCAATACTTACGATGTGTCTCCACTAGTGTTTTAGTTCAGATCAGAAATGTATTTTTCATGCAAATCTCCCGATCATCTCTATTGCCTGTGTTTCATTTTGCATCAGGGGCTGATTCTGGAGCGCAGGGACTAGATTCTGTTGAGTGAAATTAAACCGGAAAATGTTCTCCAGAAGTGCACCTAACGTTCTCAGACCTCAGTAGGCATTCAGTCCAGGGGACCCACATGAAGGTGGTCTGAATGGAAAAAAACTGGAATATGCACAGTGTGCGTGTCAGATCCTCAGCATCAACTCTGTGTGTGTAGAGCATCTGCTCTACAGATTCTTGGTCTACTTGACCTTACCATGCAGATGTAACCTTACCTGATTTTTAAAAGGAATTGAGAGGACCTACTGAAAATTAGGCTCCTAATTTTTTCTTTCATCTTCCCCATGTATGAAATGGACTGAGTGAAATTTTTGCTCCTCCATAGACTATGATTACTAGTGAATTAGCGCTCACACAGTATCACTGCAAGTGACATGTCATTGCTGTAAATGTACTGACAATGGTGAGGAAAAGATGTTATTTTATTCTGCAGCTTCTAAAATATTTCACAACTTATATAACTGGTAAACATTACAATTGTTGCTGAAAATGCAGCCACTTCTATAGCGGAATGTGTCAGCTAAGTCAGCACACAAAATTACAATATAACTATAGGAAGAGGGGAAAAAAAGGGAAATTGCATAAAGAATCCCGTGTCCTAGGTAAAAATCAACATATTGCAACCCAAATTGGACTTGGACTAGCATTTGCCTCTGCTTTTATGATAAGTTTCAATGTGATTTTTCTAGTACTCAGGATCCTCCCAGCTACATTTCATTGGGAAATATAGTCTAACTCAGTAAACTGAGGCAGGGGCAGAAGTGCTAGAGAAAAACGGTTTCTACAGTAGAGCAAAAAGAGTGCTCATAGCATCCTTGGTATTTGTCCTGTTTGCATTTCTAAAAGGATAGGCATTTGAGATATTGGTTAGTGTAAGGACTTACATTGATAAGTAAATGTTAAACAGTGTTTGGAGAAAGTGCTGTATTAATTACAGAAAAATATGTTAGATTTTATTTACAGAAATTAGTTACAGAAAAATATGCTGCATTTCCAACAGTTCATACTAGATCTTTTTTTCTTAAGCAGAAGCAAAGAGGAAGCATAACTCTTTCAGTATCACCACTGATTCAGATTTGATTCAGCTAGGAAAGAAAAGTCTGTAGTAAAAAAAAAAATACTAAAAAACCCTCTTTCCTTCCTGGAACAGGAAATGTAAAAATAGGAATAGTCTACTTCGAAATGCTGCTAAAAGAGGTGAAAATATCTCATTTCTTTGCCAAAAAAAGGCTCTACCTTGGTTTTGAGAAGGCAAGTATAATGACCTAACCAGTTTCAGATACGAATATGCAGCATATTAAAGAAGCTCTTTCTGAAGTGACATTGAAAACACGAAAGCACACAGAGGTCCTAACTACCTTGATTTTCAAGACCACTATCACAAGCTCCAAAACAGTGTCAATCAATTCAATCAATCTGTGAACTATGAACCATTATTGATCCATAAAATTTAAAAGTATAGGCAATGGAATACTTGTTGCCTTCTGACTGTTGGAAGCCAGCAAGCAGTACCAGTACTCCAGTTAAAATCTCCAGTTAAAATGGCTGTGATTATAACATGTAATTTAATTTTTCTAAAACCATAGCATTTACCATAGCATTTTATTAACTAGATGTCAGGTGCTTTATTTATTGAGCTTGACAAACACAAGTAGTATATAGAATGTTCCAGAGACTCCCCACTTTTTCTTTTTTTTTTCCCCAAAAACTATTTGGCTTGTTAATTACAAAAGGTTGAGAATCGCTTTTCTTACAGCCCAGGTTTGGGCTTGGATATTGATTCTCAGTTAGAAAATTCCTGTCCCTCTCTTTCTCTTGGTCAGCTTAAAGCCACAGTTTGAAAAATGGATGCTTTGGTTTTTCATACGTTGAAGAGAAGCTTCATGTTCAGAAGACTCACTAATCCAAACAGGTAAGCCTCAAGTACTGCGCAGTTCAAACCCCAGGCATCTTGAAGTGGGAGCCTCAGAGTCTAAAAATCTCCTTCTGCTGGAGCCATGAGAATCACTATGTTTGGACAACCATTCCCATTTTTCAGGATAAGGAGGCAGGAGAGGAGGTTTGAATTTTTTAGGTCTGATGCGTGGCCGGCGACTTGACTAAAGAAGCAGTCACGTTTGGGGGGACTTGAACAGATGAACCTCCCTCAAAATGCTGAGGCCAACTCTCCTCCTATCTAGAGCAGGGAGACTTCTTCCAGAACACTTTCTTAGTTGCATCCAGCAGCCTGCACTCACCTCCTGCAAATACGATCTACGTGATTAGCTGGAACTGAGTCAACACCCGCAGACTAGGGCACAGGATACAGGAGGATTTTATTACGAGCTGGGTTTCCTGGAGGGAAGTCCAGCTAAAGAGGAGGCTCGCATTCTCCCCAGTCTATTGTTCAGTCAGACTGGGACCCTGGCCTTTTCTGTCTATTTATTCAGACAGCCCATCTCCTTGCATACCAATCTGTATTTGTACAGTAAACACTCGAAGCTCACGGTAGTGGTAACAACGCATTGCAGCTACAAGAATCCACATCTTCCCGGGTCAGCTGCTAATCTTGGTTCTTTCTGCCCCTGTTTTCCCTGCTGCCAGGCTCATGCAAGAAGGTAGGTGCAGGCAGCCTGTATCCTGTGCATACAGACTGTCATTCCCCTGAGCACTGCTGCATGCTGCAGCTTTCATCAGATGAAGAAAATACCTTTATGTCAGCAAAATGTCTTTTTAAAGGGTAATGGAGGTGACAGAAGATTTCATTGCTTAAACTTACATATTTATAACAGAGGAAGACTTTTTTTTTGGTTAATTTTATGACCACTGTGTGTAGAGAAGGGGACAACATGGGATCATCAGATTATGGCTAGTTAAAATTGACTTCATTGACTTTGAAGTTCAGGCTGTGGCTACATATTTGGCAGCAACATAACTTAACTCATGTTAATACAGTTATTTCTCTTTGCCTTCTCCCAGGAACGTGTGCCATCCTTCCGTCATGGAGTTTTCCCCAGCAAGACATATGCCCTTCGCAGACTTTGGAAAACTTAGATGTGAAAATAAATTCAAACACATCTACAATTGTAGAGGAGGAGTGATTAAGTACAGGGAGAACTTCTCACTAGATTTAACTTAGCTAACACAGGTAAAAATAGTGGTGGAGATGACTGAGAGAAGTCATCTTTCCATATGCTTTCCACCTGTTTCTATGGTGCATCCAAGGCATCTGCTTTTGGCTACTGTTGGAGACAGAAAACGGAGCTAAGGGACCCATTCTGGCCATTAATATGTTGCATTGCCTAGTAACCAAATGCAGGCTGGCTGGGGTCCCTGCTAGCCTGCCTGAGCTGAGATTTATGCCATCAGACAGGTTCCCTATTTCCAGTTGCTTGTAACAATTGTACAATTAGCCTAAGCAAGCGTCTCTCAGTGGTAGAACTACTCATTTTTAAACAGGTTGATCACTCGTGGCGAAAATGGATCTGTCAGACGACATGTACCTGCACTTGCTTTTGCCTCTCACTTCCAAAATCCCCTGCCTAGGCCTGAGCATCACCTCTGCCTCAGTGAGCAACCCCACGCGCTCGGTGCAGGCTAATGGAGTCCCTTCATGAGGCATCTTCCCCAGCTGCAGGTGAACACCACGGTCTTGTTGCTCTTTGCATACGTCCCTCGTTTGGTAGACCTCCTGGCCCGTGATGTAAATGCAGTGCTGGCCCTGGCATTGCTTTACTCAGGCCTCATTAAAGCTGTTTTTTTCCACGGTTCAGGACTGTGCCTGTCCTCAGCCGTGACCTAGCAGATGCACTTTCTGTTGCAGAGGGAGGATGTGAGAGGGGAGGCCTGCCCAGGGCACGGTGCGCGTGGATCCGGTGAGTAATAATCCAGAGTAAATTACTGTTTACTTGGAATGGTTTTGCTGGTTTGATTTCACATGTTTCAGCAAGGTGTGAAAATGGTGGGGAAGGGAGGGAGGGAGAGAGGGAGGGAAAGGAAGAGGCAGGCTGTTTTATTTGTTGAATTTTTTCGGTTACAAAGTCCCAGTGTTGGCCCCGTGTCTGTTCTAGTGAGTTGGCACTATACACACACACACAAAATCTTGGATTTCCTTTATGAATGGCTGAAATTCCAGTCTTGCCTGGCAGAAGGGTAAGTTCCACATAAAGAACAGTCTCTGTGGAGAGTTTTTGAAAAGAAATAAAAAACCTGAGAGACTGAGAAAAATTCTGAGAACTGGAGATGTGTCAAACCGATTTGCCCAGCTTCATATTGGCGCAGTTAGGATATGATTCTCTTCCACACAAACGCAGAGCCCTAGACACAGATTCCACAGCCGGTGCTCAAGCACCCATGTTAGCTCTCTGGAGGAGAGCGTGTCTGCACACACAGCCATTTGGCCACCATACAGTATTGCTCGTAAGCAATATGAACACATGCATACGGGATTCTCCAGTTAAATACATTTATTCCGGCAGTCACAGGCTGAATTCCACATGTGCACAGGCCCTACTGCCTTGCAAAGACTCATCCTATGCAGAAGATTGATACAGAGGCTGCACCTTCATTTAAGCAGCACTTTTAGCATCTTATATCCTTCCTCCCACTTTATGGTGCCTTTATGGTGCTCTATCTGGTAACAATAGATCATTTGCAATCAGAGGCATCTGATAACATGGAGGAATACTCCATGAAGCTGTCCTTCACTTTGCCATCCACTTAACTACCACAAGCCGTGCATATTCTGGGTATTTGCATCTTACTCCTACTCTGTATATTCAAATGCAGTCCACTTTTCAGATGCCCCCATTTGCCCACCAAGCCTTCTCAGCCTCTCTAGTTTAATCCTACAGTATAGCCTCACTGTATACATCACTTCTATGGCAGAAGTCACTGGGAGTCCTATGCCAGATGAGAGCATCTATTCAAGGAGTTTAACTGGTCACGAAAGAGGGATATAGTTACAGAGTTATAACTCACTAATTCTGCCAGTCCCTTTCTCTGTGTAGATAAACTGAATGGCCAAGGGTTTTCTTCTCCCCCCTGGCACCCCCCAGCCTTCTCCCCCACAGCACAACCCCGTTCCTGGACAGACAAAATAAGATCCTTTAGCTACTAAAGGCATCTTCCAGTTTGGCTCAACCTCAGCACTGCTACGTCTGGAAGAAATGACCTGGCATTTACAGCAGAAGTCAAGAGCAGACGAGTAAATAAGCACTGAGCTGTAAACCTGTAAATTCAAACTATGGCACCTGGCTGCATTCTGTCCTTCATCCCTTTATCCAGGAAGGCAGGGTCACCCTGGGAGGTGAGGCTAAGTTGTCGGCGACCTCTTTTTGAAGATAAATATAGGCAGAGCCACCGTGATCACTTCTGGTGCCACACATGATTTCTTCTTGGCCCCCGAGTAAAGTGTTCCTTGTGCCAGCCAGCTCAAGGAGGTGAAGGTCTCCTGCTGCTGCGTCCACACAGGTTGGTTGCCTTCAGCTGGCTCTGAGAGCTACATCAAAGTGACGGTGCTGAATGCATTTAGGTGTTTTAAAAGAGGAAAGCCTGTTTCTTCTCAGTAAGAGTGCTCTACCCCCGGCAGCAGCTTTCACCGCGTCGGAATGCTGCTCTCCCGCAGAGCATAGCATGGTCAGCAAGTGGGGAAGGGAAAAAGAGACAGACTGAAGAGCAACAGATGAATCACGGCAAGTCAGGGATGAATAAAGAAAGGCACCTTAGAAACCTCCTGTAATTAGAACAGCGTGATTTGGCATCCATTCACCAATGAGAGTAATCTAATACCTAGCGATTCACTTGTTTTGCCATAAGAAAGATGTCTTACACCACGTGCATGCTCTTTCGGGTGTGCAGCTTTGAAAGACAATGTAACCCAAAGTTGTCGCCAGCAGACAGCTGATACATGAAATATCAGACCTCTCCGCAGCTGGTAACTGAGCCGTTGGTCACCTTGCCAAAATTACCTACTGCGGTGACCGCTTTACTGGCACAGCCCACAGATCCGAGGTGACCTGAAAGTGAGCCCCGTGGAGCAGGCTCACAGCACGGCAGCGCAGACGGCAGAGACGCTTGCAGTGCTGCCTTCTGGGCTCTCCCCACGCTAAGGGCACCCACGGAGGTTCTCCTGGGCTGGTATCACTCTGTGATTCACACACCGAGGGCCCAGCTGCCTTTTTCCAATGCCATCGACAGGACGGAGTCAGGCCAAGCTCCCCGCGGGGAGCGAGGGCGGCGGCGTTCTTGTAACCCAGTTCACCTTCCTGATCCCATTCACTGTGCAGGCAGGTACTTGGTGGCACAAGGGAGGGACAGTGCTGGGCAGAGCTAATGGCCAAAGCCAGGGTGAGTGTGAGACGGCCTTTTTCAGCGGCAATCACAGCTAATTTTGGTGAAACTATGATGTGAGAAACTGCAGCAACACGAAGACAGGCTGAGAGCTGTGGTGATAAGTAGAGAAGGACGGGCCAAGAGAGGGTTGGAAAGTAAAAGGTGTTGCTTTCAACATGAGAGGCGAGAGCAATGACATTTGTAGCGCTATTCTGCATAGATATGAGTGAAGATTATCTTTTTGAAAGCTGGAGGAAAAGATGTGACAGTAATTTTGATATGAAGTGACTAAAGTCAGGCTGAGATATATTGCTCTGTGGATAACTAAGGACATCATTTGAAAGAAGGCACACAGAAAGTATCTGCAGAATGTAGACATTGCCTGAATATGAGGACCTAGAGAAAGAAAGGTCTCAGTTAAAAACAATGCCCAAATAAATGTGTGTAGGCGGCAGGGTGTGTGTGTGTGTGTGGCATTTATAGTATAGTATAGTAAACTGGAAAAGGAAGAGAGAGGGCTGGAGTAGAGAGTACAACCATGCACTGGTAGTTACACTGTTTTTGTGTACGAGAAATTACCCAGAGACAAGATGAAGGAGAAGAAAAGTGACCAAAAGAAAAAGCCCTCCATTAGGAAGCTGAAGGAGGATACAATGATGAAGCAATTAAGGAGGTAGAAGAAACCACAAGAGGACCATTAAGGAAAACAAAAGGCAAAAGGACAGCCGTGTGTTTCAAAAATGGCTGACGCATCAGAGAAGATGGGAACTGCTCTGAGGACTGACTGAAATGTGGTATTTAGAAAATGTGACATACCACTCTGATGCCTAAGGTATAGAAACTAGATTGGAGAGGGTTTAGGATGGACATATAGGATTCCAGGTAATGAATTTAAACATTCAGTTTACTAACCTTGGGGATGAAAGGCAAAAGGGAGATGGAGTAGATGGAGATGCTGGAGAGACAAAGGAAGTCGGGAGTGGAATGGGAAGAATTAAAGCAGGAGGATGGAAAGAAGGGTCTGTTCTGCTTGCTTGTGTCCTTTGGAAATTTATATTATGGTTTCTAGCAGAGGTCAATATAAGGAAGACTGGTTGCCACTGCCTTTGCCTGGCTATGATTTGTGGTGTGACTGTGAAGTATCACACACAAACATGCTTTAGTTCTTTTCTTCACTTAGATCTTCTCTCCCTGTGGGCTAGTTTGTTTGTCTTCTCCTCGGAGGTTTGCCACTGGTGTGACACGTCGTGCTCTACAGAGGAGGAAGCTTTACAAACACAGAAATTAGAGATGGAAAATTCCGCTGTAAAAGATCAACTAGCCCACTGTGCTTGGTAGGCCAAGGGATAAACATTAGCGTTGTGCTTATTTAAAATACCGCAAGAAGAAGTCTTCCGGAGCAACTGCTCCACCAGGCAGTGGATCTTACAGCCAAGCCATTGTAACAGTACTCATCCGAATCTTTTTGCCTTGTTTCATCCTAGTTTCTCCTTCCTCACAATAACAATGCCCTGACTTCTGCAAACCTAAATAGTTGTTCTCCCACGGTGCCTACTTTTTGTAGCTTTGTGTCCTACACGCTGTGCACAGCTGTATTTAGCTCTTTCAACTCATATGACAGCGTCTCTAAATCAATCTTCATCACGTCTACTTTTTAAAAAATTAATTCCTTTATGTTTGCTGATGTCTTTTTGATGAGATGTTCAGGACTGAATGCAGTATTCCAGGGGCTTTACACTACAATACCACTAACAGAGGCCTTTGTTACAGGTTTCTGTTTATGAACTCTACTATCCCATTGTTTTATTGTTTCTGGGTTTTTTTTCCCCCTCCTGTCATCTCAAATTACAGGCATGTCTAATTTACTGTCTGCTCTCCTGCTATTTTAGGTCTTCAGCGTTACAGCTTCTGAGAATCCTTCCCAAGGAATAGCTGTGATTTGAATTACTTTTTGCCAGATGTAGTATAGCTGCATTTTTCCCTGTGGAATTACATTTTGTTTCCTGAATATCATTTGTGCCAGAGTTTTGACTTGTAAAATTAATAGAATAATGTACCCTCAACCCCACAGCTTGGAGGTGTTTCCCTCCCTTCCTCTCCCCTCCCCAAGCTTGAAACCATAAAAATGAATATTAAAAGAAAACAAAAGAAAAAATTAATTTTTTTTTGTTCTCTTTGCAGGAGTTGTTTAAGCTTCATAGCATCACTGATACATGGAATTTTCTCACTACAGCCCCAAGAGAAAGGTGACTGCATTGTTAAATAATTTGCACAATGTCACTGAGGACTGCCAGACTTCTTGTCCTTACTGTCGGACCTGGGATAGGAGGTTGCTGCTCCCATCTTATCCCCAGCCGTCTGCCCCACACTCCTTCCTAGAATCTGCAAGGTAGCTTCAAGTGTAGCTACTGCCTAATCCTTTGCTGTCAAAATCATCCACGTTAGTTGAAGTCAATTTTTTCTCGCTTGCTTGTGCGCCTGCTCTCTCTCTCTCTCTCTCTCTCTCTTTTATTGGACAGCTGGAGCAAATACATGCTATCCCAGCAAAAGGGAAAGAGATCTTTGGTAAATAGGATAAGAATAAGCCAAAGGACGGTGACCTCTTAACCTGGTTCAGCTGCAACCCTCAGCTCTTTGAAAATTAGTGCCAGAATTAGGAATGCTCTTCAGAAATGATGACTCTCCTCATTGCCCTCCTCATAGACCACACTGGGTCTTTTCGCAGAACTCATTGCTGGGAAGCGTATGATGCTGAAGACCTGTTGGATCACACAGCCAAAGCCAAGGCGGTATGTTGTGGATTCATCCCATCATCAAGCGCATTATAAAGCAAACCAATAAAAGGTCACATCTGTTAGTCACAACTCTTGTGGTTTGGCTCTTATTGAACGCCAGGCTGTGTGAGAGCAGGCTGTGTGCGCGCTCAGGGCTGTCTTGCTATGGAGTGTGCCGCGGAGAGGATGTGTGGTGTTGAGGCAGAGTGTCAAAAACAAAATTAAGGCTGTAGCTATTTTTCACATACCCGTTCATTATATAAATGTCTGCAGCAACATCGTTGATGTTGTCAACTTGCCTGCTTCTCCCTTCTCCGAGACGATGCTGTAGACTTGAACAAGGCCGCAGAAGAGTCGACTCCTCTCACACAAAGTGCACAGCAGTCCATTTGCACCATGTATTGGCTTTGGTGCTGAGAGCAGACGTCTGTAAATTATCACTTGTCTGTGTAAGGCAAGGAGCTTTCTTTGGAAACCATATTCTTCTCTTTTTGCTCTAACCAAAGCTAAAAGGGAAAAAGGAGATATTAAAGGTCATTCTTCTCATCTGTCAATCTAAACACAACTCTTTTTTCTCCAGATCCTTTTCACCCTATTCTACTCGGGAAAGCTTTAGGGCAGGATTTACTTTACCTAACTTTGAAAGCTAGGTGTGTTTTGCATAATCTCAGATAGCTAAAGTTAAGTAAAATGAATCCCACCTATGTCTTTATCTCTCTCTGCTGGGCTAATGTTTCTAATTGTCTTTCTTGTCTGCCCTTGCTGTGTATTAAAGTCTCCCCAGTACCTATGCTCCTGCATAAGACTACTGGGGGCCCTCACTCCCAGTGACAAGGACTCTTTCCACAGAAGCCTCACTTCTTCCTAATGTGGAAATCAAAGAGGACCTCCCCCTTCCTCCCGGTGCAGCGGCAGGGATCTTTTCAGCTCTTTCCCCCCTCTTCTCCCACAAGCGGGAGTCCAGCCATACATCAGGATGGTCACGGTGAGTCTGTGTTGTGGCAATGATGTCCTTTGTTGGTAGCCCTGAAGCTAGAACCACATGGTTATGGCGAACACCTTCCCCCTTGTACACCCGGAGTTCCACAGCTCTGCGTGTGCAGGTATTTGTCCCACACCTGAAATGTATTGTCAAGTTTTGATTCATAACCATGGGAGTTAAAATTTGGGGAAAGATGCCAGCTTGTGTGCAGGTTTTTTTTAGAAAACTTGAGAATTTCTCTCAGATTGAGCATGCCACCTGACCAGGTATGTCAGGTCACCATTCTCTTCACTTGCAAATTCCTTAGGATCTTTGCTGGCCCATAGAGAACAGTTCAACTGTGATGAATCTCATCCTTGCTTCTGCAGTCAATCTACCCATAGTGGCAGTCACTTCCCGGCTATACATGAGCCACCGATTGAGACCACCACTCAAACTCCCCTTCAGCAATGCTGTCTCTGAAAAATTAGAACTGTTGGCTTGAAAAGCAGCTGCAGAATGAATGACAATATGCACTTTTAATCATTAGTAGATTAACAGATGCACTCAAATTTTATGTGCTGGATAGGTATCAACTCTCATCATATGCCACATCAGTCTGGGACAGGAAACATGTTTTTCATGTGTTCATATAGCTTGCAGTAAAGTCCTGTCTGCAAGCCCCAGGTAAATTCCGTTTGTATAACTCATAATAGCAATGGGCAGCAGGTAAGGTTCACAGTACCTCAGTGACTCTTTGTTTTACACATCTAGAGATAGAAAAGGAGGAAGAGAGACATGAGAATACCTCTCCTACAAACACCTACGGCAAGTGTTCTCATCTAAGCTTGCTATGGGTGTCTACAGAACTACTTAAAACTGTTACCCCAGCATGGGCTGATGGATTAACATGCTGGTTCCAGAGTAGCATCAGCCTTTCCCATTTTAAGACCAGATGCAACTCAGCTGTAAAGTTACGATTTGGATTCTCTTAACAAGTAGCGCATTGGGTTACCAAGCATCAGCAGTACCGTGCACAAACGAATTCACAAAAGCCTCTTAAGCAGTTAGAGAAAACGATACTATTTCACCAATTTTGTCTGTCTCCTTTAAACACTTAAACATCTCAGCGCCTTAAATTAGAGTAGCTCACCAAAAGTCGGCGTCGCTATTCGAGTTACACCTTCCATGCGATTGCTCGCCGATCGCAACTAATTGCGGCTTTTTAATCTCCTTAAGGACCCCGAATTACACGTGGGGTTTTTTTTTCAGTAGTTTCCTGTCTGATACCTGCTTCAGACTGTGACAGCTGAACAGAGCAAACTGCACGGGGCTGCGGCTGCCGGGGGAACCTTGAACCGTGAGATCAAAATAGCACAAGCCCTATCTTTAAACGGCACATCCCCTTCCCCCGTGCTGCGCGTTTTATTGGCCGTAACGACCCGCTTCTTTATCTGTAGCTCGGTGCGAAGGCAAATTCCGCGCCCCGAGCCAGGCCTGCGAGGAGCCGGCGGCAAGTCCAGCATCTCTCGGCCGGGTCGGCGAGACCCCCCGGGAGCGGCCGGGGCTGGGGAGCGGCCCGGGGGGGCGGCGTCGGAGCGCCCCGGGGGGCCCGGGCCGGCCGCCCTGCCCCGGGAAGGGCCTCCGCAGCTCCTCCATCCTTTCCCTTCCCTTTCTTTCGCTAAAGGTCAGAAGAATTTAAACTTCCTGACTCTGCCGGGACTGGTCGGGGCGGGCTTCCCCCTCCCCGCAGCGGGCTGGGAGGCCGGGGGGAGGCAGCCCCCGCTGCCCCCCGGCCCGGCTCTGCCCGGCCCGGCCGCCNGGGGCGGGCTTCCCCCTCCCCGCAGCGGGCTGGGAGGCCGGGGGGAGGCAGCCCCCGCTGCCCCCCGGCCCGGCTCTGCCCGGCCCGGCCGCCTTTTGTCTCTGCTGGGAGGAGCCAGCAAGAGGCGGATTGTAAAAAAAAAAAAAAAAAATAAAGGCTGGCCGGCAGCCAGGAAGTGTAAAATCCCGGCCGGTCGGTGGCAAATTTCGCCAGATCGCGGGGAAGAGGCAGCGCGTCCCTGGGGCGGCGGCGGAGCGGCGCGGAGGGGCGCGGAGGGGCGCGGCCCTGGCAGCCGCCCGCCCTGCAGCCCGGCGCGGGTGAGTGGAGAGGCGCTGCCCGGGGCCGGGGGGGGCTGCGCGGCCGCGGGGCTTTCGCCGGGCGCCTCTGCCCGGGCGGCGGCGGCGGGGGGCTGGCGGCGGTGCGGGGGGGATGCGCAGGGGGGGCGGCCGGCGGGAGGGAGCGGGCTGAGCCGGCTGCCCTCGCCCGGCGGTGGCTGCGGAGCGAAGCGCAGGCATACAACCTGGGTAAGTTCTCCATTTAAAAATATTAAAAATAGACCCTCCGGGCTCCATAGCGCTGCCGCGTGAGTCATTTCCAACCCGAATGTCTCGATCTAACCCTTCCCCCAGGAGACACAATAATTCTGAAACCAGGGGTGAGGGGAAAGAGATTTTGCTCCCCGCTTTCTCTAAATAAATCGAATCAGCACGTAGCCGCGGCAAGAGGAGACAAAAGCCGTGAGTGGCAGACCGCCTGTTTAAAAAAGTGAAGTGCAGCTCCATCCCTCTCTCTCTTACCCTCGGGCCTCTCCCCCGAGGTGATGCCACCCGTGTTTCCCCGGCAAGCACTCAGGAGCCTCTCTGCCCTAGGGATGTTTACGGGGCTTTCCATTTTCGTGGACATAATCTACTTTTCAGTTCCTTCAACTGCCAAACCTGTCCCCTGCCACCTTCTTCTCTGCGGGACATCAGCCGCAGCCGCGCGTCGTGCCAGCGGTGACCCCAGTCAGCGCAGCTCCTGGCGCGCTGTGCTGAAAAGAATACTCCAAAGCACAGCTATTTTTTTTCTGCGTTTTCCAGTCATATGATGATTTGTTCATGTAAGTGGGCTGTCTTGACTAGAGGGATTTTTTGTTTGTCAGCAACAAGTGCTGAGCGTATTTATAGGCAGTGCTGCAATTTTGCAGTATGAAAGGTTTCAGTTATGCAGAACTCATCGGTACCTGGGTCAGTGTGCGAGAGCTGTTTACATCTTGCATATAGTGCTGTATGTGCATGCATATTTAATGTATATACCCATAGATCTTATTTCACAGTGAGGCAGCATGCACAAGACACAGAAGCTGATGTGTAGGCTACGTAGTTTTTTTCTAAAACAAATGCCACAGCCCAACTGTGCAGTAGTCTCTAATGGTATAGATAGATCGGCAGAGGCAAAACCTTGTGCTCTCCTGGTAAACTGACTTTCCTGAAACTAGGAAACCACCTAGCTAGGGGTAAGATCCTGTCCTCTGACCCCTGTGAAGAACTTTGTTAGCATTTTGGCAACAAAAAATGACCTATAGCTGAAAATATGTGCAGTAAGTTATGCCAGCTATTTTACAGCCATGTGAAGGATGTTGGGTTTGAGAACATGATCTCTGGTAGCAACCCAAATCTAATGGCATTTACTGTGTAGGTAAGTGGAGAATCGTGATGTAAAAGCACTTGCATTCTTTTTTTGCTGTTTAGATTCAATTTCTCCTATTAAAGCTATTTATATTTTTTACAGCCAAGAGAGACCATTGTGATTGATTTACCTGTCACATAGGGTGCCAAGTGCTGAGAGATTCCTGCAGAAGGTTTGCAACTTTTTTTTTAGCTGTAACACGTAAGAGATTAATGAACTTTAAAGTGCTACCAAAGTACCGAACTAAAAAAATAAATATGATTCTCTTGTGTTCCAAAGCACAAGAAAAAGCAGACTTCACATCCCGAGTAAATGAAAATTTCACAGTAATCTAAGACAATGTACGCTGTTGATACACAGTTCATAGACAACATGTGGCATTCTTGCTAAGATTTTAGTGCCATGGACTTCTATAACATATCGAAGGGAGGAAAATTCTTGGACTTGGATCGAAAACCAGCTGCTTTTTGGTGAAGCTGGGAAGAAACTTTTCCAGAGGCAGATTATTGTGTAGTTGTCTATGATGAGGGTGTCCCGAATCTCTGACTGAAATAGCTGTAAGGTCAGGTACGGTGCATTGCACTGGGTTCTACGTGGATGGTACCTGCAAGTTGGCAGTGCCGAGGGTGGGCAGGGAAGTTCGAGTGCACTGAAGCCCATATGGGAGTCTTTTTTGCTATGTCAGTTTAATAGCAATATTTCCTTTTGGCAGTTTTACAGCAGAGTTAATGTGACAGTTTCGCATTTGTCTTCAGACTTCAAGATAAAATTCTTTGTAATTATTTTTATGAGGTGTGTTTATGGGCTGTCTGATGTCAGCTGAGACTCTGATAACTGTCTCCAACGTTCGCTTTCAAAGTTCAGCGGGAGCATAGGTAGTGTTTACTGACTCCTCAGTCCCTTTTGGAAGAATTTCAATTCTTTAAATTTCCAGCAACCAAAGACACAGAATAGGTGAGATATTTAGCCTTTTATTTGAGAAATAAGTAGATGTAGTTTCCATTCTTATGGAAAGAATGGAGGAATGGGACTTGAATGCATCATCAAGGGCTTAGAAGTAGCAGGCAAATAAGTGCTAGAATTGTATCCTTTTTGTAACTCATTTTCAATGAGTTCAGTTTTCATATGTGACTTTTCTAGGCATCTGTAGTATTTGTGGGTTTTTTCCCCTGTAATATATGGCCTTTTGTACTCATTGTTTCTGCTGATGTAAATTCAAGCATAAATATACACTGGCTAAGTATGTGCTGGGCTCCAGGGCTTATTCAGTAGGGCACAACAACCCGTTCTTACTACACAAGATGGGGCTAAGTGCAGCTCAGAGGATGGAAGATTGTGCTGAGGATTTTAGCAAAAACCTGATTATACTGGAGCTGGCCAAGGGTAGGCTGTGATGTATAAGCAGGCTACTTAACTGCCATGTTTTGTAGCCCCAGGGTTAAAAATGTGGGGTCTACTTATGTTTTTAGTAACAACAACAGGAATGTGAAAACAAAAAACAAACAAAAAGGAATAAGTATGAAGTGGAAGAAAGCACAAAGATGGTAGATTGTCATTCTAGTTGCAGCAGGGATAGTTCCTAAAATAATTGCAGTTGCTGACATTTTGTTTGATTTTGATGAAGCGTATCCTGCATGCTTTCTGATTAACATTCCTAGAAAATGAAACATGTCATTACATTTAGACTGATAGGACTTTTTTTGCTTCTGAAACTGTGTTCTCTCCCTGTCCATGCTTCTGCCTGGCGTCTTTCGGAAAGCATCCCTGTGGCTCTCCCTTGCCTGTTCCCCTCTTGTAACTTTATCAATTAGTTTGTGGATTTCATCACATTTGACCAAGGAAGGGAAGGTCTAAAAGGATAAAGTTTCTCTGAGCTTTGTGAAAATGTTTTTAGAGCCCATGCTGAAGGAAGGGCTCTTGGTGGGGGTTATCCCCTCCTGCACGTGTGAAATTCAGAAGGGAGCGTGATGTGGGAGAGCAGGGCTATTTTAGTTCTGCTGCTCATGTAACTGCCGAGTATGAACAGTTTACTTGTTGAGCAGCTATGGCTTTTATTCCTTTTAAATATAAGCCAACAGCTTCTCCGTATGCTAAGCAAAACTGTTGTGATCTCTATAAACTGTTCAATGTACTTTGTAGTTTGTTTTGAATGAGTTAATACACATATTTCCTGAATTTTGCAGCAGATGCTACTTGGGAGTTATTGGAAGCAGGTTGAAGCGGCTAAGTTAGTTTCTGGGTTTGAAAACACATTGTCAATTCAATCCAAAGGCCTTTTCTACAGCAAAAAGTTTGGTAGCTTACTCGTGTTGTTCAAGTGATACATTCCTGGCCTGTTTTGCTCCAGTAGGGATGCACTTACTAGTGCATCTATTCATTGCTATTCCCGACAGTGGAAGGAAATAATTGTTTATGTGTGTGTCATCTTTGTTTTCATGCTATGGCTTGTTCTGATTAGAAGTCATTCCGGTAATCAACAGAGTTTAAGACTGGTAGGCCTGGGAATAACATAGGCCACTGAACTGGGGGCCTGAGCTCCTTGGAGTACTACTTTGCTATTACATCAGTTGTGGGTTTTAGAGTGTAACAGCTTGAGTAAAGCCTTGCCATAGAATTGGAGACAAAGCAATGGTGATTTTAACTCTGCTGTCTGAAGCAAGCTACGTTTTGGTGGGTGAAAGTCAAAAGAGGGATGCAGATAAGCTTGCTGCTTAAAAAATCTGTGCTAGCTGCCGTGGATTAGGACAGCACTGCACTGAGTTCATTTTGAAAGGATGATTACTGTAGCTGTCATGGATACAACTTTATGGAATGCCTGAAAAACCCTAATGCTTTCAGTTAATCAGAAAATGGTGATATATCTCCGCTTTTCCTCTCCATTGGATGCGGTTCTTATTTAACCAAAGAGGTGAGTGTAATTTTTTTAGTCCCAGTCCAGTCCATCAATTTTATGATTCTGAAACTCCGCTAGGTTTTTGCTTCTTGCCTTTCATAGCTAGGTTTTTGGTGTAGTAGTTGCTTATACAGGGAATACAATTTGTTTCAACGAGATTAAATCAGTTGTTAGTGCATCTAATTCAAATTTGTCTCTAGCTTCATACTGATCAGCTAAGTGATTCTAATGAGGTGTTCTCCTCTATTCTCCACCCAAGCATTTCAGAGTGTTTTGCAAACATGTGGCGCCTTTTAATAGCCATAACAATTTTCTCCATTTTTGAATGATGTGAGTCCAAAGAATTAGGTAATGTTTTTGAAATAACACAGAAAACCTGTGGTAGAGAACAAAATAACTTTGTTGTCTTAGATGCTACTCTATATTACAAAATAGTTCTTTTTCTGTATGTTCTTTACTGTGCCCTGATCTCTTTAGTTCATATTGAACTGGCTCGCTCTGTGCCATTACCGATTTCTTACAATTTTTTATGAGGAATTGTACTATCATGTAAATAGATGTGAAGCAGCAGTCTTACTTCCAACTGGCCATCAACTCCAAAGGGGTTGCAGTGGTCTCTGAGTTACAGAGAAGCATCTCAGAGCATGGTGGGATATAAGCAAAGGTTTTTCCCCCTCCTCTTCTCATGTATTTCCTCTCACTCTAAGCAGAGTTTCACACTGAGTTTCAGGTTTGCTTTAACCTCACAAACTCAAAGCATAACTAAGTGGAAACCACTGAGTTTCTTTTCAAATGTTACATGGCTTTGCTACCAAAGCCAAGTTAGATCTGTTTGTGAATTTGTTTGAGATGTATTATGAATAAAGGCATGATGTGTGTCCAGTTTGAAGAGGGAATATGCAAAAAATGGGGGAGGAAGGCAGGGATGCTGGGGCCTCGTTTGTGGAGGTGGGTGTGTACTAGGAAGATAGGGAAGGTGAGATCTTGTTTTGGGTAGTCAGAGAGTAGCAGTAAAGTCGTTGGATATATGGGTACATACCAGCGTGTCAACGCTTCGTACTGAGAGGGCTGTTTTCCCATATTCTGTTGATGTCACTTCTTTCACATACTTCATCTCGATAGTTAAAATCTATCAAGTTTAATTAAGGATAGGTGAGGCCAGTAAAACACCTCCAGACTATTTATGGGGCACCAAGTTGCTGCCTTCATAGTGGAGTAGCCCAGGGAAATAATAATAATTAAAAAAAATCGACACCTTTTGGTATTGAGTCAGCTTTGGAAAGGAGAGGTAGATCAGATGAACCCTTGTTCTCTCCAACTCCGTGGAATAATTTGAAAAACTTCATTAAAGGAGCTTCAAGGGATATTTTTGTCTGGTGAATAGGATCCTGGCTCGGGAGGTGGAAGACCTGGGTAAGTCACTTCACTGGCTTTGCAGCTTCATTTCCTCAGCCAGAAAATGGAGATAATTATTTTTACTCTTACTAGTAAGTACTCTTATTTTGCACCAAGAGCTCTTGATGAAAGGAGTGTTTTGCAGGACGGAGCGGCCCATCCAGCCGGGGCTGAGCCCGCCCGGGATCCCTGGGGGCCGTCCCATGGCGGGGGGTGGGGAGGGCAGCCGGGCGGGCAGCCCCGGCGGCGCTTGGCCCTGTGGGGGCTGGCCGGAGGCCTGCGGCGGGGCCGCAGGTAGTGCGCCGGGCTGGCGAGGGTCCTGCCTTTGCCGGCTGGCACGTAACCCCCGCGGAGAGCGTGGGGAATGGCCGTGCGTTCCCCCATGGGACGGCGTCTGGGGCACGGCCGACGGAGGTGCTGGCGGGAGCGTTGTCCTTCTTCCCGCCTGGATCCTGCCCTTGTGCTGAGGAGCAGGGGCACGGCCCCGGAGCGTGGCTGTGGCCTGCGATCCCCTCAGCGTAGCTTCACTAGAGTTTTCCCCTTGCACAATTTCTGAGCTGGTTTTGTCAGTGGGATTTCAGGAACAAGCGGCATTAATATATGGGTGGAAGAAGCTGTCTTTTAAAGTCTGCGACTTCAGTCAGTCCTACTGACAAGATTGTCAGACCTGAAGGCTGGTCTTCCACTCTTCCACTCACCTTCCTGAACTGGGAATGTCTCTTAGCATGGGCTGTGTTCCCGGTGCTAGCATGAGCACGCCTGAAGCTTCACTGTTCCCTGCGTGAGGGGCTGCTCACAAGAGAAGGTATCTGCACTTTTCCTTGGGCTTGACTCAAACCATATTAAGACCAATATTTGGATTCCTATTGTTTTTGATGGGCTGTGGATTAAGCACTAAAATTTTCATGAGTCAGATTTCCAGGTGTGAAGGCATGAAAGGATGAGGGTGTAGGAAGGACCATGCATTGAGGTTGGACCCAGACTGCCTCCAAAATTTTTGACGCTCTTGCTTTCAATAACTTCCGACACATTTAAGACACAGCTCCTGATCAACGTTAACCGGAAAGGACCTTTGTTAGTTATTGAATAAATCTCGATTTGATCATCTTAACTCCTTCTGAAAAGCAGCCCTTGTTTATTTTTAAGAAACTGAGCAATTGGGGGCTGTAAGAGGAACTGAATGTGTTGTAAATTTAACAGTGGCAAATGCTGTCTGTGTTTTCTTAGAATACAGACGATATCACGCATGTGCATATGTAGTTGTGATGACCTAAAAGACTTGAAGTTACGGGTTGTGGCTTGCTTTTCCACTTCTCAGTATGGCTGCGTTGCAAATAAATGAGGAATTTTTGTCAGAAATAGTGTCTGCAGACCTTGTCAGTCTCAAATCCTCGAGTCATGGATTTTTCCAGTCACATGCTTTGTGAAGGATTTACTGGGCTGGAAGGAGAATCAGCTAACAAGAATGTGGACGGTTCTCTGCATATTTTTTGTGTCTGAGGTAGGATGAAACGGCTCATTCTGGGTCTGTAGGCCTTTTACAGTGGGGGATTTTTCTTAAGATTATGCTTCTCCCACACTCAAAATCATTAAAACAAATTCTGGTGCATGTTGCAGTATGCAGTTTGTGTACTTTATGGTCATGGGTCACCAGTGTCACAGTTGCACAAAGCATATAAAGGAGAGGAAAATGGGCAAGTGGATATCTTTCTTCATGAAGGGGCTGCTTTTTTACCACTAAAAAAAGTTTAAATGGCAAAACATCACTTATATCTGGATAACCCCTCATTCTCTGTTGCTGTTTCAGGAGACTTGGGAAATGCTTGTTTGGATGAATTGAGGATCCTGTGATTTTTCCACTCTCCCTTTCCCTCCCTTGTCATCTGGTTTAAAGTTACTTTTTGACTTGTGGCTTTTTGGTGTGAATTTGGTGTGAGGTAATGTTGGAACAAGTTTTCCTCTAAGAAGCAAAACCAGTTGTAGTTTTTGCTGCCCTGTCACTTCCACTAGCGGCTGTTGCTCTGAGTCTTGCAGAGAAGGCATCAGAGGAATTTAAAATGGTCTGTTCTTATGTTAAATCTCAGTTACCATGGGCTTTTTGTTTGTTTGGCCCAAGATTATAATGAAGATTCATAATCTGGAGGAATTGCTGCCAACTTGTTCTTTGGGTTATTCTTTCTTTAGTAGAGAGAGAGATCTAGGTATATTGCCCGATATTGGTTTTCCTCCAGACGGTCAGATGTATTATGGTCTGTTGGGAGGATGTATTATGGTCTGTCTTTTCATGAAAACATTTTGTAATGATTTCTCTGTCAGTTTTCATGGCTAACAGAAAACAAACGATAAAAAATTCCTAGCTTGATGACTGTAATGTTTTTATAAATGCCTGTATCTGTGTGTGTTGGAAAAGGATTTGTCTCCATGCTTGATTCTTCTCTTTAAAGATTCAGATTAATCCTAAAAGTGTTTGCTCAGATGTGATGAGTTACAAGGAGATGAAATTACATTGTCGTCAGATTGACTCATCGTCCTGCTTCGCTCCCCCAGTTGAGAACATTGACTTCCAGCTCTGAAGAGTTTCCTCACTCGAAGACCTGGGTTTTACACAGACGACATATCTCCCTTGTTAGAGATCTAGAGGGTTTTGATAGCTGGGTTTTGAGATGATAATCAAGGATAAGGGGAAAAAAAAGACCAGGGGGTAGGACAGCTGGGAGAGCAATACCTCTCTCTCTGGCTTACTTGTGACAAGCTTCTTGCCAAAAAAGATGTGCAGGGTCATTAGGCGAGATGAGGGGAGTGTTTTAGGATCTATCAGCTGGCAAGCAGTTTGCAATGCCCTGATGCCACGTAAGGCATTGCTCCGGCAGCTGGAGCGTGTGGCAGTGAGAGATTATCTTGGTGTGGCTGTCTCTCTTACGCAGTCGCTGCACTTCAGTCTCCAGCTCTTCGTGCCTTTTATAAGAAATGGTGAGGGTGTTGCTTGGTGGCTAGAACATGCTGCACCCTGGTGTCTCCCTTCACTCTGTGTAAAAGGGGAAAAAATAATAATTGCTTCTCTGTAAAGCTTTTTCTAGTTCTGTGGTTGATAAATAATAGGACTATGATTATTAGAAATAGGTTTTATTTTGTAGTCCTCTAAAACACTTTAATCTTAGGAAGAGGAGACTGTAGATGTGAGGGCGTTTGGACTGAAGGCCTCTAGGAGGACAATATCTGTTTCTGAATATTTCTGCGTAATTTTATGAGACTTTTCACGGCAAACTGAAGAGGAAAATTGTTCCTTGCTGTGCTCAGCATTTTGCTAAATACTGTTCATTCCCAATAGCTAAAATAGCCTGAATACCATGAGGGCTTCTTACTAACCTATAACTATGTTAATGCCTTTCTTGCCACAAGGGTAGTTTCTCTCAGTAAAAAGCCAAAAAATTGCACGCTGCAGAATGCACACCAGGGACATTGCCAACAAACTGCTAATGCAGCTTCCCTGCGAAAATGAAGCCGTATTTACAAGGCTGCCTTGCTTTGGGGAAAACTTGCAGTGGAAACTAGTTGCTGTGAAAGGAAGATCTGGTCTGATGGAAGTGTTTGGTTGGGTTTGGGTGCTCTGTTGTACCTTCAGGTGTGCAGGATCTGCAAACCACTTGTGCCAAAAGTCTGTTTTCTAGTAAACGCTCTGTTACTTTGAGCTTTATGAAACTCTGAAAATAGTTTAAATAGGCTGTGGGCATGGGGAGAGGGTGGTCCTTCTCAGAGGCTTTGGCATTCCAGTTCTGATAACATGAGGGTCAGTTATGTTGGATACCATTTGGTGGGTAGCCTGCCTTCAGAGTAACAGTTTGCTGTGCCTGCCATTTGACAGTTACAGGTTTAGATAAGATAGGAGAGATTTGTGTCTTTGAATCCTGAAGAAATTAAAATAAGACTCTGAATCTGGTCCTAAAGCTGAAGATCTTGTCTTAAATTCCTGATGAGAACCTAAAGTAAGGTTGACTTGACAGTAACATGGGATTGCATATTGGGTTTGGGGGAAGAAGGGGGAAGAGGGGTATCTTATCTGCTCTTCACAGACAAGAGCTTGTTATTATCTGTCCGGGTGACTTTAACAGAGATTAAGGAAAACGACGTGTGTGTTTCCGTGAGCAGAAACAAGCACATTCCTTTGGTAAGAAGTGTTCAGGAAATTTGTCGTGGGGCCCTGTGTAATGCCACGGTTCTGCTGCTGTGGAATCAGTCTCGTAAATCCATAGCCCAGGCTCAGGAGAGACCTTCCCGATCGTGGTGTTTTACCGCTTGCACAGAACGGGCCAAAGAATTTCCTACACAAACTTTAAATATATGTATATTAAGGCACAGAGGTTGTTCTCCTGATTTACATTTCTGAATTTAACCTTTCCCCTTGCAACTTAATCTAACTCAAATTAATATAAATGCAGCTTTAGAAAATGATTTCATTGCTTGGAAGAAAGATACTTGGATGCACTTACGACACTTGGAATAGTGATAGGAGGAGGCTTGTGGGCTAGCACAGGCATCTTAACCACTGCTTTCTAGCCCTGTTAAATGCCTGCAACTGATCTAAAGTAACATTTGTATTGCATTTTATAGCTCTGAAAAATGTATGCTGTTTTCCCTGTGTTGTTAATTGTTAAAAATAGTTAAGCTAGAAATTTTACTGCACTGCTGGGAGAAGTGAGCTGTCACTCATTCAGCTCCTCGCACTGACAGCTTCGGAACTTGGAGATGACAAACATTGGCACAAGCACTTGTTTTGCAACAGAAACATCCGTTATACTTATGCTTTGCCTCCTGGACATGTTTTGGTATGTTGTGAGAAAAGCCTGCCCTCGGCTCTCCAAGGTGCTGTAGCTTTTTTCCTCTGATGATTTCTGATGCCAATAGAGAAATTGCTGGCAGATTGAAAATGTGTGGGCAATGTCAAATGAACTGTTGTTTCAAAATGCACACAGAAGACCCCGCTGATTTGGTTGTATTAGTTTGCATTTATTCTTAATTTCTAAAAACTATGACTTTATTTTGTTTTTTTTTTTTTAATTGGGACAGAGCAGCCACAGAATCAACAGATTGCTGCCCTTTCAAGCAACAACAGTCAAGGCTAAGCTCATGTCATGAAGGACTGTCTGGGCTTTATCATCTCTAAAGACAGCCAACAGTTGTGTAAAGACAGAAGAAAGTTGCATTTGTAGCCATGTTCCAGTTCCACAAAGATCTGTGCAAACTGTATTTAGCTTGTAGGGGAATAACATCTGTATTTATTTCTTGAATAGCACCAAGAATGATAGTACCGCATGTTTCAGTGCCTAAAAAAATGAGGTGTTTTCTCTGTGTTTTCTCCTTTAACTTCCTCGGCGGCAGGGCGCATGGTGTCGGTGGCCCAGCGAGGGCTTGCGAGGGCTTCGTGGTGGCTGACCAGGACCAGGCAAGGCCATGTGGAGGTGGAGCAGCACAGCGAGCTCAGCGTCAAATGGGGCTGGCCGGGTGGGAAGAAAGCTCTGCTCTTACATGTAAAAGAGTTAATTATAGTTTGGGGAGGGGAGAGAGTTTCCTGGAGCTGAGCACTAGTCAAATTAGAAGCACTGTGCAGATACACGACATTTCTTTGGCTGATCTTCTCTCTTTTCACCTCGTGCTGAACACGTAGTGGAAAAGAGAAGATTTTGCTCTACATCTTTCATGTGCAGTTCAGTTACACAACTTTTTTGTTTGTTTTTTTTCCCCTCCTCTCTCCTTTCTCCCACATCTCCATTCCCCAAACTGCCAGCTACATCTACTGCTTGTATTCGTCTGAAGTGGGAAGATTTCGAAGTACAGAAGCTTTGCCAAAGTTTTTTTGTGGTTTTCATCCAAGCTAACTTCTTCTATTTCTGTGGTTTACTTGGGGCTACATATTCATCTATATGGAGATGATGATCAGAGTGGAAAATATGGTCGTTTCGTATTTGGCCTAGCAATTACTTCTTATTCTGTAGAAAACAAAACAAACATAAAAGTCCTGCTTACTCTCAAAATATCTGGTTGTCAGACCTCTTTTGCAGAAGCTCTCTATTGTATCCTTTTTGCAATGGACTGATAATGAGTGGGTTTATTCCCTTGCACAACACTTCTCAAAAAAAACCCCATTGTGTTTGTCTGTTCATCTTTTCTTCCATTGTTCATCTTTTGTTCCTTTCTAGTGAAATAGTTTTCTCTTTCTCCGGTTTCTACTATTTTATACAGGCTGAATGGCTAACTGTATTTAAAGGTACTTGTGAAGTGCCTCTGGCAGAAGAATTTAGCCACCTCTGTTCTTGCATTTCTGCTAACTGAAATGGAAAGAGAGACCACGCTTGTATTTCTGGCTGGCTGTGTTGGGTCATTATTTAAGGGGCAAGATGGGAAAGGGGTCTGCTGTTGAAGAACTCCGGAAGATTTGCCCAAATTTGCTGTTAATGGGATAGGGTATTTTCACCCCTCCCTTCTCTGTCTTGCTCTCTTCCTTTCTCTTTGCTTTGCAGGACTACTTCAATTCCTTCATCGTCTTGCCGTGCGTGTCCATGTCACAACCTGACGCTGTGGGGAACTGCTAATCCAAGGCTGCCCCTTTGCTTTTGCTGCAGGCTGAGTCCTTGGGTTTGAAGACTCGTTGTCATCGCTGAGATTGACGCTTGGACCTTCAAGAGAAGAGACTTTCTGACAGCCCTGCTCCACTCCACCTGACCCTATGACCGGAGGGTTCACCCTAGCTCCATCCTTTGCTCTCCAGTTCCACAAGATGGGTTCGTTCAGAAGGCCCCGACCTCGCTTCATGAGCTCCCCGGTCCTCAGTGACCTGCCGCGGTTCCAGGCAGCCCGGCAGGCTCTGCAGCTCAGCTCCAACTCTGCCTGGAACAGGTGAGCAGGACCCACCGGGGCTGAGCTCTCACCCTGCAGCAGCCCCGCGAGAAGGGCCGTGCGCGTCTGATCTTTGTGCTCTGCACCATTTATGGCTAAGCTCGTCTGTTTATAAGCATGCGTGAATTTTTGGCGTGCCCAAGCTTTGCCGGCACTGAAAGCCTTCGTGGAGGTGAAAAAATTAGACCTAGTAGTGTTCAGCCTTGGTTTTGGGAGGTTGTTCAGAGGTTGTTCTGTCTTGAAGTAAGACAGAATTGCTCTTTGTTAACAGTTGCATCTTTTAAGTATCATTTAGGAAAACACATTCCTAGTACTGTATTAAAGGCCACTTTCTTAATGCACAACAGGCATTTATTTTCATATTGTGAAGCTTTTACCACAGTCAAATTCCTCTGACAACTGCTAAGCTTGTGGCTTCTGCGAGCATTTCCTATTGACAGCCAAATCCTGTCTGCAGTGGTGTCACGCAGCAACACTAACGGGAAAAACAACGTGTAGGGTGAAGAGTGAGATGTCCTGATCTGATCTAATGGTCTGCTGCTACCAACGGTGGGTCTTCCCACCTTCCCTTCTGCCAACTTGCGCCAGCTCTGCGCTCTGCAGACCCCTCTCTCTTGCTGACCTAGCTCAGCTTATTAATGTCGCACAAAAGTAGCCCGGCAAAAGCATCACAGTTTTGTGTGAGGGTAGCGAGCTGAGGTCCGTGAAGCGTGCAAATGCCGAAACTCGCCCACAGAAGGGAATGCCCCTGGAGGGAATAATACCTCCTCTTGTTAGCCATGGGAAGCCTTTAGACCTGCTAAACCATCTTGTATGCTGTCACTTTATGACTTCCTCTACTATGAGTTAGAATATCCTCCAGCAGCGTCTTACAGGCGTTAACAGGGCTTAAAGTTGGGTCTGACTGAGGTGATGCTGGCTGCAGAAGGTCTTCCAGCACAGCCAGGGTCCTGCCAGATGCTGCAGATTGGGTGGTTCCTGCTAGCATCACTGGATAATGCAATGATGTGATGTGTTTGGCAGATATCGCCAAAAATCTGTGTCTCCTCATAGCTACTAGCCTGCAGCACACAGCAGAGATCCCCTAAACAGTCGTGTTAAAGATGTATCTGGTGTGAGCATGTTCTTTGTGAACAGTGCTCCTGTAACAACTTTCCCTCGCTCACTGTAGGCACAACTTGAGGTTGGTTCTGCTCTGTCTCCCATGAGAGATGTACGTAAATAAGAGTGATGATTTCCAGGGGAGACAGAGTGGAAGTATTTAAGTGCAATTAACCTCTCCACCCCATTATAACCACTCAGCTTTTGGCGGCTAGCTCACATTGCGCTCTGTGTTAAATCACACTGGTGGCTGTTATTGATGGATGTTGTACTGTCTCTATTTTTTTTTGGCAGTGTTCAAACAGCGGTGATAAATGTGTTCAAAGGGGGAGGCTTGCGGAACAATGAACTTTACACCCTCAATGAAAATATCAGGTAGGTTGCTGAAATGCGTGAAAAGGGATTTTTGTTGCTGCTTGTTTGGCGTTTGCTTGGTTTTGTTCCCCTACGGAACTGCAGTTAGAGGATAGTGGTGGGAGGAGCAGGGATTGAAGCAGACTTAAGCACAGCTTTGGGGTTTCAGGCTAACTTACTTCTCTTTTGCTGTTGGGTGGAGTGAATGGCACGGGGCACTTGGATAATGTTTCTTTGACGTGTGTGGATGTGTAGCTTTGACAAGGACAGGATGTGTATTGACTTGGATTATAAGGATTTTGTCCCCTCCTAGGGAGTTTGCCTCTTCTGGCTGTTTTTTACACATTTTTACCAGGGCATTCGTGATGGTAGTAACATCTCTTTTTCTAAACCCAAGCTTCTCAGAACTGTGGAGTGTTTAAAATGAAAGCAAAACACAGCATTTCGTTTAAAAGCTTAACCTTCACATGATAATTGCAGAGCAAGACCTGAAAATACGAACCCTAAAGATAAAAAAACTAAAAGCCTAACAAACATTTTCTAACACTGATCCTAGTGATGATTAAAAGTATGATTTTCTCTTTAAAGCAGGTTTCATGATTATCTGTGGTTTCATTCTGATTATTTGGAAAGTTTGGTTAGCAATAGATAGGACTGTAGAGTACATAAAGAACAATTTATTCTTTCCTTGGTTCCAAGTGCTGCTAAAAGGAGTATTGTCAGAGCTCACGGATGTAGTTCCTCCTCCCTCTCTCTTTCCCACTACATCCATATTAATTCATCACGAATGCTGTAATATAGGTCTCCGCTTCTCCTTTTATATGCCCTCCCCCATCCCTATTGCATTTTTCCCGAGTGCCAAGATTCAAATGGCAATTTGGGCTAAGCACGTACTAAGCAGCAGTCTGAACTACTCCTTTCCCTACTTTCAAAATAAATGCAGCTTGCAGGGCATGAGACTCTGTCCTACTTGGTCTGGTCCCAAAGGTGAAAGTTTAATGTAATTCCTTTTGAGAGCTGAGTGAGGGCAGTGTCTCATGCTTCAATGGTATTTTAGTGTGCTCAGGTCAGAAGTCCTCAAGTACTTGGAGCAGTCTTAATTCTCCATGGGATGAGCATTTCTCTACGTGAAAAGAAAAACAAATGTCGTAAGACTTTGGAAATACCCTAATAGCCACAGCCTGTTGGCAGACCTGGGGAGCGGCTTGGGGTTTTGTGGCTCGCCTGCCAGGCCGTTGCCCGCCGTTGCCCTCCCCGGCGCAGGCAGGGCCCTCCTTCCCACCCCGCGGGAGGCTCTGCCCCGGGCAGCCGGGCCGCCTGGCCTGGGCTTGGCCCCGGCGGCTGCACCGTGCGCTCTTCACGTCGGTTACTGAAGCGGATCTAGACCGTCGAGAGCTGGGCGAAGAACGGGAAATTCCTTGTGAGCTGTGTAGGCTTTGTAAGCAGCGCTGATGGTTGGGGGGGAGATGCCCGCTTCCGCGGACAGGCACCCCCAGGCAGCACTTGGAAGCACTCGCCTTGAAATACATGATTAATACTCCTGCAGGTGCCCTGAGCATCGGTTACACCTCCAAATGCCATTCTCTAAATAGGCCACCTAAAGTAGCTCATTGACGTCCACCTAAGGAGCGAAGGAGGTGCATCTGCATGTACGTTTGTACGCACACCCGCGGCCCCGCGCCTGTGGCTCTGGGCGCCCAACGCAGCGTTGGCTCTGTGTGCGCGAGGCGCGTCTCCGGCTTGACACCGGGCAAAAAGCCAGAGCCGTCAGACGGCCAGCTCTGCTCTGCCGTTAGGTCAGGCTGGTGCGTTTTCCTTGTCGGTAGTTCTCCATTCAGCTCCTTGGTGGAAGTTAGCAAATGCAGTGCTTTAAGAGACTCACAAATTCTGCACCGAGCTTAGTTATTTGACGGCGGGAAACACAGAAGAGTTTTAAAGTAGGGCAGTAATGACAAGACCAGGAGATGAGCAGGTGGTAACGTTTTGCTCTGGATTGCTGCCACCAAGTTTTTATCTTGCTGTGATTTGATACCATCGCACTGGATACTTTTTTTACTGCTCTGAAAGTCAGTTGTCACAGCAAGAGGAAATGTAAGAAATGCCATCGGGAGGTGGGATTTCAGGAAGCAGGAGGTGGCCTGGCCGTGATTAGGTGGAGACCCCTCTCTTGGATTGTCTCTAGGGTGCAAGCCTCCGGTTGCTGGTCTGCCCGCACGAGGCTAAGTCCTGCCGTGGGCTTGTCGATCAGACCTCCGGGATTCTGCCGAAGCCGGTAGAAGAGCTTCTGGCAAACGGGCCCCCACAGACTTACGTGGTGTATCCATCTCATAGAAATAGAAATGTGCTTTGAGACGGGCGAGTGAAGATAACCGCTCTGAGAGAGAAAGAGCAAGGGCACGTTGGCATGTGAGTAAATGTAGAAGTGTCACAAAATGGTTAGGGAGGAAGGTTGCTGTCAAAATCGACTTTCAGCAAAGATGAGGAAAAAGTGGTGTAGTTTGTTAGTAAGAACCCAGCCTGAGAACTGGGTGCTCCCTGATTCAAATGCCGTTTTCAAGCACTCTTGATTACACTTCATGTTGGTGAAATGCAAAACTCTTAAAATAGCAAAAAAATGCAATGTTTTGCAGTGGAAAGTGTTGGGCGCCTTTTAAATTTTAGGCAGAATTTACTGCTACAGAATGTATGCTCACAGTCACTGAAAACTGAAAGTGCAAATGCTCCGAACTTTGTGAGTTGTTTTTTTTTTTAATGCTTCTTCTGATGTAAAACAATCCTGATTTTTATATCAGAGTTTTGAAATATAAATATGTATTAGAATTTAAAACTTTTATCCCAGCCTGATTTAAAATCCAACAGTTTTTATCAGAAATACTTGTTTAGAGTGACTTCTGCCTGCATGTATTTAAAATGCCTCTTGTTAAATTTCTAGAATTTCTTTCTTGAAAAATAAGCCTTTTTTTTTTTTTAAATGCCGTAGTCATGTGGAAGCTGCAGCTTATGCTTGTGTGTTTACTTCATTGCTCCTCTCCTTATCCTCCCACCTTCTACTTCCAAGAGAAAAGGAAGTACAGCATTAGGGAGATACGCTATTTTCAGTGAAATGAAAGGCATCTTTGTTTAAACAAAAAGCAGAAAAAATGATTAATTTCAAACTAAGTAACTTTAAATTGTCTCTCTGACTTTCTGTGCATTCCAGGGGCTAGGTGTTTTTTTTGCTTGTTTTAGGTGTATGGCTTATAAATAGAAAAGACTTCAGGGAAACTGTTTCATTCCTTGTAGAATATATACCTAAATGTAAAAGAAATCTAACTGTGGCCAAAATGACACATTCACATATACTCACGTATCTTTGGTATGGCTGGTACTAAAGTGCAGATATACCTGTAAGAAATGACCACCAATGGCTGTTACTTCATGGCTGCATTCCTTCTGTCTACAGACGGCTGCTGAAGAGTGAACTCGGATCCTTCATCACAGATTACTTTCAGGTATTACGTGATTTGCTTGCTTTCTTTTGAGGTTTGCTCTCTTCAGCTTTTTAGCCTATAAAAAAATTAGGACCCCTTTTTACATGCATGTAGCCTACAAGTTTCATTTTTGTTTTGCTACAGAAGCTGATGGAGGTACTGGACTGGTACTGGGCCATATAGGCTTGGGAGTAATCATATTTGTGGGTGTATGTGCTAAATTAAGGATAATCTTCCTATGCGCTTAAGAAAGGCTGCTAGTAGCCTGCCAAGGTCAAGAAGGAATTCACTTGAACTTTTTAAAGAAGATGGGATACCTTTTCATAGTTTTTTTCACCCTATTTCTCTGGTATAGAGAATTCAGGAGTAGGTTTTCTGCAGGGGGGCCAGCAAAGGGGAAGAGAAAAGATAAAAGCTGTCTGTTTTTGGGGGGCAGAGAAGGAAGTCCCTATCAGCAGGAAATCAACCTGCGTACTGTTTGCCTTTTAGTCCCACAAATATAAATGCAACCTGCGAAACAGCGAAAGACGACGGATGAGGGAAGACCTGATCAATCACAAATGTGCATAAGTGTTAACTGCCTTTTACTGATACTGTCCAGATAGACAGAGGTTCAAATGTAACCACATGAAAGTGTGTTGGATGATTTTGAGAGAGCGCTGATGGCTTTCAGTGTTGTAAGTTGTTCAGTGTAGTGTTGATTAAAAAAAAAGGAGGCTGAAAACAAGAGGGTTTCTTCCCTTTGAGTAAAAGAGAGAGAGAGAGAAAATTTCAGTACTTTCTGAAGCGGCTGACGCTGCTGTGTACTGTGCTAACAGCTTAGAAAGGGGAAAAAGACCAGTGTTGTTTCCTATCAGTATTAGATTACATGACTTAAAAAAAATCCCCCACGCTGTGCTATCAAGTGAGAAGCAAACTCCTGCCCCAGGGGCAGTTATGTTTCGCTTCTTTAGACCCTATCTGCACAAGTGGTTTACTGGGAAGAGGCGGCTGCTGGCGCCGAATGGCGGGACGTTTCCTAGACCGTGAGTGGGGTATGGCGGCAGCCCGGCGGAAGGGCTCTCAGCCCCGTAGCACAAAGTGCCTGGCTTAAATGGAAACCTGCTGCTGCTAGTTTAAAAACAGGCAAATGGAAGTTTGCAGCTAAATATATGTGGCGAATTGAAATTTGGAAGGTCTCGATCCGGTACCCAGGTACTACAGCGTTAGGCATGGTGTGCAAGGCTGGAATAAGCAGACAATGACCAGAGGCAACTTCATACACCCGTAAGCCTGAACAGAGCACGGAGCCGAGCACAGTCCCGAGGGATGTGAGGTGCTGATGTATGACTGTTATCTGGTTTTGAAAATGCAGAGTGTACTGAAAGAGGCCTGGGTGGGTTCCAGCGCTGAGTAAGACGCAGCTGCATCGTGTCGCTGCGCAAGAGGAGCCGACGACTGCTGGGGACCAGATGGCTCCCAGCGCTGGGGTTTGGATGTGTTGTTCTCCTCCTCCAGACTGCAAACCTCAAGCCTGTCACAGTCAGGCTGGGGCTAGTGGCATTACCTGAGACACCTTAGATCTCTCAGTAGTAGAGCTGACGACTGAAGAAACTGCTTAGGCTACAGCCTGCTCGCTGCTGGAGGCTGGATATCTGTGTTGCATCACTCGTAGCAAGCTGAGGGCATCTGATCTTGTCCTGGGAGAAGGACCTGGTCACCGGCACTCTTTTCTGCCAAAGCAGGAGCAGAAACTGTGCTCTTTCACCCTAATGGCAGGGCTGCACTACTTCGGCCACAGGCCACGATGGCGATGTCGGTACTCAGCGCTGCACTGCTGCTGGGAGAGCGGTGGCCTTGGCCCGGGAGAGCGTGCAGTACGACGGCTCGGCTGCGCTCACCTCTGAGCTGGTTTTTCTGCCAGTCTGTCTGTTCACACCTGTGCAAGTACCTCGGCTCATAGGTACCTGTTCACCTGCCGCTGCTGTTCTCCCACTGAAGCCACTGGGACTCAAATTTAATTTCTGGGATTTTTTTTGCTCGATGTTAAAAGGAGTAACTTGGCATCCGTCAGACTTAGCCTGAAGTAAAACTCTTGGTGCTGGCAAGCCATGAGACAAACTGTGAGATAAAGGCTATTGTAGGAAGTGAGCTTTTTTCCCTGCTGTGAGCTAAGATGCAGACTTATTTCTGATTCTAGACTGACAGCGCGTGGCAGTGATAAAAGTTACCACTCTCTCCTGAACGTCTTTACTCAAAAATCCTCGGGCCGTGGAGTGAGGAAAGGCTATTCATGTGCCAGAGAAGGGCTGACAACAGTATTTCATTTGTCTGTGGGTTCAGTTTCACTCCTGATGCCAGCTGATTTACGGCAATACTGCTGCCACCAAAATGAGCAGAGTTGAATCAGGCTGCTGATTTGGCTGAAAAATAACCTTGAAAGAAAAAATAAAGTTTTCAGCTACTTCCTTTGACTTGTGCTCACCACCCCGGACATAGGGGAGGTGATGGGAGCGGGTCACTGGGGTGGGGAGTGGAGTGGAAAGTGCGTCTTTTGGCAGCGACTTCCTCCTCCATCTGTTAAAGCCCACTGAAAAGCTATCTCGAGAACCAAGTTTGCTCTTCTCTTAGATTGAAATGGACCCTGAAGGATCTGCTCTCACGTGTAACCAGGCAGTTTTAAATATCCTAGCAGCAATCAGAACAACTAACTGGGTCATGTAATATTTAGATGTGATAAATTGACTTAAATGTTTTCCATTTCTTATGCCACAGCACTTGTAACGAGAGCCACTAAGATAATTTTTAAAGTCACATTTTCCATTGTTTTAAGAGTTCTGGCTCTTACATTATGCATATTTTATACAGACACACACGCACATTTTTTTTAACCACTGAATATTTAAGACTAAAATGGAGCAGAGCTTTTATAGTGAGACAAATCTACCTTTGTGATCAACTTGACTTGATTACTCACAAGTCCTTTTCACCAACACTCATGCAAATTACCAGTTTTTAGCTCCTGAAGTTGCTAAAGGAATGTTTAGGAAATGGATGGGCTTTAGTCAGTCTTTCTCTGCTACCAAACCATCATCATACCAGAGTTACTGAGTCTGTTTTGTATTTGAAAAGGAAATGTAATTCCTGTAAGGGTTTTGGTGGGAACTCTGATGTTTCTTTCTGAAGGAGATTTGTGTTTATAAATCCGCTCTTTTAGCAACCCTATTATATATACAAGCCATCTCCTTGGATCGGAGTCTAAGTGTAAATGCCAGATAGTTGGGACTTGTAATATTTGCTGCAGATCTGCCTTAAAGCAATGCTTCATGCTCCAGGTTTTCCAGTCCTGACTTTGCCCATGAACTGACCTGATAGTTTCCTGCTGCTGACAAGGGTCTCCCTGTGCCCACCCCTCCGCTCCGTAGCCCTGCAGGGCAGCGTCTGCTCTCGCTGCTGGGGTAGGTCTCGGGTGGTCAGCTGAACTGCAACAGGGAGCAGTCCCATCACCATGGAAGGTAAGAGGCTGGGATTTGGAGGAACAGGGTGTGTTGGTGATTGGGACTTCTCTGGGCCAGCTGGAAGATTTTTCAGATAAGTTTCCTTCATTTTCATGCTGTCTGACCCTTGGGGTTGTGGAGAAAATTTTTGAAATATAAAACTAGTGAGTGTTGATAAATTGATGCGTTATCTTCCTGATTCTGCAGACAGCCTGAAACAAAACCTTTGGAAAGGATGAACTGGTTTTTTTCACTCTCTGGGAGCTTGTTAATCTTGAAACTCACGGGGGAAAATGGAAACGCTAGCTGTTTCACAGCTAACCACTTTAGCAGAACTGCCCAGTTTATGCATATTAACTCCAAACTGTCTCCTCTCGAGGCAGAGAGACCCGATCCCTTCCCAGGCACTGTAACCTCTCCCAGCACCCACGGGCTGCAAACGCAGAAAGTCAAATGCCCGGAGTTGATGCCTCTCCAGCCCGACGCCCGCTGCCTGCGCTGGCAGAGATGGTGGGTGAGGGACGGGGAGCGGACTGTATTTCCTCATTTAATCCAGCGAGAGCTTTGATGGCTTAAAACCAGAAGCGAAGCTGTTACATCATTTCCAGCCCGCTGCAGTGGAGAGCCACGGGAGGTGGCAAGTCCTGACTCAGAATTAGGCCCGGCTTTCTGTTTGTATGCAAAACCATAGAAACCGCAACGTGCGAGCACCCATGTTGCTGGGGTGTCGACCAAAGTCAAAATAGCAAGATGATAATGGATCGCTGCGAAAGCAAGCAGCAGCAGGGACAAGGCGTGCCCGGATCCAAGCCCAATTTGATTTTGTCCTCTCCCTTTAGAGCGGTGGGAAGCGGGGTGGGTGAACCTTCCCGTGGTCGCAGTCCCCCTCGCTGTAGGTTGGCCGGCTGTGCGAGGCGGCCGCAGTGGTGGGGGGAAACGTGCACCCCTCCCTCTGCTCTAGCACCGTACAGCTTTTGCTTAAGTCCCTGCTGACTGTCTTTCTGGGACTCCAGCCTATCCAGCATCTCTCGTGATGCTTGCTCTCCTTTGAAATGCTGCTTTGTAAAGCCATGCTAACAGCTGAAAATGCCGTGTGTCCCTCTCTCCTGCTTAGTCAAAGAGAAAAACCTGGTGCGTGTGACATTTTCTTTCCTTGGCGCCAGGTTTCTACTTCTACCTGTTTCGTAGCAAGGCAAGGAAATAGTTGTGTGGGTTATTGGAGCGGTGGTTATTGCTGGATAAAGGCCGCGCTAGCTCTTCTCTGGCCGAGTGCTGTCTCACGCCTGCTGCCGGGGGCTGCAGCAGCTCGGCCGCTGCACAGGGGGAGGGAATTCAGACTTTGTGTGATTTGCAGAGCTCAGCCGTGTGTCTACAATGCTCTTTTGGGTCAAGCTGGTCTTTATTATTGTATTTCTCTCCTCGCTGGCGGGGAACCCCTGTTCATGCAGGTCTGCTAATTATTTCTGCTTCGTCTGGCACTTTCTAGGACTGAGCTTTCATGGAGCAGCTCCAGAGACTCCATAGCAACTGCCCGGCTTCGTTATCGTGGACGGGGTCACCCAGCAGCTCAGCCCCGTTACTGCGAGCCGAGCAGAGGACCCAGCCTTGGGTGGCAGCGGCAGCAGGGACGCGTGCTTTCAGGCCCCGCACGCGTCGGCTCCGCGGGCCTGCGTGATTTGCTTGAAACGGTGCCTGGCCGCTACGGCTCAGGGCGGAGGGCGGGACGGCGTGCCGTGCCGTGCCCCGGCTACGCAGGGCTCCCGCCTGGAGCGGTGACTGGCCGTGCAGAGCCGGGGGGTTTTCCATAGCTGCTGCCTCGCGGGCGCGTTGCCGTCTAGATCGTGGCAGTGCTGCCTACTCGGTCTGCCTAGTCTGCTCTCCTTCTTACTCTCCCTGCCTCACTTTCTCTCTTTAAGTGGGCTTCCTTTTTGTCTGTTTTGAACAAAGCTGTCTCTAGAAGAGTCATTTTAGGATGATATTTCATATTTATCTTGCAATTTGTTCTCTCTGTAGGATCAAAATGATCTCTCTGCTTCTGTCACTATTTCCCCTCTTTCTAGAGAAAAAAAAAAAGGATGCTCCAGGGATGAGATGCTGCAGCTCACATAGATTTGCATTTTTTAAAACACTGCCAAGAAGTAGGTAGGTGTTAGTGTGCAACTGGCAATAGCTTCGTAGAAAATGCTTGCCAAGTAAGTTTGGGTGATGCTTTTTTTTCCTCAAATTAACATCAGATTATCCAAGAAACAGTGGCTATGTGCTAGTAGAGCCTGTAAAAGTGTGGTTTAACAACAGAACACAAAGCCTCAGTTGGCTAGAAGAGAGGGCTGCATTTAAGAAATGCTGTAATGTGTAGAAGAAAAACTGATTTTTTTCACCCAGCAAAATGGGGTCAATTATTTTGAGTTTGCTCTGGAACAGTTTACTCCTGTTCCAAGCTTATGTTTCTGTTTAATGAACTCGTATTAACTTGGTAATTTTAATGTGGCTTTTTAAAGGCTTGGAGACATGAATGGGAAACAAAATTTGTATGTAATTAAGTGGGTGTTCATGTAAACTTTTTTTCCCCCCAAGAGTAGTGGCTTATTGGGAAATAGTAATATTTTTTGATTAGCTGAAGAATTCCTTTGTGCCTTGCTACACTGCAGAGACATGGCTTTCAGACAAGATGCGAAGCTGCCTGCGGTGCCGTGAGCCCCCTTGACGTTTTACGTGCAGCTGCTGCCAAACCTACTTAGCTGCTTTTCGCCACCCTTCTGCTTGAACGTACCACCCACAGCAGAGCAAGCCGTGCTAGTGGCAGGGCTATTGCCCCAAAATCCTTCCTGTGGGTTCTGCCCGGAGGCCGGCACCGCGGTCAGGCTGCTGGCAGAGCGCTCCCGGCAGCCAACATCTACTTTGCCTCTGGCAAGGTCGGATGGGTACGGTTTTGCCCATCTACTTTGCCTCTGGCAAGGTCGGATGGGTACGGTTTTGCCCGTCGCGTAGCGGGAGCCCACGCAGGAAGGGTCCCTGTGGCCCCGCTGGGGATGCCCAGCTCCCGACAAGGTGGAGGGGGGCAGGGAGGAGGTGCCCGTCACTGCTGGCACTGCCGGTCTGAGAGAGGAGCCCCAGCTCTTGCTGGGACAGCTTCCACCTTCAGTCGTTGTGCTGGGGGAACTGGAATTGCTCCTCTGGGTATGGGTGGAGAAACCCGCCTCAGTTTCTCTAACAGGGGAGGGGAAGGGGAAAGCATCTGTGCCGGGGAAAAAAGAAGGAATTACCTGGAAAGTGTCTGTTTTCCAGCATGGCGTGTGTCTGCCTTCAGTTTTTTTTTTTTTCATTCCCAGTGATTTCAGCGCAGCTTGCTTTGCAAGAATAGCGAGCACACGCGCTTTGTGGGGGAGTCTTTGCTGAGGGAAAAATGAAAAGTGATTTTTCTGGAGCTTGGAATCCTGTCTTCCAAAACTCAGGGCATTTGAAAACTTACTGAAAGGCTTTCTCTTAGCTGCACTTCTTGGTGGTACACCTGAAACGGCTATTGTGGTTTTCTGCACTGAGAAAAGTAGGGGGGGTTTCAACCTGCGAGATTTCACAAGCTCACCTCTACCTGCTGCAAAACATCTCTCTCCAGATTTCTCACCTGCACGTACGTGTAGGGGGGTTAACTGGGGGCTCTGTCCCTCTGCAGTGCGCGCTTCGCCGTAGCAAAAGGGCAGGTCTGCAGCACGCAGAGCGAGCGCAGAGCAGCCTGGGGTGCCCCAGCAGCAGGGTGAGGGCTTCGCCCCGGGGAGCCGGGGAAGGCTGATTCGGGGAGGGGAGGGGAGGGAAGAACTGCCTCCCCCGGCGCCCCGGTCAGCCGTAATTGCAAAGACACGGAAAGTGGCAGCTGAACTTTTTCACGTAAATGTGCCCTTCAAGCTCACTTGGTGTGAGTCTTTATCTGGTCTTGCTTGCAAATAAAATATTTGTTTTTCCTCTTAGCTCGGTGCCTCTGTGTTGCCTCTGGAAACCAGGGATAAAGCAGTAAAATGGGACTTGTAATCTAGACAAGGTCTGATACAGACCTCCGCTGCAGCTGCATTTATTAGATTGTATTGATTTGTCAGCCAGCCCTGTAGGGTTTTTTAATGAAAATTTACCTGTCTGGCTTGATCTGAGTAATGTTCGGATTTAATCCATTTCTAAACCTGTGACTTTAGCAGAAGATAAGTAAAATTTCCAGATATTTTTAAGATGGGGAGAAGGGAAATGAAGTGTGGGGTTTTTTTTGTTTTTTTTTTTTTTTTTAAGAAGTCTCTCTCTTCCACAGGAAAAGGGAAAATTTGAGAGGGTAATTGAAACATCTGCAGTAACTATATGGAGCTAAGCTTTTTTTTTTGAAACCTTAAGAATGAGATGATGCAATATATTTAGCACATGGAATTACTGATAATACATTCATAAGTGCATTATAAATTCTTTACTACAGGGTAATGATTAATATATCTATTTTTAATAGATAGAACTGTGCTGCCCATAAAGGTGTACAAATGCATATTTTGTTTGCTGACATAGCTGGAAAAAAAAAATCTCTGAAAGTAGAAAGCATCAATAATACTAACTTATAAGCAAAGTAGCTGGAAAATTGTATCCACAGTGCTCAGGAAGCATATGTAAATTGAAACCTAATGTTCCAGTGCAGATAGAGAAGGAATTCATATTTCTTGAGAGAAACACAAGAAAATAAGCGTGACACCCTCATACATATATGTGCATATACTTTTTTATTAGATAATAGTTTAAAATGACACAGTATTAAAGACCCTCTGTAAATTTTCCCTGCAATATATGAGAGGTAATTACCTTCAGCTATAGGTTGAAAAATGAAGAATTGAAGTACTTCATTAATAAACTGAAAGCATTTGGAAGGATTAAAGTGCAATATCACTCCAAACATTATCTCATTGTTCAGGCAGAAAAATATTTACAGTGTAAGTGGGTTTTGCTTCTTTTTCCCCCTCATAATATTTTCCATTCCAGATTTCTTCCTCCCTCCTTTTTCACATTGTTTGTTTTTTCCTGGAAAGTCTTTTTTTTTTTTGTTGTCCAGAGCCTGACATGTGTAGTCATTTATCGCTGCTGAACAAATCTAAAATTTGAATGGAAATCCCAACAACTTAATGTTTCTCTCTGAAGCCTACATTTCTGCTAGACAATCTTTGCAAAATAGTCACCTTCCATTAGTTGATAACAACGTTTGGAAACGTTGCAATTTTTTTTCATCGTGTGAACATATTTATCCAACTTGCTAATTGCTGTTGTCATTGCCCAGGTGAGAAGTGTCTCCCAGGCACGTTCTCTTTGCAGCTTACCCATCCTTTGGCAGCCCTGTTCCTCCCGCGCTCAGCTGGGAGCTCCAGCTTGCTCTTTCTCTCAACCCTAATGCTCACCCTAACTGAGGGGCGAGCCCTAGACAAAGCCCCCCAGCCAGTAAAAGTTTCTCACTGACAAGTGTCCTTTGCTCCCTGCAGCTTCTTTTAGCAGCCCTTTAGTCACGTTGGTGACGATGAATAAATCAGAAAATAGGCTTCTGCAGGAAAAAAAATGAAATTGTTTTGTTGGGGGCAATTCCAGAGTCCAAAAAACTGCAGAAAGTGGATGTTTTTCGGAATAAATATATGGCTTTTTGGCTAAAACTGAGTAAACTGTTGTAAGCAGGGTGAGATACCACAAGTCACGGAGGTGGCGTGAGCTGCCAGGCCCTCGGCGACGCAGGTCCTGCTGGAGGTCCCTCCCCTCCTGCATGGGCACCGGTGTCGTGGAAGGAGTCAGCAAAGACCGACTCGTACCCTCCTAAACTGAGAGCCATGCACGACGGGAGGCCTGGAAGCAGCTGCTTCGCTGTCTGCAGTATTGCTCTGCTTTTTACCTGTTGGCATCCACAGCTTTTCAACTGCAGTTAATGAGAGTCACTTGTACGCTGTTTGTGAGCGGGTGCAGAAGGTCACATGCAAAAGTGCTTTGGGTTCCTGTCGCCACATGGTCGCCTGTGTGCAGAATAGCAATTTTAGCATGTCCCTCTGACAAGCAGGGCTGTTCAAGTCGGCTCCGATTCCTGTGCTGAAATTCCTAGGATTGGTTAATAGGAGGGTATTGAAATTTGTTTATAGCTTGACTGTACTGCATGGATAGGATTGCTTCTGCACTCAGAGCTAGTAAAGGTCAAAGTCTGGGGCTTGGATGGGCGGTTCAAATAATACGGTTTCATCCCATGTGTTGCTCCTAAAATGCTCTGGTTTTGTTGTGTGACTAATTTAAAATGAACCTAAATTTGACATTATTTTGGGAATAAGACCATACTAAATATTTTTGGGTTTGAATTCTGAAAAAAAGCCACCTGCTAGCAGGGCCAAACTACCTTAATTACAAGCATGACCAATAATTATTTTTCCCTTGTATGCACTATACAATATTTAACCATTATTGCTACTAACAGAGGTTACCCCTGGTGAATTGGGTGGCCATTCCTCCTTATGTCATGACTGAACTCTGGATACACATTAGGGGGTGCAGGCTGTTTTTTTAAAGCAGTGTCTCAAAAGTACTTACATCTGGCTCTTTTAGGACAAGTAAGCCACTGTAGCAAAACATGAGTTAATTTTTTAATGTGGATGAAGTAGCCATGAGATGGGACAAAAGCCAAGGAAAGGTACCCATGTCCTCTCTGTTGTGTAATACCACGCTTCCTTCACACCATGGAGAAGACAATGTCCATACAGTCTTGCCTTGACTTGAGATGAAACTTCTCATGGAAGTTCCCCCTACTACCCATAGCACATGAAGCGACTGGTGAGCTTGTATGGCTTGTTCTTCCTTCCAGGCCCTTTTTGCTGAAATCGTGAGAAAGATGCCAACGGAAAAATTTCTCTCTGGTATTGCAGTGGCACCCAGCTCCAAAGGGTCTCAGAGCTCGCCTTGCATTAGGTGAGATTCCAAAGCAAAAGGGGTTTCTTGAATTCAGCCCCTGATTTTATTAATCTCAGTATTTTCCTGCCTGACAGCTTTTTGAATATAAATTCTCCACCAGAACAACGCATCCAGAGATGTTTCATTACTGATAGGATGTATGGTGGTCTCTTCAGTCCCTCAGCCTCAACCTACTTGCAAAGGACTTCTGGAGTCTGTTTGATTAGATACTATAAGGAATAGCCCGCCCTTTTCTACACATTTCAATGATGTCTGAGGCTAACAAGTAGGCCTCTCGAGTGGCAAGTTTTTCTTTTGTTCTGGAAAGCGATGTACAAGTACAAGCAGAGAATGTCACAGAGCAACGTTTCCTTCTTTTTGTTCCCTTCAACAGTACCCCGGTTGAGAATTGCTTCTTGCTGTAGGGAGGGTGCGGAGGTGGGCTGCTCTCTGTGCTTGGGGTGGTTACACGGTTGCCTGCTGGAGGGTGTCGTGACCCAGCCAGCCTGGTCTATGGTTACAGGAGGCAGGTCTGGCATCCAGAGCAGCAGCGCAAGGGCAGGTGTGCAGTAGGGCGGCTCGTCAGGAGGCCACGGTGATGTCCAGGCGGTGGTGTGACAGCAGTGTCCGTCGGGAGTGAAAAAAGATGTGCCTTGCTCCTCAGCTGATGGAAGGTTGAAGGGTGCAGCTTTTTCCTGGTTACCCGTTAAAAACAAAAGCTGGAGGGTGAACGTGAGAGAGAGAGAGAGAGGTCTCTGAATATTGTGCGCTACCCTGATACTGAATCCTTTCAGAGGGACAGAAGGCTTTATTCTCTATCAATATGATCTCTGTGGTAAGACTGAACCTTTTAGGATGCAGTAATAGCGTGTTATGTGGTGATAGCAGCTCCTTTCTCTGGGATTCTCAAAGCTTTTCAGAATAACTGATCCTCCTAGTGCTGTTGGGAGAACAAAAAGGCAGGTGTTGTTTTTGCACCATTCTTATGTTTGGGTAAATGGGAACAGAAAGCGTATCAGATATGTAGGTGTCCTGAACTGCAAACAGACGCATCGATACCTTGATCTGTCTGCCCCATGATAGTTAAGTTTATCTGGGAAGACTAGCTCCTGCCACTTCTTCTGCAGTTTGAGACTCCATACTGAGATGATCCGACTGCTCAATATAGCAAAAAAATAGCCTCATAGAAAGAGAATAGGTAGGAATAGAGAAGTAAGTGTTGGGGAGCTGAACTGGCTCATCGTGCAGGCAAGCACTGAGCTAGTGCAAAGAAGAGAGTGGGACGTTCTGGTAGCATTTGGCCCTTTGATCACCTCCATCATATGGCTGAGGTATAGCTTATGTGGCTGCACTCTTATGTTAAGAACCATTTTATTTTCTTGACTCTCTCCCTGTGACCCAGGACAGATCCTTCCTTCCCACTTTGACAAGTGTTTCAACTATCATCTGCTATGTCTGTTGTGTTCTCATGTCTGGCTGAACAACAGGGGGTTAATGAATGTACAGTACTCACAGTGAGACCAGGTCTGGTGGCGGTCCTGGGAGAAAGGACTACGATATGACTGATCTTTAGATAACTGCATGCAAAGTGGATAACATCTGGAAAAAAATCTATTCTTCCATGTTTATTTTAAATCTCAGAAAAGGCAAATGCATGTCTCTCTCTCTTCTCTCTTGGCAGAACCAGCTCCTTGCGAAAGGCTTGCTGTTTATAGAGGAGAAGGTTAAGCTGTGTGAAGGCAAGTATAGTAAGAAACCCGTTTTGGAAGGGAGTTGTGCTTTGATGTTTGGCCAGACAAGATGATTTGCATGTCTGGCAAGCGTACAGCCCTTTCTGGTACTGTCTTAGGGTGTCACACAACCTTTCGGGAGCCAGGTTGCACTGCAGCCCTCGTGAGGCTTAAGGGACGGCGGGCTGTTTGAACAGCCACGTAGCTGCCGCACTCCCACCAGCCACGTCTTCATCGTGAGAGCCGGAACGTGGGTCTTGTGTGGCCGTTGAACCTGGGCTCAAAGCAGTGCTGGGCTGGGCATGGATCCTGTTGCGAAACTGCTGAGAGCTGCCTTCTGCCTTTCGTTTCTCAATGTGATTTGCAGCTCAGTGTAAGCATGATTTTGGTTGCTGTGTCATGCTTTTGAGAGCTGAACTAACAGGCTTTGTGTAAATTTAAAGAAAAAACAGTCACTTGGGTGGGAATGGAATCCTTCAGGAAAGAAGTTGATCACACATGAAGTTCTGTTCAAACCACTGGGGTGCAGACACTTGCTGCCACAGAGCCTGTGGACGAAGGCCAGCGTGGCGCGGCGACTCGGTGTTGGATGTGTGGGGAGTTAGTCACATTTATTAACAGTTTGCTCAAGCAGAGCGAGCTGTCTAGAGCACATGTCTTTATTCAAAACTAGGCTGCTGTTTGATCTGACCCAGTTTTGTAGCCTGTAGGGAAGAACCCTTGCTAATCACCAACCTGCTGTATCTGGGTCATTAAACGCCAATAGACACTTACAGTCTTGCATCATTGTCGGTGCTGGATTCCTCCTCGGACCCTGAAGGAGCCGTGCGGTTGCCAGCCTTCTGCTTGGTGCGTGCTTCTTCGGCACTGGCCCTGTAAGGGAGGAGAAAAGGCAGACTCATGCATTTTCCCGAACGTGCCCTGCCGCTGCCAGCTCTTCAGCACGAGTGCTGCGCAGCTTATCATAGGTTTTGCTTTCTGTATTCTTATAAAACTATTCCAATATCTGTTTTAGCGCTATGAAAATTGAGTTCCAGTCTGTAATAAGCTGAGAGCTGCCCGTGGGTAGTTTGCGGCTGCTCAAGTAGTTTGGGTAAGATGAAGTTTCCCAGGCAGGCAGCAAAACCCTCTTCCTATGCCTCATGTTTTTTGTGCCTAGTTTGAAGTGACACTGGAGCCACTTTGCTCATGCAGGCTGGCATCTCTGTGGGAGATGACTCACGGGCACCTTGCTTTCATAACGTGTAGGCTTGTTGCAGGTCTTGTGGTGTCAGCAACAAGAACTTCTTGTACATGCTTCTCAGTTAGCTCTGTCTTCCTGGAAAATTTCTACTGTTCCAGTACTCAGAGGCGGAATAATGGTCCTGCTGCAGGGCATGGCAATGTTTTACTGTGTCTGTTTTTCAAATTGCAGCCTCCTATTTTAATGTGCTTTTTCTTTGTACAGTCTGTCAGAATCTCTTTCAATGCCGGTAGGATTTATGATTTCTTGAAGAAACAAACCATTCCCCCTTCCCTTTCAGAAGGAGAAGTGATCTATGACATTTCATTCTGGCTCCACACGCCAAAGCATTGCAGTCCTGGGGAGGAGGCAGAGGAGGGAAAAAATTAAACATTCAATTAGTCTGTTTCCTGTTGTCTTTTCCACTTACAGTTGACAGTTTCTGGTAATGGGTAGCTGTTGTGGGGGCGTTGGGTAGGTGCTCGCCTGCCTGCAGTTCCAGTTTTGAAGCCGGGGTCGTACCTGACACGGTGAAGCCTCCCTCTGAACCCTCCTGCGGTCGTCGGTGGGCTCTCTGCTCGAGGGGAAACCTCGGCAGGAGCAGGTCCTGCCGGCTCTCTGCTTTCTGGCCGTGTCCGAAGCAGCACAACCCATGGGCAAGCATGGTGAAAGCCCGTGTGGAAGTCTCCAGATGGGGAAAGCACTTCGGTACACAGTGATAAGGCTCCTTTGAGCTGCGACTTTACATGTGTTCCAGTTCCTCACGTAGGACCTTTAGTCACCTTGAGGCTGAGCCTTCAAAGCTGTCCTGAGCAGTCGTCTTCAATTGCTGCTCCTTGAGTCTTGGCTGCTTGTGAGCTCCAGCTGAGGCTCCATGGAAGGCATGCTGGAAAATCCTCTTGTCAGAAACTTGTGATATTAAACCTGGGTCTGTATTTGCACATGAAATTTCTGGGGAACGTATCTAAAACTTGAAAAAACATTGCAAACCTTTGGCCTTTGGGATGGGAAAAATCTCCTAAAAAAACTTAGAGGTTGTGGGCCCAAATGCTGAGGAACACACAGCTCTGTAAGTCAAGCCTATGAGCGTAATTTAAAATGTCTATTCAAGCGATTATGTTCAGTAAAGCATTTTTTGTAAATAATAGGCTTTTGACCACAGTTGTATTCCTGTTCTGGGAATCACGAGTTGCATAACTTAGTCTGCCTTCATTTTAAATACATTTAGGGATGCTTGTTCAAGTCGGAGTCATATGAGGGGTGGCCACACGTGGATTTCATTCAGGAACCTTCCCAAGTGCCACGTTCGAGAGGAGCACTGTGGCTTTGTGGCTCGGCAGGGTCCTGACTGATTGGGGGTGGGAGGATACTGGAGGGGGCTCAGCTTTTGCAAATGGTCTCCCTGACTCAGTTGCTGCAGAACAGTTGATGTTGGCTGCGATCTGCTGGTTTTCAGGTGCAGCTGCTAACGTGCGGCCGTGCCCCCACGCTGGTTGAGCGTGCTGTGAGCTCTGAGACTGCACGATCCTTTGCTGTGGAGTTAAAGCCTCCGGTTGAAGAGGGGCTTCACTCTTTTGTTGGAATTGGTCTCATGTTTTGCACAGAGCTGTCTTCTTTGCAGTAAGCGACAGAGCAGTTTATGGCCACAGCCTTGTGTCTCTGTCAGTTAAGGCGAAGCTTAGCTGAGTGATGTCCAGTTTTGGACGGAAACTGTGAATGTGAAGGGTGGGTTTTTCTCTCTCATTTGGGGAATTAGAGACTATTGGGAAAATTCAACTTGATTTTAGTCTCCCTGTTGCTAAAGCTCTTGCTCCCAATCTCTGTTTTCGTAGGTGAGGATCGCATTGATGTCCTGTCTGAAATCTGGGATCACTATTTTACAGAGACTCTTCCTACACTCCAGGCAATATTCTACCCAGTCCAGGTAATCTTAATGATAATCAGTCTTTGGTCAGGTGAGGCAATGTAACTGCAATGTCTGCTAACGACACATGGAGACTTCTCTTCTGTTCCAGCAGCACTGTTTGGCCAGTGACTAAACAGGTCTCAAAACCTTTAAATTAAATCTGGGAGGAAGTAGAGTTTGCCCAAGTCAGCATTAACTGTGTAAGAAGGACTGCTAAAATCTACTGGGCAAGCACAATGTTTTGGGCTGAATTTATTCCCGTTTGTCTATCCTCTGTCCGTGCTTAGCTAAGCGTGAGCACTGAAGCTGTTGTACTATACTTTGTCTAGGCTGAAGCTCTGGGCCATTTGTATTTACAGTTCTTCCATTTTTAAATACCTGGGACTCTGTTGCTGCAGATGACAACACTGACAACTTGTCTTCAGAGAGACAAATCTGAAGACTACATCAGGAGCAAATGTGTTTAACTCGACCTAACTACCTTTGGAGGGCTTATGTCCAAGTTGTGCCTTTGGAAAATCCTCTGTTGGGTTTTTTGAAGCTTTAATAAGGGGACAAGTAAATCTATGGGTAGAGGATGAATGAACAACTTTATGTAAGACCTGTTTACACGGGGTATTTTGAAAGCTGAGTATTCCATCAGAAGTGTTGAGCTGTATCATTTTTTAATGTAGTTTTAGTCAGGGTTTCCATACGAGCAGTCTAATTACCTCCCCAGCCTATTTTGATCTTCTCTTCCATCAGAGGAAAAGAAAAATGTACGTCATGAGGAGACTGATGTTCATGGAAATGCTAGCTTCCTCCCCTTGACTTTTGCCTGTTCCATAAGGCATGCTTTCCGGAGCCTTCTTAAATTATTTTTCCCTTGTATTGTTTGAAAGGCTGCAGGTGAAGCTCAAAGGTTGCCCTTTTCCTCTAATCCTATTAAAGCTGGCATTTCCTAAAAGAGAAAGGACTTCTGTAAAGACAGACACTAACCTTTCTACTGTGTTTATTTTTATTCTTTCCTTGCTGCAGATGCTTAAAGGTAGGTGTTTGGCAGGTAAAACTGCGCAATTATAATACCCTCCCTTTCTCTCCTTCTGCAACTAATTCTCGGTCAGGGAGTGACCTGATCTGTCTAAGCGGGGGTTTGTCTGCATGCAGCTATCTGTGCACTGGGGAAACAGCTGAGCGAACAGTGTGTCGTACCCACTTATCAGAAAAATCATCTCCCCTGCTATTCAGTGTCTCTAATGAGAAACTGAACAAAAGTTACTGCACAGTGGGCGCAGCTTTTGGAAGTATCTTGGTGGTGGTGCTGAAAGCGTGACTATGGGATGTTGAGATTCTTTGAAAGCCTAACTTTCTTACTAAATTGTCTTGTCACAATATCTGAGTCACTCAAAAATACTTAGTAGAAGCTGTGAAGTTGGGGAAGTATTGCCATTTTATGGATGAGGAACTCAAAGGTAACAGGCAGCATATTTAAAGCTTTGTAGGCACCTAAGTCCTACACAAATGTATGGATTTAAACCCCCTAAATACATCCAAGAATTTGACTCTGAGTAAGCTGCCCTAGGCTACAGCAGAGAGAGTTGCTGGTGCAGCAAGCAATAAGAAATTGCTCTTATCCCAGGCCAGTGCCCTACTAAAAAGACTGGGCTCTTCCTACACTTAGGGAACTGTATGTACCTATTTATATGGCGTGTCACCACAGGTGAAGAGAGCTCATCTAGCAAATCTCTTTCACCAAGTCGCAGTTCTTCATGCGCTACTCGGGTAGATGGGAAAGTCGATTTGTTGTTGGTTCCCCATCCTTTGCTGCAAATGTCAACTTGATTGTTTAGTTGTGCTCTTTTGTGATCCCAGCAACTGCCCATTCAGAATGAAAGTAAGTCAGCCAAATGTGTAAGCATATGTTACCGAAGGTGGTAACTAGAAGTAACTTCCTATCTCAGCTAAGTTTAAACCCGAGGCTCATAGCTGTTGCAGAAATATGACCTTTAAGCAGCCAAGTTGCTTAAATTGCTGTACAGAGGGAAACTATGTAAACAGGTCACTGGCTTTTGTATAGTTGCAGCTGTTGATGTAACTACTTGGTGTGGAAAAAGAATAGCAAATCTTGTTTTGTTTGGCACAGCAAAATGTTTGCATTTTGAAATGGGGTATGAAGTTAACGGGACTAAATTGCATGATATAAATAGAAAGTGTGCAGCTGCTGAAATATAGTTCAGAGATATGTACCGGTCTTTTCTACACCTCCATGTTTCTAAACGTGCAGTTTTAAACCTTTGATGGTTTAAAACAGCAAAATGCTTTTATTATGGCCAAGCTGCCCTCCAGCCTATTGGCTTTAATTCGTATTTGCATATTGATGATGCTGTTAATTATGACATTAAACCCATTATGAATTAATCATTAACTGCTGTTAATTCCTTCCAGCTAAATATTTGCCATGTTTAGTGTGTTATGGAGACCATAAAATGGTTCCCAAACAGACCGTGGGGCAGAGATTAACGTGCTGGGAAGAACAAGGGAAACTCTTCAGGCTGGAAAGTGCTGGGCAGGGCTGGGAGGAAAATTTCCGCTGTTCAGCTGCAGTGGGGCAAGAGAAAGTCGTGCGGACGTTAGGCCTAGCAGAGGGAAAGGCGGTAACACCAGAATGCCAAATGGAGTCCAACTGTGTTTAAATATGCTGAGAATTATTACAACATCTTCCTCTGTTAAGCCTGCTCACTTGTGTTGTTGATGTAAAGAAGTAACTGGGGGGACACAGAGCGCCTTGCGGTGGACATCAAAGCTGTTGCTTTTTTAAAGGATGTTTGGTACAAGCAGTCTCGCTAGCTTTGCTCTAGCCTAAATCATAAAAATCTGTAATGGGCTGAATTGTGGATTTTTGTCATATCAGCAAGGTCTAAAGTGCATGTGCTGAGCAAAAAGAGGATCCAACACAGACCAGAGTAGGCTTGGTTAAGGAATACCCTGTACCAACCTCTTTCCCTACCAAACCTTCTCTGGTTTCCCAGCTCTGAGTGGCAAAAGCATGAGCTGCATCCATCCTGGGCTTTGGATGTTTGTGACCAAATTGGATGGCAGTTGGGTTTCATGAATGCGTAGTCTTTTGGTGAAATACAGGCCCGTTTTTGGCTTTACTCCAAACCTAGTGGCGCCTCAGATGAGGTGTTACTCATTTCAGAATTTGTGTGGGACAGAGACAGAGAGGGAAGTGACCCAAGAGTACCATGAATCCTCCACCTGAGCAGCTGGGGGGTGCTTTGCCGCAGCAGCAACGGGCAGGATAGACCCTTATTTCTGTGTGCATACATGTGTTGGTGCAATGCTCACACATCCCTTTACCAACTCTTGGATTTTGCCTTCTGTGTTTTTTAGGGTCAGGAGTTGAGTATCCGTCAGATTGCTCTTCTTGGCTTCAGAGACTTGGTCTTGCTAAAAGTAAAGCTGGAAGAAATTCTTCCTCTGGTCCAGACAAAGCTCCCAGCTTCCATTGTCCAGATGCTGTTAATTCTGCAGGTGGGGAGCCTCTGCTCTTCTTCGTCTGACTCCACTTGGGTATCTCGACCTCACTGAACTAATACGAACCCTGGAAAGGAGAGTGGGGAGGATAGAGGGTGTGATGAAGGGGAAGTGATGTGTGCTTATTTGGGAGCGGTAAATGTAGAAATGAGAGCTGAATTTGACTGTCCCGAGCTTTCCTGGGAACAGGTAAAGATGTTGCTGTGAAAGGGCCGGGTTCTGCTTTTTGGTGTTTGTATTTTTCTTGGTACCTCTCCTCCCTAGCTAGGAACAGTCTCAGGACTCTTTCTTTCACATAAATTTTCATCTCCCAGCTTCTCTGAATGCCTCTTTGTGCCCTAATTCTCCTAGTTTCTCAGCTTTGCAATGACAGGGTGAGTCTCCATCACAGCGGATTGTGGAATTTGAACGAGCTGTGGCTGCTGGCTGCCCCATGCCAGCCCCTTGGCTGGCTGGGATGCTGAGCAGTGCCCATGAGAGGGGAAATACCTTCTGGCAGCAGGCAAAACGCTAGACGTCTTCCAAAGGCCTCTCCCAAGAGACCCGGACCTTCTGTGAGGACTATCCTCTTTATCCAGACCTCAAGAGAGTATTTTCCAAGCATGCCAAATACCACCAAGTATACCAGCTGTTTTGTCTTTTTATATCACCCAGCCTGACAGTCCTGCAAAATACCATATTACAGGTGGCTGTTTGGCTTCCTCTCACTTTTATTTCTTCTCCGATATACTTTATAATGAGTGGCAGGGAATGAAACTTTCTGAAGTACAATCAAAACTGCAAAGTGGTGAAGCTGGTATTTCTGTATGAGTTCTCGCTGTTCTGATGTTCCTCGTGACCCAGACTATAATAGCAGGAGATCTTAAAATGCTAGCTCAATTTCCCTGAAATATTTTAATAAAAGAATCTTGAGGGCAAAGAGGGTCTCAAAGTGACACGTTTGAGAAAGAAAAGCTTATTGAGGCCTTGCAGGAAGTTAAATCTGTGAACGGTTTCTGAAATTACTGTTAAATTGGTTAGTGTTATCTACCATCTTCACAGCTGTAAGCTGAACTACAGAGGGTGCTTTTTCTGCAGTCCTGCCTAGGAAAAAAGCAGCGCTTTGCCCAAGGTGTGTTAAGGCTTTTCTACAAAGAGACGTTTCCTGGTAGAGCTGCCCTGGTATAATTATATCGCTGTAGTTACACCCTGCAAATCCTCAGTGTACCTTGTACCTTCCTATCCCTTGGTCAGAAAAAAGACAGCTAGCTGCTCGATGTCCATAGGGTTATGGCTGTGACTTGAACAAGCAGTTTGACCTGAATGGCACCCGAACCTCCATTTGGGCTTATCAGCTGTGCTCCTCCAAATGGTCTGCCAATATGGTTGGGATATTCCAGTGCAGAGATATTTGAAAGACCCCAGGCTTTACTCAAAAACCTTACTCAAACTATGTGAGGGTAACGTTGACTTTTTGTGTTTGAATTTCAGAGTGTCCATGAACCTGCTGGCCCCAGTGAGGGCTACCTACAGCTGGAAGAACTGGTCAAGCAGGTGGTATCGCCGTACTTGGGTTTGTGTGAGGACCACAGCTTCTCTGGTAGTGCCTGCTTGCTTGGTAAGACATGCGCATCGTACAGAAGCTCTTGTTGGGGTACACAGGTTGGTTAATGTGAGGCAGTGCACATCTATGCTAGAAAAGGAGACAGTGCATGACTCCATGAGAGACAGAAAACAAAGGCTAAAACACCCTCAAGAAGGTCCTGATTAATACATTTCTGAATGTAGATTTTTGTGATGGGCTTTTTATTTTCCGTGACCGAGTGAACTCTTACTGCCCCACCACTGCACACACACACCCCCACACACGTGCGAAGTCTCCCCTCTCTCTGGAGATGGGCTGGATTTTAAAGCTCCCTGGTCCATGCCTGACGTACGGCTCTCACCCCGGTGAGAGACGGCACCCGGTCCTGGCTGCCTGCTTTCTGTGCCTGCTCGCTAGCCCGCTGCGGCTGCCTGGATTCCCACGCTCGCTGCTCCGTCAGCCAGCCTTCGCAAACGGCAAAACGGTTGGATGCTCATTCTGAGGGATCACGGGGTTTTCTTGCATGGAGTCTTTCTTCCATCTGAGGACCCTGTTTAAAAAAAAAAAATAATCTGTGTTTAAACTCTGGATAAAAGGGTCTAGGTGAGCGAGCTGGCACTTCACTTCAGGAGGGGGATGCTTATAGTGGAAAACTTCTCCACACATGATCCTGGAGCTCTGCTTACACGCGTGGCCAGACAGAAGAGATTGGCTAGCTAAGAAATGGGTGTAGTGATACTGACTTGATAGTCCAGAAGATTTAAATAGAACAAGAGAAGAAAGCTCCAGTCACCCTCTGTTTTTATAAGCTTTAGCCTTTGCTTCGATGCAAATTGTAGCAAGTTGGAGACACACAGCCTGTCTTGTTCTACACCTTAGCAGCAGAGGGGAAAAGATGGTCTTGCAGGAGAAGGACTTGTCAGGTCTCAGACGATCTGTGCCTGTAACAAATTCATGGCATCGCTTTAGGCAACCTATGGCTCAGCATTTTTGTTCTTGTGGTTGTCACGCAATTAAATATCTTTTATGCAAGTGAACGCGGTTATACAGTTCAGCATTGTTTTGCAGACCTGATCCTAAGGCTAAATCTAGACCACGTTCCCCCATAAAAGTTGAGCTTTGACAAATTTGATTGTTTTGCTGTTTATGGACATCTGCATGCTGCTGGGATAGTTTGAAACGTAGCTGCCTGACCTGTACTGAAGTTTCTAGCCATCCTGGATTTCTGCCAGCTGAACAAGGCGTTAGTGTCATTAAAAAAAAAATTCACACGAACTGGCCTATGTAAAGTTTATGATGTGCCATAAAATCATTGTATTTACTTTGATTTTAGCTGTTATTTATTTTTGTGTATTTCCAAGGTGGTCTTTTGCCCCTGCTCCACCCTGTGCTGGGCAGGAGGAAAGAAAGAGCTCGTGTTTGCATTACACGACATTGACAGCAGAGCAGCACTTTTCTGCAAATAATCTTGGTATTTTCAAAGTGCTGCTGTGATGATGGTTTCTTTTCCTTAACTCCCACTTCTAATCAAACTCCTTTCTCTTCCTCTCTCCCTCTTTCTGTCATCTTTTTGCTTTCTCAGAACCAGTTTCTTCTCTCACTGGGCAGCCTGTAATGACGATGAAACCCAGCAGGTTCCCTGTAGTCGCTTTTTGGAAGTGCACTGTTGGGCTTTGCCTAGGCTTGCATTCTCAACAGATGCTGTAGAGGCCAAACCGCCCTCTGGACTGGAGCCTTCAAGACGAACGAGTGTTGAGAAATGCGACTGAAGGTGTCTGATCACAGCTGTGAATACACATAAGGCTCCAGCCTGCAAGGCTGCTGTATCTTAAACTTAATTTAAAGTGAGAGAGGAGTGCAGCAGGTATAGGTGTGAAAGGGGACAGGACAGCTCAGAGGATTCATAGAGGGCAGTGTCCCCACTTGCTCTTCTATTGCCACCCTTCTTGCTTTGCCCGTGTAAATTAGCCCTAACCTGCATCGTAAGGATGGAGTATGCTGAAGGGATCCAGTTGACTAAGAAACGATGTTTAAATTGGGAATAGGGAAGAAGATAAAACATTCACCCTTTTCCCCCCATGTATTAAATCTAACATCACTGCTCATTTGAATTTGCTTGCAAAAAATCCCTCAAAAACTCCTCCCAGTTCATGGGAGTTCCTGGCCATAACACACCAAAATAGAAATAAAATTTCTAGTTAAATTATGCATGACAACTCCCTTAAGAGGCTGTCTTTTGTGGCCAAGAAAGTAAAGGGGGAAACATAAAGCAATAAATGAATGTTTGGAATTTAGCCTAATTTTTACCTGATTCCCATTATAAAGGATTTTAATTTCGTTGCACGAAAATTGTCTGTGGATACTTTCTCCTCCAAAGAGTCAGGTCATCCCTCCCTTGAAAAGAGTAAACATTGAGAAATTCCTCACTGTCCACCTCTCTCTTTCACTACCTCGTCAGTCATATGTAAGCCATTTCTACAGCTAACCTGCTCTTAAAGACTTCCACTGAGGGAAACTCCTCAACTCCTCTGTGCAGTTTCTTGCAGCCCTCATTAGAAAGAATTGCTTAATGTCTTAAGAATGTCTTCGCTATTGTGGTGGGGAGAAAATAAGAGCAGAGACTTATCAGGTCTTAACTGAATTAGCAAGTTCAGAAGTCAAAAGCCAGGCCTGTTTCCTCAGGCATGCTGGAGACTGAGTAGCCTTAGTAGATGGCGACCAAGCTGCCTTTCCTCTTGTTGTGTTAGTTACACCACATCTGGTCTCCTGTAACTGCCCAGGCAAGCCTTCCTAGTCCTCTTACAGCTACAGCTTCAGGAAGGACGCTTGCTGGTGGGGGGAGAACGGAGAAGTCTTCTAATTTCTTCCGTTGAGTGCCACCAGCTCTGTCACGTGCTGCCAACACACAGTTTATGGGAGTCCTACCCATTTTGCTGTGACAGCAGGATACTGGACCATTCCTGTGCTGCTGTGAAGGTGGATAATTCCCGTGGCTACATCAGATAAAATTTGAGCACTTTGTCCTTTAACCTCTTTAGTTCATTTCACACCACCACCACCTTCCTCCTCCCTCCTCTGTCCCAACTTCTGTGAAATTTTATGGTCAGGGATTGACACAGATGAAGGTCTAGGTTATCAAAGGCATTCAGATACTTAAACAGTTGGGTTTCCAAGTCCACCAGCGAAGTGCTAGCGTTGTCCTGGTTGGCGGATAAGGCTGCCGTAAGAGGAGCTGGAAGGGAGTTTCGGTAATTTTCAAAACTGGCCTTTTCTCTCACTTGGTTAACTCTTCTGCTGCCTACTACAGCGTTTCACATTCAGCTGTATATCTGAAGCATAGTGTCTGTTTGAGCAGCACCCTTATCATCTCAGAAGATCATGGTGGCAAGAAGAGTATGATGAAACGCTGCTATTTCTGGGACAGAAAGTAACAGCTTGACTGTAACAGAATAGAAAGGAGGAGAAGAGTTAAAGTTTAGTTTCTCCAGACTAAAGCATGCACTGGGGATAAACTGCTATCGATTGCCTGCCTACTTAAAAAACATGCCGTGCGAATGCTGACTAAATGTGGGTCTCCTGTTAGCACAAATATGCTGACGCTGGTCGCCCGCTGCGCGGTTCGGGCGAGCAGCAGCCGTGCTGCGGCAGGACGAGCCCCGGCGCACGCTGCCGGCGCCGCCGTCCGGAGGCCTGGCTGGGTTTGCAGCCTCCGCGCAATTCGGGGCTCAGCTCATTGCGGGGTGTCCGGGTTACAGTAGTTACTTCAGTGTAGTCAAACTCAGGACCTTTGCTTTATTTTTGCAGGCAGGAGGTGGTGCGAGGCTCCTGTTTCCATGCTGATGTAGGTCTGAGGGGAAGAGCGTGGTCTTCTGAATTACTGTCGGTGTTTCCTTTGATACCAGCAGGTTTTTACAATCTCCCCACCCAGGTTCCGATTATATTCAGAAGCTGAATGATGTCAGGCTTTGAAACACTGGCATGTGCATCAGCTCTGTGCAGTCTGCTCGTCAGTGAGTGTGTGTACGTACACACCCATGCAAACACGTACACAAGTACATACATTGTGTATTAGCCTGTGAAATGATGAATACAGACTGGCCGGATTGCAAACTACCACAGTATTTGATGTAACTAATGATACTAGTTGACCATTTTACCACAGCAGCCAAGGACGTGATGGAAAAGGATCTTAGGATCTCTTTGCCAGTTCATGTGAAGGCAGGGTCACCAGGCTGGGCAGGAAAAATTTTGTGTTATTGCTTCCTATATTATGTGTGCTCTTAGCGGATGTCAGTCTTTCAGGTCATCAGGCTTGGCTCTTTCAGCAGCACTAAAAGTTTACACACAAAACTGGCACTTTTTTCTCACGGGAATGTTTTTATTTATCTATTAAGTGAGCATCAGGCCATGGCCATGATTCTTCTTTTTCCTGTGTATCCTAGCTTTTTGGGAAGGGCTGCAAGCTGTGCCTGTTTAAATGAAGCATGTTTTAATTTTGAGTGTGTTGTATAGGAGCAGAAGAACAAAGATTCAGCCCTTGCCTACAAAATCTGCAGCGGTGGAGTCTGGAAAATGGGCAGCGTTTTGCACGTTTCAGTTTAATCTCCTCAGACCTCTCTAGTTAGCTAAGACACCCCTGCATAGCTGAAGCCACTGCAGGATAGAGATAATGTAAATATTAAATCATGGGATGGGGGAGTGCAATGAACCATTACCTCAAGAGTCTACTGAGCTCTCTTTCTCCTCTCAGGCCAAGAGCTGAACAGCTCTTAAAGGTGTCTGACTTCCTGATGTAGACAGGAGATGGGCACCTGAATGCGTTTAAAGATCTCAGCCTGGGTTGGTCACGTTGCAAGTATATAACTGCCCCCACCACTGGCTTCTCTCTTTTGGTATCAGAACTTCACTTTGTTCACAGAAGTCAGAAATGAAGAAGCCCTGATAGGCGCTGCTGAAGGTGGAGAAGCAGCTACTGCTAATGACACCAGTGTTATTTGGGTCTCGCGTGTGCCCGGGGAACTTCCCAAGACCCAGGCCCGGGCAGCAGCAGGACGCAAACGCGGTGCACGGGGTTTGGTGACGCTGGTGCTGTGCCCGGGTGCTCGCCTGCCGCTGCCCTGCCTGCCGCTGCCGTGCCTGCCGCTGCCCTGCCTGCCGCTGCCGACCGAGCTGCGAGGGGGGCTGCGGAGCTGCAAGGAAGGATGCTTGTGTGGCTCCCTCCCCTCAATCGCTTTTTCCCAATGCCCTCCAACACTACAGCTGGCTGTGGCTTGAGCTGCAGATGACACCTGAACGGTATATTTAACGTAACCAGCCTCAAAAAATTATTTGCACATAGGCTTAAGCACGGAATGAACCGTTTTGAATGAATGTATTGCTGGCAGCAGCGGGGTGAAGTGTTGTCATAGCTTGGCTGCTGCCAGTGGTGGAGTTCTGGCTGCTTCCCCTTCCCTCCCTGCAACAATATAGAGTTTGTTTTCTGCTTTTTGTCCTGATGCAAGCTTCCAAAACTCTTTCATAACCTTCAGTGACGAGTGCTTGGCTTTGCGTTTTGTTACTCTATCACCCCTTACCCTCTGCAGTCTTGGTGGAAGTGTTTTATGTGGTTTAAAGGCTTCTGACTTTATGAAATGAGACCCTGCACTTCAAGGAAGTTGGTGAGAAACAGGGAGACAGGTATGGAATAGCATTATCAGCTGCTTCGGGGATAGACCACATGAGGTGTTTAACACCACCTGGCCATGCTGCCCGGCGGTGGAAGACGGCAGGTGAAAAGTAATACTGCCTGATTCACCCTGCGAGGGGAGCAAATTGCCAAGGCACAGACCCAGGCCCCTGCTTTTCTTAAAGCTTTCAGTGTCAGAATTGAAGTGGTGCTTCATGATACAGGGCTGGGGACTGCGCCTTGGGTTTGAGTTTTATCCCAGGCATTTTTCTCCCTTAATGTTTTTGCCGAGCAGATCGTAGACCCTGCACCCATCAATTTTGCGTCACCGACTTCACCCAGTGCTCCACAAGTACTGCCTCCCTCTTCTGCGCCTTTCCCCCCGCGCTGCTGCTGTGCACTGTTAGGTGCTTTCAGTGTCTAGCCCCAAACCCAGACACGTTTTAAAGTGGATGAAATGTTCTTTTGCTTGCATAATCTTTAAAAAACACAGTGGGATAATGCTAGCAGAACCGCCTTTCCCTAGGCAGCTGGAGAGGCAGCGCAATGTAAGCGTCAGGAATTTCATGTTGGCACCAGCTGACGGCATCGCCTGAGAGAGGGAGGGCAACTCAGGTCCTCACTGAATGTTTCTTGGAGGACTTGTGCCACTTCAGTGTCGCTGATTTTAGTGAACCTGCACCTGAAAGCTCCTACTCAGTCCTCACCCCCCTGAGTAAGAGAGGAGACCATCAGGATGCTGAAGAAAAAGTCCCTTTGCCGTACTCGTTACTTTTTGGCTTGCTGGCACCTTACAGCAGGATGGGAGGTGTCTCCTCACCGGGGGAGAGGCAGACCTCCTTTCCAAACCCCAGCAGTATGAACTAATGAGCGCCTGACTAACGAGGTGGGACGCTCTGTGGCTGCACGCGGAGTCCTCTCTGTTCCCTGAGGCCAGCCTAGCCGTCCGGGTGATGCTTCGTCTGTGCCCTATTCACTGTTCCTGCTTCCTTTTTCTCTTCCAGAGAGACGGTACTCCAGATCCCGTCCTAAGACTGGTGTACTGAATTATTCATCTCACGTGGCGACGAGCCGGCAGCCCAGCGAGATGGCCCTGACCCCGCTGACAGAGCAGGAGGGTGAGGCTTACCTGGAGAAATGCGGTAGCATCCGTCGCCACACAGTTGCCAATGCTCACTCAGATATTCAGCTCCTGGCCATGGCCTCCATGATGCACACGGGAATGGTGATTGAGGAGTCAGACAGCACCGACAAATGCCTCCTCCTGCAGCCCAGTTTTAGCCACAGGCAGTGCTCCAGTGAGCCCAGTATTGCCGATGGGCCGGAGGGAGTCATGGCAGAAGGTAGGCAGGACCCCGCAGAGCTGAACTGCACGTCGGTCAGCTAGAAGAAGTCTCGCTGAGGAGTGGAGAACTGTATGCACTAAGCTGGACAAAGGGTTGTGTCATCCCTGCTGGGAAAAAAGAGAAAAATTCGAGTTTTGCTCGTGTCGTTGAAATGGCCTTGAGGGATCTTAACGTGTCTTTGGGAATGCTCTCCAGATGTGTTTTTCTTGCCTGTCTGGGATCATTGTTGATGGAGGTACCAGGCTGCTCCCAGATGAGCACTGAGGGCTGCAAAGGTTTCGCTGTTGAACAGCGCAGTCTACCTCCTGTAAGCTTTCTTCCTCTACTAGTCCAAACCCTTTGGCCTCAGGTTTCCTTCTGTTCCTTTGATATGATACAAATTAGCCTCTTTCTGCTTTTCTCCGTCTTTCCCAGCTTTGTGCTGCTTGTTTGCTCTTTGTTCCTGCAGCAGAGAGCTCTGTGCTAAATGTTCTCTTTGCTTATGGCGCTAGGGTGGTGATGGCTGAGGACTGCATTTTTCTCTTTTAAAGTTGAACTCAGGGATGAAACCATTTGCATCCTGCAGAAAGATCTGCTCAGGTGGCTTGTGAGAGAAGGAGACCCTTCACTTTGCCTCCCATGGGCATGGACGAAAAGTCCAAATCCGAACAAATCAGACTTTTTTTTCCCCAGACCTGAAGAGAACTGAGTACACATGGAGTCCCAGCTGAGTACTTCATATGATGTACTTCATTTGGTTCCAGTCATATCTTTGGGGGTGGTGGTATAAATTGGGTGCAAAGGAGGGGTGGGTGTGTAAATTGGGGGCACAATATAGTCCTGGGCATCCTGGCATTTGGCATCAATTTACTCTCAAAATTGCGGTGGTGGTAGGGCTACAATGAAAGGAGAAATCTCAATGGATTCCTTTGGGAAGGAGACGCTGGGCAGACTCTGCACTTGTGCAGGAGACATAAAGGTGCTTCTCAACGCTGGGCCATGGTGATTCCAGACCATGACGAACAGGATTTCATCCTTGGGCTGCTCTGGTACTTTTCGCACTTGCAGATTTCAGGAGACCAAAGATAACCAGCAGGGTGTAGAAAGGAGTCCTGTCTCGGTAGCTTATTCATGGAGTGCTCCTGACCTCCAGTGGTATCTGACTCAGCGCGGTGTTGCTTTTAAGAAAAAGCGAGGGCCCTTTGCAGTCTTTGTTTTTGTTTTTATTTTGAAGATTAGGAGTGGGTCGAGTTTGCAGGTGTCTGTGGCAGGCACTGCAGTCCGTGGTGTCTGCTTTGTAGCATGGCTCGGTGCTCAAATGCTGCTTCTATGGGAACAGAACCAATCTGTTCGAGCAGTCGCCGAGGATACTCTGCTGATGTCTTGCTAAGCAGATTTGCAAGTGTAATTACAGGCTTCGAGGTGAACTGAAATGCTGCCTTAAATGTCAAATCCCATTAAAAATATGGACAGAACACCGCTGCTACTCGAATCTAGTCCCTGTGGTACTGACTGTAAATAAATCTTTCTTGACAAGGAAACAGAAGGTTAGGATGAGCCTTCAGGATGTTTTTTTGCGTGCTATCACATTAACTACAGAATTTGCCATGCTTCTGTTGGGCGTTAAGCATCTTCTGCTCCACTGGCTGCACCAAAAGTACGGCTCTGACCTGTCAGGATTTGGCCTCAGTAGCATGCGCAGCAGAAAGCAAGCAGATCATTATTTGGTAACAAGGCGTCAGCAATACCAGGGGTGAGCACAAGTCACACTGCCTTTGTAAACGAGGGTGTTGCTTTGTCTCCTGTGGTTTGCATATGTTGAAGGAGATACTTGACAGGGCCTGCTTTTTCTTGCAGTCACCTAAGGCACCCTAGCCGTCGACCTTTGTGGAAATGCCAAGTGTCTCGCTCACCAGCTGCGCTCACGTGTTGAAGAACAGAGATTTAGTTGTGCTGGCTGCCTCCTGCTTGGAGCGTGCACAGTCCGGTGGAGGCCGGGAAGATGCAGTCTTCCCTTCAGATGGATTCTAGGATAAATTGCCCTCCTATTCATAAATTGGACTGACCAATTTAAATTGGACTGACCAGACCAACTTATTTGTTGTCACCTGCCCCAGGGTGGCCACGGATTATGGTGGAGCTTCAGAATCTCTGTGGTGACAGCCAAACCTAGTAGACCATGCTGGCCTTACCTTGGCACGGTCCCTCCAGCGTGGGGCAGATGATGGCATCCTACTCAAAAGGAATTTTTTTGGCCCCTTGCAGCGATTTAAAGCCTTCTCTTAGTGACAGTGGGGCACGTGGGGAGGTGATCACCCTGCAGCATTTCAGTTCACTCTTACGAACGCTTTTCTTCTTTCTCTTTCTCCTCTAACCCATTTGCCTTCTGTAAATACCCAAACCATTTGGATTAGTGAGCAGTGCCCTCTTTTATGGTGAAAATTAGAATGGTTTATTTATTTCCTGACATATTCTTGGATCGTCTCTAGGGCTAATAGGAATCCAGTCCTGGTTTTAACTTGAAATTCTGTTGTTTTACATGTATGTATAATTTGAATTATTTTGATTTTGTGTCTGTTGTTACTTTGCAAAAATTTGCACCAAGCCACTCTGGATCATGCACTTCCCCAGTTGCTCTGGTTTTTAGGGAGAATTAAAGCTGGTGGCTTTACTTTGTAAACTGGAGTAAACAAAACTTGTTCTGTAAACCACACTGAGGGTCTGGTCACGAGCCACGTGAGATGCAGGAGCCTCTGCCAGCCCGTACCTTTCACAGGCAGACCGGGTGAGCCTGGAAGCGGCCGGGAAGCTGCGCCGGGCGGCTGCCGGCGGGAGGCTGGCAGCGGCGGGCGGTGGGCGCAGGCCTGGGGGTGCGCGGCCGCTCGCCGCCGGGGATGCTCCCGGCCTGGAGGGGCTCAGTCCCTGGGGAGCGAAGGGCGAAGGCCCCGTCCCCGGGCCAGAGCTGCGGCGTGAGAAACGTTTGCGTTCTGGGTGCGGGGTTCTGGTCCGGGGTTACACTTCTTCGCCACTCACCGTGTCACACAGCCGTGACAGGGGCACAGGGCAGGTGTTTTCTACCCTCATGGTCATCCACTTGAGAAAACCTCTTGGAAGAGCTGTCAGAACGGGAAGAAGGGCTTTCTCTCACCACCTCCCAAAGTCTACCTGTTACCTTCTCACTAGATAATTACCTCGATTGAGTCACTTCCCATCACACCAAATCTGTCTTCTCTTTTTACTCTCTCTCCTCTTCTTAAGGTAAGTAAGTAAGTGATGTATTCTCTGTGTCTCTACAGTTCTGTCATGAACTTACTGAGGGAGCCTCAGCAGAAAGCTGTTCTTGGTACAACTGGCCTTTTTCCTGACATCCCCCATGGGCAAGCAGCACGTTTTTATTGCCAGCAAGCAGAGCTGCTTCAGTCCCCAGCTAGGTGGGCAGCAACCTGATTTTTTTTTTTTTTTTTTTTTTTTTCCCCCTAGCTTTCTGAAGAAATGCAGTAGATGTTGGTGCTGGCACTGGTGGCAGCAGGGGGAGTGCTGCAGGGTTTGGATTGCCGCTGAGGTAGGGTAGTGCCCTTTCTTTTTAGGTGGCAGTGGGTTCCCCTGGAAGGAATGGTCTTCTGATGCTTACAACCCTGAGTCAACAGGCTGAAAATGCTGGGCTCTTACAGGCAGCCTCTGTGTCCCAGAGAGCAGAAACTGTCTAGTGAGGGACAAATTGTGGTGTTTATGGTGTACTTACTGAACTTCTTAATTCCGCTGTAGACACAGAGTAGCCAGTTTCCCTAACTGGATTCCCCCTTCCTTCCCAGCCTGGCTCCTTCCTCATGCCAGCAGCAGGGCTCCTGGGCCAGGCACACACCTCGTATTGGGGGGGGGGTGGTTTCCAGTGAGAGAAAGGGGAGTTGAGCGGCTTAGAAACTCAGCCAAAGGTGCTGACGCTGGCTTGCACAGAGGTTGGCCAGAGTCAGAATTCCAAGTTCTGTGCTAAGAGCAAAAGATGCTGCCTGTGCAGAGGGCTCACGCTCACACTCTCTGTGGGTCTTTCTCATACTTAGGAAAGGCTGAAAAAGGGTGATTTTTAAGTATTGGAGCTATTCAAGTGAAAGTGAGCTCCTCTCCTCGTTCACAACTGAAATTTAGAGGCAGATAAAGGTCTATTCAGCTGTGGAAATTGCAGCCAGCAGAAGCGAGCGATGGTGTTTTATCTAGTGATTTTAGGGCAGCAGGCACCTATCTATGCCATGAGGCCGGGGCCCCTCCTCACCGAGCCAGAGCTTTCCGTAGCCCCACAAATCTCCCGTGGGGTTTGGTCGGCGGCATGCCTTCCACGGCTGCGGAGGGGAGCAGCCTCCTGCTCGCCTGCCCTCTGTGTTAAACCACCCGCCCCTGAAAGAGACGTGCGCCTTATATCGAGCCACGAATTGGGCATCTAAACTCCCAAAAGAGGTGGGGGGCCAAGGCGGTCTGCGCTCCCCGGCCGCCCCCTTCCCGGGTCTCCGCAGAGCCAGTGCCGCTTCCCGCGCCGAGCAGCCTGGCAGCGGAGCTCGGGAAAGCCGGTGAGAAAGCAAGACTTGCCCTGGCACAGATGCCCCACGGCACCCAGGGAGCTTCCCGGGGGGACATGAGCTGGAAATTCAGCCTGCAGTCACCTTGCTTCTCGCTCACAAACACTCTGGCTCCCCAGGAAAGTCACCGCAAATTTTCCTGTTAATTCAAAGTGGGAAGAGCATGGCTGGTATTTGGTATCTCCCTGAGCAAAGAGGACATGATTAGTCATCCTGTTCATTTCTCAGATGTGGAAGGCAGATCTGGCAGCACGACAACAGCTTAAATGGGATTTTGTTCCTTACCCACCCATTTGGAGGGTGCTTACTGACCCCCTTGCAATCCCAACGGCTCCCGGTGAGGGCACCAAGTGCTTCCCTAAATAAACAAAAGCTTCAAAACAGAAATGCCAGCTTTTAAAGCAGCCTAGCAGCAAAGGAACAGCGCTCATTAAGTTCTCATTAATACGGTGCTCAAAATTGCATGCAGTAAATAGCTGCCACCTTCCACCTGAGAATTGGCTACCCTTCATTCATTACTCGCACCTGAAGATACCTTGAGTACCCGTGTTAGTTATACCCAACCATTATTCCCACCTGGGAGAGCAAGTGCTGAGTAATTGTTGTGCCGGTTTATGTCTCCCCTATGTGTAAGTTCACCCCTTCCAGGGGAGGAACCCTGCCCCGAGCACTGCTCCAGGGCGAGGGAAAGTGTCCCAAGTACACACGGAGCGGCAGCTCGGGGTGTATTCGTAGTTTGGGCTGCATTTCTCCGGTCCAAATGATAAAAAGAAATAGCACTGAGGAAATAAGTGAACTGGAAATTGTCATTATTGATCAGTAGTTGCTAGTTGTGTATGGCCAACACGCTCTCGGGGCCACAAATACGGGTGTGCGTGCAGAAGACAAATCTGGATGGGACAGGGCAATGAAGAAGAAATATATGCAGGTAAAGGAAATAGCTGACTAGATTAATCTTTTCCCAGATAATCAGTATAACAGAAGGTGGGGTAGAGGCTTAATTATAGTTTGGTCATCAGACTTTTCAATGAGTAAAAGGAAAGCAAACTCCTTAAAAAAAACCCCAAAATACAATTGCTTGAAGGGTCTCACCTACCCTAAAGTCCTACCATAGTACAGAGCAGCTTTGCAGTAGCTGTAAATTGCAGCAATATTCAGGGAGTCACTGTTTGAAGTGTCTGTCACTGAGCTTCAGAGCTAACTCCCACATATGCCAAGAGCTAGTTCATAATTCTTGTGGCATAGTTATTATAGACTGTGCAGTAACAACCTCTGTTACACTGGAAAATAGATTGGAGTCACAGAATCATTCTTTCTGATATCGAAATTTATGAGGACAGCTGCATTGGCTCACACCCAGGAGTTTTCTGTGGTTGCTATCATCATTGAAAACTATTTTTTTCTTTTTTTTTTTTTTAACCCAAAAGCACGAGTTCTGTGAGAATCGCTTGGGCTACTCAAAGAGCAGACAGGCCAGTTACAAGATGCTCAGGGTTCAAGTCAGTACCGCACCAGGACTACCTGGAAAGTAACAGAATTCATATATATTAAATGTCAGCGAGAAACCACAGAGTCTGTGCCATACATCACCCACCCTGTAGGCCTCTCAGACTGATTTACACCCGTTATTGGTAAGCCAGCCCTCTTTTCCACTGTGGGATTTTAATCCACTTCACACTATCGACTAGCGTATATCAATGGTTCTTGGAGCAGAAACAAGAAGTCCTCCCTCGTCTTCTGCATATCTATCTCTAAGGGACATCCTATTACAAGTGCTGAACCTGCTGTCTTTCTTCGGGCTCATCTCAGGCCAATGAATTATCATTTATTTGCTGTGTGGTTGGATAGAAGAGATGAGAGGGTGGGAGAGGCTGTTCTGAAAGAGGAGACTGATGGTACATGTGAAAAGTCCCCCTTAGGTGGTATATCCACTATATTTACAAGAAACACCCTGCTCTAATCTTTTTTTCCTTTGGTGGGGATGGGAGGGGAGCTCCGATGTGCATTTGGGACTTTGAGTCTCAGGGATTCAGAATGACTCTCCTTTACAAGTTTGAGTGGGTGCTGGGGAGGGGATTTCTTGTGATTTTCCCCCATCCTCATTTTTTTCTCAGAAGACAGTGGTGGGCAGCTATTACATGCTGAGAGCATCACTGCATTTGGCAGTGCAGACGGAGCTCCTCGGAGCTCTTCTGTTCAGCTGGAGATCATCAGTCTCTCTTCTGGCTCTTAAACGTTAGACATCTTTCTTCCCTGAAAGCCCGGCGGCAGGCTGGAGGCGTGCTGCCTGCTGCACCCACAGTCCTGGTTAAAAGCGGTGGCTCATCCTTGACAGCACTGCGGCAAAAAGTGGCTGCCACCATCTACTCATTCCCTGGTCAAAGAGAGTGTCCCTTGGTCTTTAAAAGTCCAGCTCTTTGAAATGAAAATAAATGCTGAAGGAAATGGGGCCTGACAGCATTTGCCACGAGCCTCCTCCTTGCTTATTAAAATGGATAAGCTGGTGTGAAGGAGACGCCCAGGCTTGTCAGCCAAACAAACAAAAAAGCCCATCTTCACAAAGCCTTATTTCTTTGACTTCCCCCAGTGTTTAATCCAATCCACTGGTGGTCTGCATCATTATTGCCATCCTCCTTTGCTCGGGGTTTACAACATGGAGTGGAAATTGGTTAAGACCTGCCCCCCTCCCATCTTTTTTTTTTTTTTTCCTGACTAATTGCCATGATTAACTGATTCACCTGCGGAGCCAGTGATGCCTCTACCCATACCCGCTCTGCCTTGGCAGGGGTTAGGAAGACTTAGCTCTCTATAAGATAAGTGAGGGGGCATTCAGCAGCAGGTTCACCTATCTGTAGGGGCTGTGGAGAGGCAGGTGGAGCAGAATTAGGCCTTTGAGGGAGCGGGTATTTACTTTGCAGGTGAGTTGTTCCTATATTGCTTGTTTGGGGTTGCACTTAGTGGGGAAGCCTCAAATGGGCTTTTGAGTCTTAGAGGAAAGCAAATTTGTCCTTTGTTACTTGCCCTGGCTCTTACCCGATTTGCAAACCAGCCCTCCCTTCCCTCGGCTCTGCCCGGGACAGCCGGCACCCCTCACCTCCTGTCCCCGCCGGGTCTGCTGCCGAGCATCTGCCTCGGGGGCTGTGCCCTGCATAGAGGTGCCAAGTGGCTCTGAAGGCAGGTGCGTTAATTTTGTTAGGGCTGGAGAGGGTGTACAGGGTATTACTGCAGAAAATGTGTTTTTAGGAGGAGGAGGGCAGAACCTATGGACCAAGCCTCTGGCCCTGCTTGTGGTGAAAGCAAGGTGTGTGCGCAGGAGATGAAGATTTTGGGTTAGCAACAGCCGTGCCTGTACTCAGTAAATCCCTGTCGTGGTTTAGCCCCAGCCAGCAACTAAACACCCCGCAGCCGCTCGCTCACCCCCCCACTCCGGTAGGATGGGGGAGAGGATCGGGAGGGCACACGGAGGAAAACCCGTGGGCTGAGATAAAAACAGTTTAATAATGGAAATAAAACAAAGTAGAACAGTGATAATAACAATGATAACAACAATAACAGAATATACAAAACAGGCGATACACAACGCAACTGCTCACCCCACGTGTTCCGCACCAAAACCCCGCGAACCGTGCGCTCCCCCCAAAGGGACCACCCCCGGTTTTTAAGCTGGGCATGACGTCACATGGTATAGAATACCCCATTGGCCAGCTGGGTCAGCCACCCCGGCTATGCTCCCCCCAGCTCCCCCTGCACCTTGAAGGGCGGGGGAGGCTGTCGGTGCACCCGGCAATGACCAAAGCATCAATGGGCCATCAACATTCCTATCACCGCCAAACCCAAACCACAGCACCCCCTCCAGCTACAGGGAAGAGAGTTAACTCTGTCCCAGCCGGAACCAGGACAATCCCTCAACCTGTCTCCTATCCTCCACCTTCCTGAGACTAATAGGTGTCCTTTTACTTGCTGAAGTTGACAAAGCCACGTTTACCTCAGTATTGCAGACCTGCTCTATGCAGCAAAGCGTCTCTCAGTGTAACCAGTGGAAAGCCATGAACGGAAGTTCGTGGCTGCCCTGCGGGGCTCGCTGCCAGCGTGCAAAGTTTCTCCAGCCGCAGGGGTGTGTGAAGGCCAAACTGGGAGACCTAAACCAGCTCAGTTTTTTTGGGTGTGCCTTTAAATCATGGGTACTAGCAGGCTCTGCAATCACCCCTTCATAAAACAGGCAATTGCGTCAAAATGCTGACTGACGTGCAGCTTCTGTAGCATCAAAGCAGGCTTGGGTCTTTACTGGAGGGGCAGCCACCTGTGGAAGTGGGGCTAACGTGGTCCTGCCATTAATGCTGGCATCTTCTTTTGCTTCAGACACAGATAATAGGTACTAAAAACTGCTGCTCTGTTAGCAAGCTGCCCTTGAGAAACATGCTGGCTGTTAAAGCCTTGGATGGCAGAGGTCAATTATTTAGGTCACGGGACAGCGAGGGACTCTGTTATATGGGACAACTGTCCATCGGCCTTTCAGGGATGCAGCATGCAGCTGGATGTAAGTTTATCTCGAGACCATGAAGGGAAGCAAGTAAATAGGATGGTTAAATGAACCATAACAGATCAGCTTGCGTATCTAAAGGACAATCAATAGAGTGTAACAACAGGCATAGATAGCTCTAAGGGTTGAAGGTGACACTGCAAAGGGGGAAAAAAACCTGTTTCTGTCTTGCTTTGTATCAGAATTGCTTGTTTCAGAGACATTCCTTTCTGTGCTACTTACCATCGCTCAGTGATGAGCTGTGGCGTTGGGGTCCGGGTCTGAGAAACGGTGTCTGGGAAGCTGGAGAAGCAAATGAATTGGTAAAGTCATCAACTTAAAGTTCCCTCCCACCCTGAGACACAGATTTTGTGGGTACAGGTGAGATCAAAGGCTAGGGGGAAGGATAGATTTTGTACATGTCTATGTTGCGGCACGCTCTGCTCTTCACAACGTAGGTGTGAAGGTGCACCCGTGTTGCCCTTCTGATGGACCAAAAGTGACGGGAATGAAGCCTGAGTTCGCGGCTTTTCTTTTCCAGACCAAAACGACACCACGTGTTGAGAGAGGTGGGGGAGAAAAACGTGTGGTTTTGCCTGTGGAAAGCCTCGGTTCAGTAAAGAAATTCTGCTAAGAGAAGAAAAATCTGCCTGCTGGGTGCCAGCTCGGAGGGGGCAGGAGGCGCGGTGGCGGCGGCAGCCTGGCACGCGGCATTGCAGCCACGGCGCCGCGAGCTGGGGCGGGCTGCGGTGGAGGGGCTCAGCTGGAAACAGGGGTTGGTTATGATGGGCCCCAAACAGCAAAAGGCTGAGACCAAAATAAACAACTCCAAGTATCAGACCTTACGTGGAGTTAGAGGCCTAAATGAAAAGGAAAATCATCTTTGTGGGCTATTAAGGGAACTTTTCAACAAATTAAGCAAGGATCAAACCCTCTCAATTTTGGAAATGACTTGCAAGAAAATTATCTCTTAAGACAGGGAAGTTTTAGGTGTCCTTAAATTAGGCTAGTGTAAATAGTACTCCAAAGAGATAGATGTTCAGTATGAATTACAGCGGTCAAGAAGCGCTCAGGGCAGGACACCTGACTGGTAATGTGCTTTGGAAGACCCCAGCCATAAATTTGTTTGAAAATAATGCCTCCCCCCCCCCAGCAAAAAAAGTTCAAAAAAAGCACTGATGATTCAGTCAGAAGCAGCTGGCACGGCCTGCCGTGCTTTCTGCATGAATAACTGGATGAATGTAGGTTAGTTTGTGCTTCTAGTCTTGTGGGTTACGTCCTGTCTAATCCTGGGAAAGCTGTCACGAACGGTGTGTCCTTGCCCTATTACCTTCTATCTTGCAAGTGAACCCCAGGAGCTTGCTACCCCGATGTGCAGGCCGGTCCGCCTTCTTGCTGGAAAGACCTCATTGCTCTGACTTTTTGCTATCCTTCATTGACTTTTAGGAGTTCAATTTTGCGATAGGAATCCTAGACCAAAACGGGTGTAAAGGCAGTACCCTGACAAAAGCTCTTCATTGAAAGAGGGACTGAGTGGGAGAGCGAGGTCTGGCACCCCGTACGTGTGGGCATCTCTTAATTCTTCCGTTCCCTGTGGTGGCCCCTTCAAAGGGCATCATCCCCACTTCGTGCGGTCTAGTGGTGCCCTATGTTCTAGCTATATTTTCAAGGAGCAATAAGCCTTGTCCAGTGATTACGATTAAATGGAGAGAGAGAGAGAGTTTAGGTGCAGGACCTTTAAATGCATTTTGATGCTCACCAGCAGTCCAGCTCTGCTACTGCAGCAGTGTATGTTACTGCAGCTGTTAGAAATGAATCAAAAGGGCTTACCCTTGCTTTTACCCTTTCTAGTTTTGATAAGGACATGTGAAGGTGCTGGACACGCAATTCTGGCTCAAAAACCTGGGGACAGTTGGACTGGACTGAGACTATCTGTATTAGAGTTTATGATTTTTATTATTTTTATCTTTATATTTATTTATATATTTTGTATATTTATGTATGATCTATTTATAATATAGGTTATATTTGTATATACTTAATACACTACATCAATATTATATTACATTTAATAATTTTTAAATAAGTATTTAATTTTTATATATTTATATTTTTATTTTTATTATCTTTATTATTACTTTATTATCTTTATCTGAGACTTAACAGCTTGCCTGAGAATATATGAGAGTCAGAAATAGGCAGAGATTAAAATATGTCTCCTCTGCATTCACACACTGGCTTCCATTGCTGCCTGAAAGCAGTGTGCAAGGAACCGAGGAATCCGCTGCGGGCATTCGTCTCTGTCCTGCTATTTAATTGTTTGTCACGGTGTTCGGTGGTCTGACCGTCCCTTTCCCAACAGTGCTGTCTTGCCTTTCACGGTCGTTGTATTTTCTACCCTTATGAAGTCTAAACCCCTTCCATTTTCAGGGGATCCAAAACCACACTCTGTATCTCCTTTTTTTTTTTTTTTTTTGAAGTCCGGGTGCCATAGCTGAAGCAAAACAAAAAAAAGCACATCACTGAGTTGAATTTTAAAAATCGATTCACTTTCTGAATTTTAACTAAAAGGATGAGGACAGGCACATGCCTATATAAGGGACTTTGGCATGAAGAAACCCAAATGTTAGCCCAAGGAGCTGTTCTTAGGACGTGAACCACACCGGAGGCACTTGCTTAGGTAAGTCTAAACTCCACGCTGTGCGAAGTCTATCAACCTGGGTGTGATACTGAAACGAGGAAAACTTGTATGTGTCACTTTTCCTTGGCAGTACCTTGGTTCCTTACCACCCTGTTAGCAAAGCCCAAGCTCATATCTGGCTGAAACTGCCACTTTAATAAAGGCAGCAACAGAAGCCAAGTTAAATCTTGGAGAAATGCGTGCATGCACGCATGAACGAATACCAAAATGGAAATAAAGATGTTAAGCTGAAGCACACTGTTGTAGGACTCGACAAGCCAAACTCGTGGACTTCACAGGACGCCTTCACCTGGCGCCCTGCTGCTGAGCGAGCCGTCAGCGAGGGGAGTTCTGCTGCTGAAGACAGAAGGGAAAACCAGCAAGTAACCAGTACTGGTCTGTAGCAGAGGAGCCAGGGCTCTGCAGGAAACAGTATCTTCTCCACAGATCAGGTGAGAGAAGGTAAGGTTTGTTTTGCGGCTTTTTTTTTTTGGTTTTGTTTTCAGCGTGACAATTATCTGCTGAGTTTCATGGAATCGGGTTCTGTCTGGGAGGGGTAAGAAACTGAGAACTCACATTTTTGGACAGTTCATCACAGGGTTTTTAGCGAGCTATCGCTTCTGCTTTTAATGAGCTGAGAGAATGCAGGAGGTGTTTGGTTTTATTTTTTTTCCAAAATTGTCAGTACCCAACTGCTAAAACACGGCTCTGTTTACGCCTTGGCCCCTTCGTTGTTGGGTGGAGTAAGTCTCCCGGACAAAAGCTGCCAGAAAACATACATTTGGCCTACGAATTCATTTTGCTACAGGCTGGCACCTGTCAGGTCTGGCTGAGCCAAGTCAAACCCACCGGTACCTCGGTGAGAAACTGTCAGCTGGGATCTTCAGGGGGGTGAGTGGGCCAGGGCTTCCCCCTGCGTCAGCCCGGGGTGGCTGGCTCCACGGGGGCTCTGCGCCCGCCGAAATAACCAGCCACAGCCGGGCGGGAGAGCCGCCAGCTCCAGGAGGCAACGAAGGGCTGACTGGGGAAAGGGGCAGGATGAAATCACTAAACTCGGGAACCTGCATGGGCTGGATCGCCCGAGAGAGCAGTCAGAGCACAAAGCAAGAGGAAAAGGAGGCTCATCGGTGGAGGCTGGGACTGCAGCTAATCGGGAAATTATTCTCCTGTTTCGCAGTCTCCTCCTCTCACACAGTTTCAGAAACTTTCCTATTCCATCTGAGAGGGAAAAAAAAAAAACCAAAAAACAAACAACCAACTAAACCCAGCCTTTCAGAGCTGTAAAACCCGAGCGCTTGCTTCAGTGGAAGGAACCAGTTCAAAGAACATGATCACCAAAAGAGTTGACAGCGAAGCAGGGCCCCAGGCTTTGAGCAGAAAGATTATCTATGATGCTGTATCTCAGTCTTTATCTGCTCCTCCTCCATCATAAAACAGCAAGATAAATTTGTTTTTACAATATCACATACTCTTTTGAGCAGTCTTTTAGAGGGAGTGAGAAACAGTGATAGTAACAGTTCTGCTTGGAATATAATACAAGTGAGGGTGGACTCAAGCTCTGACTACTACTACAGAATCTCCTTCTGCTTCCTTGCAGGCAAGAGGAAATGAAAGAAGAAAGAACAGGAGAAACAAGGACAGTTCTCTCTGTGGGTTGTTTTGTTTTTTTTTTTTTATTTTTGTTTGTGAACTGGAAAAGACTGCAGAAGTAGCACGCACTCTTCACACATTCTGAGCCCTGACAAGCTTAAAGCAACTGTTAAATGGCTACATGTATTTTTATCAAGGAGGTTAGGTTTAATTGAAAAAAATTAAAACCAGTAAAGGAAAAAGACATGAAGGCCACAGATCCTGAAATTTTGTATTCCAGGTCACTAAGACTCTCAGATCCTAGAAGGGTGCTGGTGGCACCAGGGTCCACTCAGTCCAGCCTGGTCAAGTCACCCCTTCCAGATGGAGCGGACGAAGGCTCAGTGGTGGGAAAATGGTGAGGGTGAGAGACTGCTGACAGTGAAGTGTGTTTCCTTTGGTCATTTCTCCTGCTAGCATAGCAACTTACTCATGAGTGGCATGTGTGGGTTTGGGGGTGGTGGTTGTGTGTGTGTGGGTTGTGGTTTTTTTTTTTTTTTTTGAGCCAAAATGTGCAACGGGCAGACTTCATCAGCCATCTTACTCATTTCATCCAGACAGGCCTAGTTTCCCTACTCACCATTTTTGGTCCATTAACCTCCCATTCTATTGCCTTGTGTTCATTGCACATGTTAATAGCATACTCAACCCTCACCAGGGCTAATTCAGTAAGTTCTGTTGACTTCTGTAAACGCTGTCTTGGAAGAGGCTAAATAGTCCCAGCATCTAAATGAGAGACGCAGCACAGAAGAGCTGAAGTCTAGTGCTCTGTGTACTCACCCAGGGTAGTGTAGTAAGGAATTGCGCACGGAGTCTTCTCTGTCCTGCTGGAACAGCCTTCCTGCTGGGCTAGTGCTTTTGGGGGATGAGTAAGGCGGCAGAGCAACTGGTTTTGCACTAGTAAGGATTTTAGCTGAAACAAACACATTCTTCGTGTGAAGTCGCTGCACGGAACTGGTATTTGTCCAATAAAATACTTAGTCAGAATATCCTGGTCCACATCTAGTCTAGCAGTACAAAGCCAAGTTTTTTCACAAATGTACAGGAGACATTTGTATTTACATGGGTGTGAACATACTTTTATATTGCTGGCATCTTCTATTTCTGCATGTTGACTTTCCATTCATAGGTGCAGCTGCATATGCCTATTTTTCCTGTTTAAAAAAAGGTCATTTTTACTTCATCTCACCAAAAGAAGATTTTTGTACACTGAAATTATGGAGCATTAAAAATGGATTAACACAACAGATACTGCTATCTGAGCATGCTTTCCTACCCATTGCCCATGGAAGCTATTAGGCCCAGCTTACATGAAAGTCATAATTAACCTGACATTAACTGCACTGCATTAGATATTATGTCTAGTAAATACCACTAAGTTTCCTCAGAAGAATTTGAAGGTCTTGAACATTATACACTCTATAGGGCATGGAGTCTGAGAACAAGATTTCCCTTCCTGCAGATGCTGTTAAAAAACAGATCCAGAATGCCGCTGTGGTTGAGATAAATTAGCAGATTGCCATGAAGCAAACACTTATTTCTCTTATTGACAGAGGAACTCCCTTTGGTTTCTGATCTGAATATCTTGCAACAAAGCTTCAAGCCGTAGTTGTTTTTGTGACAAACATAACAAGCAAGCAGGATGTGGCCAGAGAGGTGATAGTGTGCAGTATTTTTCAGAGCTGCATCTTAAATTACAGGACGATCGTGAGAACACTTAGTTTATTATCAATTATACTAGCTCTGTCTTCTAGTAATGAATGAAACTATTGCTACCCTTTATGAATGACAGGAGTTTTTTATCTTGAAATATATTCTTTGCCTTCTTGGTGCTATATGATACATGGTTTCCCTCACTAAAAACCAGCCAACTCCGAAACCCACAAGACAGAGAAACTACCACAGAGGTCCTGTATCAGTTAATCTTTTTGAATAGCCCTCCATAGGAATAAAGATGCAACACCCAGTGCACAGTTTAATTAGTTTATTTTTTAAAATCCTGTCAGACATATAGCTGTGCATTAATTACAAAATATATTAAACAATCTATCAATACTTCCAAGGGAACAGGTGTACTTTCATTCTGTTCAAATGCAAGCCAATACAAACCTTTAACACTGCCCCCAGAATAATCTTCTGCATCCATCATCAATATATTTGATGTGAAAGCATCTCTAAGTAAGAACAGAAAGGCCACCCTGATTTTATTTCATTAGCAAGTTTAATCCCTTGATAGCAAACATGACCAGGCATATCATGAGACCACTTGAAAAACAAGTCTATACATGTCACATTATCTGAGCTCCCACATATACATTACGTACCAACATTTTCAGTAAAATAATTTTCCCTGCCCTGCAGGGGAAGACATTCAGAGGCAAAAAGAGAACACATTTGCAATATATTATAATTGGAAAGTTTGTGCCATAGTAGCTTTGCAAATACACATCCTAAGAGTGGCCGACTTAAAACACATTCAAGACAACAAATTTGGAAGATAAAATAAGCTAAGCCACTTTCTAAACCACCTTGAGATCCAGTAATGCTGCAAAGCATCAAGAATTACAGAACTTAAGAACCCCATTCCTGAAGAAATTACACAGGAAACTGGTTAAATCCCCATCTTTCTTTGTATTTGTTTTAGCGACAACTCTCGACACTGCATACCTTTCTGCTTCCATTTAAGTAGTTCTAGCAATTATACCTCAATCCACCATGGTAAAATGATTTCTCAGAAGGAAAGATCAGATTTGGAGGAAGGGGAAAAGAAAAGAGGCTGTTTCAGTGAAAGTATATTTTCACACAGAAACTGAATCTCTTTGTGCTAACCTTAGAAAAGTTTGAATAAAAGATAATAGTCATGAAGACTATCCATTGCGATGGTAACAATGTAGACTCAGAAGTTCTTCCATTAGCTGAAGATTATGTTCTCATTTGCAAGAGAAAGCTCTGGAGCTGCAGTTAAAATGAAAAGTAGCTTGGAAGGTGGGGAAGAAAGAGGAAAATGGAACAAGTAGATGAATAAACATTTCATTAACGTTTATAATTTTTCATGACAGCAAGATTTAACTGATACTTAGCAAATTAGCTCTGAAAGTCTCTCATGTAAAACTCTGGCATTACAGTAATTTGACATCACTCAGAGTTCTACTTGGTAATATTAAAATACAAAACCAGTAGAATAGCAGCAGTGAATAAAGCACTCATATTACTGTGGCCAATACAGTATTATACATGCAGTAGCTTTCTATTCCCTATTGGTTTGTGCTATTGTACAATATTAACCTGAATCATTTAAGCTCCTGAACCTGCCACCAAACTGAGTTTCCTCCCAAGGCAGAAGTGTACCAGATCTAGCAGATAAGGCTCAAAGCAAAAATTCAGTTCATAATGCGACGCTTCAAAAGGAAAGAAAGTATTAATGCACTTAGTGGGTCTTGGGTATAAACTGTTAGAACACAGACTAAGGACATTTTTGTTAATATCACTAGGGTTGAGAAAGGAACTGTGGC
>JASVER010000147.1:945852-1210204 GCA_030449065.1 Oceanodroma leucorhoa
CCTGTACTCGGCACTGGTGAGGCCGCACCTCGAATACTGTGTTCAGTTTTGGGCCCCTCACTACATGAAGGACATTGAGGTGCTGGAGCGTGTCCAGAGAAGGGCGACGAAGCTGGTGAAGGGTCTGGAGCACAGGTCTGATGAGGAGCGGCTGAGGGAGCTGGGGCTGTTTAGCCTGGAGAAGAAGAGGCTGAGGGGAGACCTTATCGCTCTCTACAACTACCTGAAAGGAGGCTGTAGAGAGGCGGGTGTCGGTCTCTTCTCCTAAGTAACAAGCGATAGGATGAGAGGAAATGGCCTCAAGTTGCGCCAGGGGAGGTTTAGATTGGATATTAGGAAAAATTTCTTCACTGAAAGGGTAGTCAGGCATTGGAACAGGCTGCCCAGGGCAGTGGTGGAGTCACCATCACTGGAGGTGTTCAAAAAACGTGTGGATGTGACGCTTCGGGACATGGTTTAGTGGGCATGGGTACTGGGTTGGCGGTTGGACACGATGATCTTAGAGGTCTTTTCCAACCTTAATAATGATTCTATGAATGAACAATGAATTGAATCAGCATAAACGGTTATCAGGTATGACCGTCTACGTTAAGTTATTTAGAATTTTCACATGTCCATGAAAACAAGGTTCCATATTTTCAACACTAATTCTCACCTCTAAATGCCTCAGCTCCATCTTCATACCGCAGCCCTTGTTGGGACACTTAACCGTTAATGAAAGGATTTCCCGCTTAGCGAAGTTGTCAGGAAAAAGTTGATTTTCAAGCAGAATTTCGTTGTCTACTGGACATTTGTGACCTGCATCTCTACAACGCAGAAAAGAAAGGAAAAAGATACTCCAAGTTTCCTTTGCCCTTCATTTAAAACATTTTTACACTAGCAAGACATTAGTGGCCAAATTGTAACACATTAAGAAAGTCTTTGAAAACAATGGCATTTATGTGGCAATTACCAGAAAGTATGAAATGTACATCAGAGAACTTGACAATATGCACGTTTCACTAGCGGTGGCATGACTGGGATCACAGCATTTTTCTAACTCAATGGTTTTTATTTGGACAAATGCCACAATAGATACTCTGGAAACAAACTTGAGGAGGATATAAAGAAACTAAGAACTTACGATCCCGTTTCTTTAAGTACTTCACATAGCTCAAACATCAAAGAATATTTCACATACTATTTCAAAACAATCCTTTAAAGATTATTGGACCTTCTCTCCTTTCTTTCTCACTTTATAAACAGCCAAGGTGACCATGGCTTAGAGAAAAAGGAAACGTCGGGGTTTTTTTTTTTCCCAGATTCACTTCATCTATTTGGCATTACTTCTCATATAGCCCATTTCGCTGTTTTTTTTGTACAACCATTTGATCGGTTGGTCATCCCTCAATTTGTTTATTTATACAGCAAAAAAGGGTGAAAAAACTCCAGACACAAAAATTACTAATAACTATGAAAACTACACTGGATTTGGAACTGGGTGTTGTATCTGAAGCCATTTTAACTGCAGCCAGACTGGAAGTCAGTGCTAACTGGAGAAAGTTTGGAGTCGCACGGTGGAACACAGGTGCATGCGACTTGCACAACTGAACTAACAGCCTGTTCCACTTTGTCAGGTTCTGTCTACCTGCGTGTAAACATAAGGATCATTAGAAATGGAGTAAAAAAAAGGGATCACCTCCACCAAATTTTCCTTTAAAAAAATATCCAGTATCAGCTCATTCCTGAAAGCAGTAGGTCAACGTGTCTATTCACAATTAAGTAATACAGTTAAAGAGGCATGAGGGATCAAAGCTTCTGAGTTGAAGTGCTAATGGAAACAGCAATAAAATGGAAAAATACATGGGGCGGAAAAATGTCAGAGAGCACTTGTGGTGCAAAGATCAAAGGCCAGATCATTGTCACTGCTTGCAAGCATGAGGGGAAGTAGAACCTAGTGGGCTGTGGAGACCAGGAGGGAATTTGTGTTCTTTGTTGGAAAAGGAAACAATCGCTCAGCAACTCCTTCATCAGCAACGCTGCTAGAGGAAGCGGGGGTAAAATTGAGACTTCAGAAAGAGACAATAAACTTCCTTTCCTAGGTTTTGCTTGCAAGAGCTAGCTGGCTGCAAGTCTGGTAGTCATACTCCCAAACAAGTGGAAAAAAGAAAATACCTAGCATGCCGTTTTGTTTCACAGCTCCCTGAGCTACGATCAGCGTGCTGATCTTTGTCACAACCCAGAAACGTTCCCTCACTTTGCAGGCAACCTACAGGACATCAGCTTCCACAGGTATAACTTGGTTACAAACACCCTGTTTAGTGAAGTATAATGGTAGTTCAGTAGGCTTGCTGATAAGACAGCAGCCTTATTTCTACACAGAACAGCTAATCATGTATAATAACAGACAACCACAGATTAATTTTAAATAATGATTACCAGATCCCGAGTTTAAATAACTAGCAGGCAAAGGGCAAAATAAGAATGAATGGCAATTTTCCAGTTATGATAGTAAGGAAAGAACAACAACTTATTGTAGTATATTAAACAGACTTCAAACACCATTTACAAGTATTGGGATTGCGTTTAAAAGGCTGCTTAGATCCGTCTACAGGCAAAGATGTCGCTATACATTTCCTGTCACAGAACTGAGTTTATGCACCTCAGTTCTAATTTACATTACAGTGGAGGCTTTCCTATGCTGGAATTATTTATCACATTGGGCTGTGCCACCCACAACAGTATCTGTGAAACAATAATAATCTGCTACAAAGTACAATGAATATTCCTATAATTTCCCTTGAAATTAAAATATAGGCATGAAAAGTAAAGCCAGAATAATTTTGTTTGAAGAAAAAGCCTTCTCTGTGATTTTAGCAACTGAGCAGTTTAGCCTAAAAGCTGAAACACGTTGGCATACACTTTAACTGCAGCCATGTCGTCTGTTTAATGAACTGCTGGCACCCAAAGCTTTCTTTACTGCCCCTTGCCAGCTCACAAACCTGCTTTTCCGATAAACAGAGGTTCTGATATTTGGCAAGCTCTACTACAAGCCCTAAGTCAGCTTTGTCCTAAGATACAGGAGAAGAAAGACTAGAGTGAAATTTAATCAACTACTGCATCTGAACTTAGTTCTCCTAAAATTTCTAATCAAGTACTTTGTAGACAGTAACACTTGTAAACTATTATTTGTAGTTACTTAGGTAGATAAGCTTCTTCACCACGATGACTTATAGCACTTCAAAGCACTTCAGACAGCTTTACTTAAAAAGATGCCAGGATTTTCTGGGAGGCAAACATTTACTGTCATCAAATCCACCTGGTCTGATCATGTCCCTCACATCGTAAGACAAAAGACTCCAGCCTTTAAAAACTTTTAAAAAAATCTTTCTAGTTGCAGCCACAACTTCTTCAACATGGGACAACTACAATTGTTTGTGTAAGTCACAAGAAGCAATTACTCAAAAACTGCTTGTCCAACCTTTATCATTTAAAATCCTTATTCTCTGTGTTCACTTGAGCTAGACACTGGGGAAATGAGGAATAAACAGAAGCAATTTTTTCCTGATCAAACAAAGGCTGTGACAATCACTTAATGAAAAAAACAGTACTTAGAGAATGTAAAAAAATCACTTTCCATTTTCAATTTAATTCTGCAGAAGCTTCTCAATGACATCAATCACTGTGGTACTGTAGACATTACATACTCCAAATCAATAGCTTGATCCATGGATCCCAATTAAGCACGCAATTCAGCCCTTCAGGGATTCAGAGGGGTCTGGCACTTTAAGTTGTCTGCTCTGCTTTCACAAGCATTCACTCAAACTGCACTCTAAAGACAGATTTCAGTGGGGAATGAGGAAAAACATTTACTATCAATGAAACATCTGAAATATCACAGAGATATCTATAGTCTCCAAGATGAAAAATGCTTTCCACCTGTGTTTAGTATTCACTGAAACAGTCAACACTATCAATAAAAATGAAGTAAAACAGGGAGGGTGTAAAAGAAGCAAAAGCTTCTGGTCATTGGAACTGTTTGCAGACCAAAAACTCTGAGCAGAGCAAATGCTCTGTTAATTTAAAAAGGAAGAGAAACCATTTCCCATGCCTGGGGTTTAAGAAGGAAGTTTCTCTACCTGCTATGAGATGTTGTGTTCTGAGCATGGGTTCACTGCAGTTCCTCACTCAGTCCTGTGGTAAATTCTAACCAATGACCGTTAACTGTGCAGCATGTCAGCAGAAGGATTAGAAAACAAGATCACCTTAGCTGTTAAGGATCTGAAAGACTGGAAAGGAGACACCCATTTTTGGTAATTTTAAGTTTAATCATTTTCCCCTCAATTTTCAACCCAGGAGTTCCATTATCTTTGAAATGATTGGTGAGTAGACATTTCTAAGCTCAGTGTACTTAAGTACTGACTAACTTACCTTCAGGATTTATAGACATCATACACCATGAGAAGGTTTAAAGATTTCTTTTCTTTCCTCTAGAAATGCCCAAGTTAAAGAAAAGTATAAAAACTGCTACTGCCTACAAATAGAGCAAGCTCAGAAAGCACAAGTAAGGAATTCCAAAATTTAATGGCCTTCATTAATATAAGCGTCTAATTCAATGCTTACAAGCATGCGTGAAATTATGTACATTAACCTCTTGAAAGAATTTAGGTTGGAATGTGCAAAGCAAAGGCCAGAAAGTGAAGCCAACTGCTTGTGCCTAAGAAACTGGATTACAGTCAAAGCTGACAGGTTCAGGTTTGGGTTTTTTGCCTTCTTCCATGCACCCGGCTGACGCGAATACCATTGAGTGATGCAGCTGGGTAAGGCCTGACGTACTTTTCTTGCAGAAGTAGGAACACAGTGAACAAGGCAAGGGACTAAGGGAGCAGGGTGATCTTATGGTATGGTTAGTGGAGAACTGAGTATCTCCCAGCTTCCTCTGCAGAATCCACAGGTGAGTCACTTTTCATGGGTGAACACTGGTGGTATTCTGCATTTTCTGGATAATGAATTTGCATCCTTTTCTCAGAAATATTGATGAAACTAATGTTAACAAGAACTGTGCTGCAAACACACACAATAAATTTCTGCGCTTGCTAGAAAGGAAAACAGCCTGCTCTTTTGCTATCATCAGTAGGGAATGCAAAATTAAGTTTGTCTTCTCATACTCAGCTCCAACATTTCCCTCTTTGATCTAAAAGGGATGCCATGAAGAAATACAGTAGCATCAGATACAACAGCGGCCGAAGCTACAGAGAAGCCCACAAAACCCACAAAATACTCTATTCAGAAAACACCGTTGCTGGCATAATGTTGAGCTACCAGTGATGGACCACGGAGAAAAAGAAATGGAATAGAACTATGGATAAATGGTATGGAAAACCAATCAAGAAAGCACTGTCCATTTTGCATGCTAAAAATAAATGCCTGGGAAAAACAACGTTGTACAGTAACATTGAAGACAGTCTGATGATCTTTACATAAAGGTGCGCAAAGTAAGGTTGGAAATTAACTAATTCTATATGTGGGTCACACAGAATTAAATATTTAGATTCCTACCAAAGTACTGTGACATTTGAGCTAAGTGAGCAATTGATAAGAAAAAGTCTGGCTTATGCTGAGAAGGAAAAACCCTACAGCACAATATCTAGCCTTCTATCAATGTGTTCCAATGCTCACTGACACGTGTGGGACACTGATGACTGTATTCCAGATTTGAGGGAAGTACGCTCTACCAGTGTACTTTCTGCCCTTCCCTGCTCTTTCAATCATTCATTGTTATGAGCCCAGCCTGTTCTTGCCTTCGTATCTCATTCCCACTCCCCCATATGCCACCTAGTTTCCTCTCTCAATGCTTTGTTCGAGACTATTCCCTCATTACATTCTCTCTTCCAGCTCAACAAGGAAGCAGCTCATTTCAAGTGAAGAACTGAAAGCATGAATTGCCGTATCTGCACCAAGAAACCATGCTGTCTGTAGTTGCCTGTAGTTATCAAGAGAATTAATCATAAGGAAGAGACAGGTTTTATAATCCTGGCCTGAAAATGGAATTTATTTGGAGGATTTGGCTACTTTTTTTTTTTTAAATTATTATTCAATGTTTACTCAATCAAATTTTTAGTTTCATAACCTGGGTAAATTCGTATAAATGGCAAAATATCTAAAGCTCATGCAACCTCCAAACTCATGACATTTTGGCCATACATGGTGTTTATTACAAAGCATCTTTAATGAATTATAAATTCCCAGAGTTCTACTAGCACTCACTGGTAATGCACCTTAAGCAGTTCTACTCAGTTTACATTGCCCTTAAACTGCTCTTCTTTGGTAAGTGAATTTCTTCTTAAAAGCAACTTCCATAAATTTTCCTTTACCTTATTGATTTGACAATGCAGCCTTTGCAGAAACGGTGTCCACATGGTGTCTGCACTGCTTCCCGAAGAGCCATCAAACAGATTGGACATTCATATTTACTTTCCAAGGGCGGATCAAACTCCACATCATATCCTTGTGTTTCCTCTGTGAAAGAACTTGGAGGGTTTCCAGTCCCACTGCTGACGCTTACGCTGTCTTCTTTCGCGCCCACGCTGCAGGCACTGGCCATGGCTGCACAGCAGCCACTTTCCACGTCTCGGGCTCCACAACTGTTATCGCTATATAGCAAGCTCATAGTAGCTACTCAAGTGCTACACAGAAACGCTCTGCAAGATGACAAAAAGATGTGTTAATTTAAAATATTCCAAGACCTTCCTTTCCAGTGAAGAACAAATTTTATTTCTGACCAGAAACACTGGAACAGTGGTGCAGATTTGGTTCTACTCAAAATCACTGGTTTTGTTTTGTCCCAGTTTCTGTTATCTTTTTTACTTGTCTTGTGATATATAGGAAAGAGCACTGCATCCTGTCAGCCTAGTTCAAACACAAACATACATACCTTTCTGTAATCTCTTTCATCTGACTACCTGATTTCTGTAAGAAGAGGAATACTTTCTCCTTGCTGTTTACTGAAAACGCCTCTTTACCCCTTCAGTATTATTTACTTCTAAAGTGTTCAAATATAATTTGCATGAAAAATGCTGTACAAAACCACGTTTTATTGGCTGACAATAGCTCAATTCCATATTTTCCTTGCAGTGAATAGATGTTATTTAACATTTTCTGTACACAGAGATTCACAGTACAGGTTTCAAATCAGTTTAGGTGCATGTCCACAAATAAAATGCAAGTCCAAGTAGCCAAACCAAACAGATGCTGTGCTGCAAATGAAATTCAAATATACTGCACTGCTGATAACATTTTAAAACTGCCACTAGGACTTTAAATTGAGTAAGAAGCTACACATGAGATAAGGCTAATACTTCCACAGCTCAAAAGCTATCTACAAACTACCAGTACTGAGAGTTCTTGCTCTCCTTTCCCTCTTCCAGTCTAGCTGTCAGGGAGGACAAGGGACATGACTGTAAGAATAGAAGATAAAAGTCACATTCCCCTGAAGAGGACTAAATGGCATAGTAAAGCCTGCTTTTAAAATACTGCTCAGAAAGCAGGTTGAACTCATAGGTATGAAATAAAAAAAATGCTGGTATCTCCAAACAGATTGCCAATGTTTCTACATTGAATGAGGGAACTTTAAAGAAAGGTCTAAATAACAAATATAAATTCTAAAAGTCCAAGAAATTTTCCTCTCCCTCGATTTTTTAATGGTTACAACCATTTTCTTAGGATCCTATTGTGGTTAGTTTTCTATAAATGACATTTCTTTGAAACACAGAGGTTATCACCAGGTGCAAGGCAGTATGAGTAGGCCGAGGGTTAGAGCCAGGCATGCAAAACAAGGCCACTGAGCCCAGATTTCATCTTCTTTTGCACAGCAGTATAGGCAAAGGTCTCTTGCAATGCTCACCTACTGCATTCACTGTAATACCATTACATCATTTAAAGCATTTTAGGGATGGAAATCTAAGGATTAATCAAGAGCTAAACTGTAAGGATTGTTGATCTGCGATCTGCATCACTACTGCAGACTCTGAAGGCAGCGAGGGATGCAGAATGAATAGGGTTATCTTGACCACAAGCTCACAAAACTGAACTTTTTCCTGCCTTTATCAGAATTTGAACACCACAAGTCATCTAAAAAAAAATGTTCATGGATAGGAGGAGGACATAGAGTTAGTTTTATCTGGGTACTTATTATATGATACCTGAAGATTACATCAACAGAAATACTAATCACACGAAGCCTCAACTAGCATTTACTGGAAATACATTTTGAACACATGCAACACTACAGAAATGCACTTTAGGCCACATGATAAACAATTAGCAATACTGCCCATGCTAACAGTGTATGAGCTATTTTTTTCTAGTTATCCAGACCAAAAAAAAAAAAAAAAGGCAGATCTACCAAAAAAACCAGGCAAAGTTACCCTATTTAGGTCAGTTACAGTTAGAATCAAAAGAGAACTTTTATTCTGTTGTGTAAATATGTGACTTTCCATTCTGTTGAGGTATGCAGAGGTATGAGAAGTATCTGAAGAGTAGCATTCCTGACATTTCCAAAATACCGTTAAGGTACAGAGTCTCAAAGCACAGTTTGACAGTTTAGAGCTGTACTGAACTGGTCAGCAATGCTCACTCTATACAGAAATAACTCTGTAGCAGAGCTGTCTGGAACTGCATCCAAGGAGCAATGTTTACTTCTATTCCTGTTCTCTGCCCCCACGTATTATCCCTATACATTATCTACCACAACAGGCTTTATAATCAAGGCTCCTAAACACAACAGCAATACAAACTAAACACCAAGTAAATTCTCAGCAGTTGCTTCAGGCGTAGTCCAACAATGATCAATTTAATCCCATGGAACTGAGCGGCTCCCCCAACAACTTAGAATGGAAGCAGAAGGATCAATGCTCAGAAAGATGCTCTGTGACAGAAAGATTTTTTAGGCTGCCATCGGTAGGTTTCTCTTCTCTGGAGAAAAAAACCCAACTTGTTTCCCTTGTTAAACTAACATAACTTTTATTTAACAGCTGCTGCAGAGGATGATTAGTCCACAGGCCGTATTTCACGAAAAATCACAGGAACTAAGTTGGGCCAATGGAGCGGGAAAGTTGGTACACAGGATATCAGAATCCACAGGCCAGCGCAGGGCTGAAAAATTCACATTATTCTAAGCCATAAGGGTATATTTAGTGAGACTAAGAAAGGGAAGAGGAACATATATCCCTTTAGCAATGTCACAAAGGAATTCAGGAAGTCGCAAGGAGGAAAATATAATAGCTTTACCCAAATTCAGCTGTCACGTTAATTGCAAAGCAGCGTGCGACTCTTCCCTTGGGCTGTTCCTAGGGAAAAAGCATACTGTTTGAAACATTGCTCTTATAAGGAAGAAAACGGGATCTGACTCAGTACAATCTCAATAGTTGAACACTTTGTAGATGTAAGTGCTGTGCAAGTGGTGTTCTCTTTGCCTGTTTAAATTGTTTCTACAGACATAGCAGGTATGTACATTCAGTTTACAGAAACAAAAATCCTATACCAGAGTCATTTTAATGAATGAGTCACTGCAACCAGTGAACATCCCAGTATCACACAAAAATCCCCTTACCCAGTGATATGCTCCACTCCCACATGGAGCTTTCTGTCTGCATATGACCAAGGGGTTCATAAAAAAAGAAGTGCAACCATCATTGGCTCCTCTTTTTAAACAGCGAAATTCAGGCACAAAGAGGCAACTTAAACAAGGTGATTAAGAGCCAGATTTTTAACTTTGTTCATGTTTTATATAAGATAGGATTCCTCCTACTACTCTTGTCCATTTCATCTTATCTGTGAGGAAAACCCTCCTTCTTCCACGTGTATTCGTAGGTGTGGGGCAAGGCACAATTTTCCAAATCAAAATCCACACTGCTGTTACTCAGACCATTAACCGAGGCCTGATTAATCCACCATAGTTTAAGACAATTCCTCTACAAGTTGTAACTACTGTAGTAGGAATTAATTCTGTTTCTTATGGCACTTATTTTACCCTCCAAGGGTAGGAACATAGATTCAATCTTCTTGAACAGAACAGTGCTAGAGCAAATCCAATTAGAGAAGAGTATGCTTTGAATGTTCATGACAGGTCTTTCCCCTGATGAAGGTGGAACAGACAATTTGTGAGCCTGCTGTAGCAGCTTTGCACGTCCCTCCTCTAGGGAATTTAAAAAAATTTCAGGCTAGAAGAGGATGGATTTTAAAACCTAAACCAGTATATATATCCCAAAATTCACATCAAATTGCTACCCTTTCTTTTTGGTTACGAAATAGATTACCAGTGAAGAAAAATCTAACAATCATCCCCCCAAAATCACATCAGTTTTTCTTCCTATTGATAATAGTTGTTATTCTTCCTCTGTGCTGAACAAAATTCAGTCAAATACAACAATATACAGATACTAATTTATAATACCTCGTCCACACCACAGCCTTTAGAATTTATCCATTTTTTTGATGTTGGTAGTTTAATATGTTAAACACTTTGGTAGCCTTTTCCATGACCTTTTTTGTTTGGACAACATCCAGCGTTTAGACTGAGGAACAACTGAAATTAAACTGGATCATTACATGGTAATTCTTGGTTTTGCTAGTATGAAGTCTCTCAGGCAGAGAAAGCCTTAAAACTATGTTTGGTAATGCACCTGAAATGCCCTTTTCTACAGCTAGGAAGTCTTATCAGACTTGCCGAATAGAAAGATAATGGGTTTTAGCTTGCACACACGAGGTACCCAGAGTCCTTGGGCCAGCAAAGGTTGATTTCTCTCTCCAAGGCAACAGCTGTATCGTTTGGCAACAGAAAGGAAGGTGCTTTCCAGGCCAAATGGGAATGGACAGAACTTGTTTGATCATTATTTGTGCTGCAGAAATCTGGAATGCCCTAAGGATCAAACTTTCACACCCCAGAAAAGACACAGTTAAAACTATAGGGAGTCCCCATACTACTCTTCCAACTTTAAGATTAAACCATAATGAAACCTTTCTTCAGTAAGTAACCTGTGGTATGTTGCTATTTACACTGTTGCATTACAAAGCGATTAGGCTGATCTGAGATAGCACAGTCAGACCAGAAGAGCAAACTCCTGCAAGAATAATGTACCTTATGATTGACAAAAACAATTTCAAAACAGAATTAAAAACCACCCATATGTTACATTAATGCACGCAACAAAACTCAGTACTCTGATTTGTGAAGTCCTATTGTATAATGGACTTTAGGTAGGACTTTTACAGATTTTCATGCTCCGAAGAGCCACAGGATTAATTCAGAAACTTCTCTAAATCAAAAAATATTACTGGTACCAGAAGATATCTTCAGATTGCCTGGAATATTACACTATAATTAGAGTAATGGGGAAGAAATAAAAGTAGACATTGTATCCTACTTACACTGAAATATGAAACGATACCTTTGCGCATTTGGCAAAGGTGAAGGAACACTGTACAGAGAGTGTATCAGTTACCACAAAATAGAAAATTTTGACTATTAATCAGTAAGTATTGAATACAATTAATTTCCACGTGCCCTTTCCTAGGAAATTCACACTGAGTAGCCATATAAATAAGGAAGTCAATATAGAAGGCTATTCCAAATCCCTTTTCTTACTTGAAGTTCCAAACATAATTAATCTGCTTGCAGCCCGGCCAGCACACAGCCAGCAGGGGAAGTGCCTTCAATGCCGCATGGACAGAAAAACTGGCCAAACTTTTGTCTTTTCTTCTTCTGCCTCGCTGAGAACAGTTTTGTACGTATAGATTTCTGGGTCATGAGACTGACAGACTAGTGGAGTGACTTTGGATAATTTGTTTATGAAGCAATACTTGCAACACTTATTCCCAGGCACATTAATCAATGGTCGACTGACAACTGATAAGCACTGTGTGTTTGCATTATGAGGTTTGTAACTATCATCACTGTGGTCTCATCCAGGCAGAACGTATAAAATGATGCAAGTTCCTTTTAATTAATACCTATAAAACACTTTCATTTCAAAGCTATCAAATGGCTAGATAAGCCAAAGCAGTAGGAGATTCGGGCAGAACTCGTAACTGCAAAAAACAAATTCTGGTTTCTTGTAAATGCCTGCAAGCATGTTGCAAACATTTTGTTGAGATAGCAACTTTTTTTCCTAATAGCAGTAACTGTTAAGACTTCCAAGTCTTTTGGATAGCCGCTATACTTATCATTTTAACATCTGAACCTAAAGACTTAAAATAAGAATTTTTGTTTGAGGTAAATACAAGCTCATGAGACACTACCAAGGCTCCTGCTGCTGGAGCAGAGCAGTATTTGGCGGTTTCTGAGGCTTTTCAGGTGATTTCTCTTTGCTTGGAGAGAATGCTGTCAGGCTTTAATCACTTATGTATTTTTATGCTTAAGTGTTACTTAGGAGACTAGATGGTGGCATATTCCCAGTTATGTTCCTACTTAAGGATGTCAAAACAAATTGAATTTTAGTCAGCAGTAGAAGTGCACTATACTGTATTTAACACCAAAATATTCCATGGGTTTTTCCATAATCAAAAAACCAAACCCAAATCCCCCAAACCTTTCTTCATTTTATTAACTTACAGAGACATTTCACTGAGAATTGTTCAGATTAACAAATACAAGGAAAGCGTTGTTAGTGAGAAGAACAATACTATTTAATTCTTTACTTTGGCAGAGAATGCTCTCTTTAGCCTCTGCTCTCCCTTTGCACACTGAGGACACTTCAAGATATGCATTCTGCCTTCCTATATCCCTCAGTAGATCTGCAGAGAATTTAATATGCTGCCATAATAGGGACAAAGTAAACATCAGGACAGAAAGTACTTCAGAAAGAGGCAGGGAGATGTATAGGTATGAACAAACGCATTTCTGCAAGGCACAGTCTCCAGACTAGATTTAATTACCATCTACCTCAACAAGCATTAAGCTTGTATCTGGCTTATTAATAAAACAATTTGAGACACTGGGAAAAGACACAGTGAATTAAGCACTCATTCTGAAACAACTAATACATTTCTCCTTTTCACTCTACCTTACGTTTACTTTTATTTTCTTTTTGACATGCTTTATACCCAGAATCTTAGTTTTCACAGTCTGGATCTAAAACTTTTTTTATATTTGTTTAGCTAATTTGTGCTACTGAGATACAAATGTTACTCTTCTTGACATATTAAACTCATGAAAGTTCAACAAGCGAAGAAAAAGCATGTTCACCTCAGACATTTTTTCATTCTGAAGTTCTATGATGCCCAAAGTGATACCTGCCATGAAAATAATCCAAGTGTTTTTATCAGCATACTTCTGTGACCTTTTTTTTCCTTCTGATGCTAGTGGGACTAGCTTTATGGTCCTTTCATATTATGGAAAGACAAAGCAGTTTGCTTGCAAGCATTAACACAGTTAGTGAACACAGGGTAAAATGCACTGGAGATGTTAAACAAGCTGTTAGCGCAGCCAGCAGCTTTGCCTCCCCCCCGTTCCTTTTCCTGCCTCTCCCTCACTGAAAGCTTCAAATCAATACTTTCTTAACCATTCTGTCAATGGCATCTAAGACACAACAAAATCCACATAGCTCACAGGTAGCTCTGCAGCATGCAGAACTTACCACAGGCAAACATGGAAAAATACTTTTGGCTAGTTTTAACTACTGGGTATAAGGGATATAATTAGAACGCTTTCCTCCCACCTACAGCTGAGATTTCCGTTGAAATATGGAAAGACTCGGTGTGACCTCTCTAAACCAGATTAAACTGATGGAAAGTACTATTAAAGTCATAACTTTTTACTCGTGTTAATAAATTTACCATAAATATTAAGTACCGCCAGTCTCTAGGAGAAAATAAGAGCCATAGGTTTTAGAAACTGCAACCTCTCTTGCAAATTATCCTTACAGATCTTTAACATGTTCCCGAAGAATTTACTGAGTATCTCCACTTCACAGTTGGGAAAGCAGAGCCCACTTTTAAGGTGGTGTATACCCGAGGCCGCAGGGGAACCGACAACTCAGGCTGCAGCTCGGAAGCGGCCCGCTGCCAGCGCTCCGACAGCCGCCCGAGGGCACAGCCGGACAGGTAAGAGGCCAGAGAAAGCCGTTCCAGCCAGGCTCCCAAACCAGCGCAACCCGAGCCCCCGCCGCGCGGAGCCGGCCGCGCAGAGGGCGGCCCGGTTTCGGTTTCGGAGCAGCAGAGGCTGCCGCGCCTCAGCCCGGTGACCGCCCTCCCCCTACCACAGGCCCTCCGCACCGGCACCTCCCGCACCGGCACAGCCGGCAGCCCACAGGCCGAGCCCCGCTCCCGGGGAGCACGCCGCAGCGGCCAGGCGCCCGCGGTCCGCCGGGGCTCGGCCGGGGCGGTGGCTCCGCCCGGCAGCGAGGACCGCGCTCCGCTCCCGAGCCGGCAGCCCCGGCCCGGTGGGTAAACGCTCGGCGCCGAGCGCCGCCACACGCGTGCGGCGGCCCCCGCCGGCGGAGCCCCGGCCGGCCCCTCGGCTTGCCAGAGCCCGGCGAGGCAGGCCCGCCGCGGGCAGGCCCCTGCGGGCCGGCAGCGCCCGTCCCGGCCGCCGGCCGCCCGTACTCACCGCCGACCAACGGCCTCCCCGACCGCTCCCCGCCGGGCGCCGCTTCCGCTTTCTCCTCGGGAGGCGGCGGGGCGGCGGTCGCCCAGAGCAAGCGGGGCGCACCGAGGCGCCAAATCCGCTGCAGCGCCCCCTGCCGCCGCGGAGGGGGAACGGCGGCGGCGCGGGGGCGGGAAGGTGCTGTCCCTGCTAGGGGACATCTCTGTGCCCGGGCTGGGCGGCCCCACGGTCACAGCTGCCGAAATCCGAGTGAAGCTGCCACCCCTGCCGTAAAAAAAATAAATAAAACCCTCACCAGTTTTTGCGTCAGCAATGAATTTTGCTGCCGTACCGGTTTTCACTCCGCGCTGCCGATGCTTTTATGAACAGCCATCAGGGCTCGCTCCGCTCCGCTGTGAGCGCTGTTAGAAACGAGGCACTGAAAGCTGGTTGGGGAGGGTGGTGGCGGTGGTTGCGAATGGCTTGGGATTTGCAAAAAAGCCATTTCTCAATGTAAAATTCTTCACAGAAATAATTTTCTGTCTCGACCTCCACGGACCCGAGGGGGCTGCTGCAGGACGGAAGGCCAGGTGCCCCACCTCCCCCAGGGCAAGCGCCGAGGCTGGCCTTGCCCGCGGGCGTGCGGCAACGGGCAATGTTAAGGAAGTGACAAACCGGGACAGTGCGACCGCAAAGACAGCTTCATTTCCTTAAAAACGAACGAGGGGAATTTGGTTGTTTGCATCAGTGAGTTTTCTTGGCAAGGATCTCCGACTAACGCATATCTAAATCCAACAAACACTTCTGTTCCCAGCGTTTGGGGGGACATAAGCGGGGGGGGATTGTGGGGCCACAGTTTTGCAGCGATTTTCAGCATCGATGGCCGTGCGCCATGCTCCCTGGGAGCTGGAAACCAGGGGCTGGTGCCATCGCTGAACTGCCTGTCTCCCTCCGAGCGCTGAGCTCCCAGGGGCGGGCAGGGTGCTGCTTCGGGAGCAAAGGCGCATGCCAGACCCTAACGCACCACTCCAAGCACTGCTTTTGTCCAAAACGTACATACATTTTTTGTTAGGGCCTGCCAGGAAGCTAAGAGTTAGAGGAGAGAGATAGCTGGGTCATCAGGTAGGGCTCCCAAGTACCACAATAAAGAAATAGTTATATTAAGAATAAATAAAAAACTTAAAACCTTGTGGACCCTTTCCTGGACAACTGGCTGAATTTCAGAGCGATACTTTTTCTCCTGCGAAGTGAACAAATTGTACGTTACTTTCATTAACTGTAAAATGAGGAAATTTATCATTACATAGCTTTGTAAAACAGATATCCTTAGATGGAGAGTTTTCTATGGCTGAAAAATACTATTTTTAGTAATCTGTAAGGTACCCAGAGTACTGATGTCCAGCCTATTTTAATCAAGAATTCAAGGAACTTGTCTGGAGTCTTTATTCCAAGTGTAAATGAAATGCCTTTATTCAGAGCAGTTTCCAAATCCGTATGGTTTATGGGAAGCCTAGGCCCATAGTCATGTATTAATGCCCATGAAACAGAAACCAATGTAGAAATGCTCTTCTCCACTCGGTGGTGCCAGTTGCACAGGGAAAACATTTTCCAGCACTGGATCTGTGCAGCTCAAACTGTTGAGCAATTATGCTCATACGGACATAAAACACACCCAAAGCTGTTGCAATTTGAGACCAATTAAAACCTTTAGCTGCCTGCAGTATCCCTGCAAGACAATATTTTTAAGGTGATTTCGTGGGTACTTTGGAAGCAAAGCACTTGACTAGGCTTACACATGCTCACGTGGCTCCTTTGATAACCAAGCTGCTTGCCTGTGCAGCGCCAATTGCAGGGGAACTCGGGCTCCCGGGGGAACGGGGCAGGGAGCCAGCTACCTGGGTGAAGTTTTGAATAAGTGCCCTAGAGGGACAGATTTCCTAAACTACTTCTCAGAGAGCCCCAAATCCCTCAACACTAACAATGCATATTGTCAGGGAGCTGTGTCTGCTGTTTCAAGATAAGGGAGGAAATTAGTATGTGGCTGCAGAGAGTGATTTTGATTGATATCTGGTATTGCAGCCCGATCTGATATGTTTTTGAAAAGGTCTCTCCAAATGTGAGGGAGTGAATAGTAAAAATAGGCAGGTTGTTAGGAAGTCCAGGCAAAACAGGGACAGCGGAAGAGCTGGGCTCAGGACCTAGCCAGCTAATGCTCTCAGAGGCCTATAAATGCCTCAACCATGACATCCTTGTCCCACACTGCCGTGGCCTGGAATAACCTCTGTGATTTCTGTTCCACCTTATCCTGACACTCCTGTTCAGTTGTTTCTGATGGGGATTTATTTCATGTTTGGGTTTTGCCTGAGTCAGAATCTGAGCAAGGATACCAGGGTTTGGCCCCAAACTTTGTTTACTTTCTCCATGCCTTACATATGCCATGCATACTTTGTTTACTTTCTCCATACATTACTTGCTTTGGCATGAATCATTACACTTCAGTAACCAACTGAAGTTACTGAAGAACTGTTGGCCTCTTGTGTGGCACACAGACTCAGGACTAACCACTTCTCCAAGACATCATCTTCCAAGAATGGCTTGAGGAAGAGTGGCTGGAAAGCTGCCCGGCAGACCTGGGGGTGCTGGTCGACAACCAGCTGACCATGAACCGGCAGTGTGCCCAGGTGGCCAAGAAGGCCAACGGCATCCTGGCCTGTATCAGGAATAGTGTGGCCAGCAGGAGTAGGGAGGTGATCGTGCCCTGTACTCGGCACTGGTGAGGCCGCACCTCGAATACTGTGTTCAGTTTTGGGCCCCTCACCACAAGAAGGACATTGAGGTGCTGGAGCGTGTCCAGAGAAGGGCGATGAAGCTGGTGAAGGGTCTGGAGCACAGGTCTGATGGGGAGCGGCTGAGGGAGCTGGGGTTGTTTAGCCTGGAGAAGAGGAGGCTGAGGGGAGACCTTATCGCTCTCTACAACTACCTGAAAGGAGGCTGTAGTGAGGTGGGTGTTGGTTTCTTTTCCCAAGTAACAAGTGATAGGACAAGAGGAAACCTTGTCCTTAAGTTGTGCCAGGGGAGGTTTAGATTGGATATTAGGAAAAATTTCTTCACTGAAAGGGTTGTCAAGCATTGAAACAGGCTGCCCAGGGAAGTGGTTAAGTCACCATCCCTGGAGGTATTTAAAAGACATGTAGATGTGGCTCTTAGGGACATGGTTTAGTGGTGGACTTGGCAGCGTTAGGTTTATGGTTGGACTTGGTGATCTTAAGGGTCTTTTCCAACCTAAATGATTCTATGATTCTAAGAACTCGAAGCATTGTAAGATCAGAGTGGATAAGAGAGAGGGAATCCTCTCACCTCTTTTAGCTATAGCAAATGCCAAATATTACAGCTTTTGCTGATTTTCCCTCTGGCTGCCATCAGTGTTGTGTAAGATGCTGTCTGGTAGGAGCCGCATTAACTGGGAGATCCTGAGCCGCAGGTGAAGGCACAGTGGCCTCCCTCATAGCTGCCTTGTCAGGGAAGAGTATGCAAGTCGGAAATGGATTTGAGTCCTGTAGGATGACAAAGTCTCCTGAGAAAGGGAAATGCTTGGGTAGGTGTTTATGTAGTTATGCTGCAATTGCAAATTCCTACTCCTGGAGTGTGAACTTATGTTCACATTTGGAAGGATTTGATGGATCGCTAGAATTTTTGCACAGTTATGTGTGGAGACTGAAAACTTTCAGGGTGCTGTTGTGTGACAGAATTTGGTTTCTTTCCACTCTGAGTCAGTTTTTGAGACAGTTGCCTTGTGGAAACTAAGCACGGGTGTTCTACTGAGCTTCTTCAGAAACGAGACTCTACTGCCCACTGTTTATGGCCACCTGTGGCCTATACCTGATGTAGTATCTACCAGTTACTCTATATGTATATAGCTAACTTTTACATTGTTGATTTGTCCTCCCTGCCCAGGGCCTTCAAGACCCCAGACATACATCACCAGAGAGATAATATCCTTGAAAATTAAATACTGGTATCGTAAAAAAGGACATTTTGTGATCCCCATTGTCCATTCACCCGACCCCAGAAGCTTGGCTGCTGTTGATTTGTGGAAGCGTGCCACTGGCCTTCAATGAAATAGCTTTGATGTGGGACGGCAGTGTGACCAGACACTGGGTTCTCCTCTCTGAGGGTTAACAGTGAAGAAACCAGCTCTGAAACTGTAAAGAAGAAAGCCAAATGCAAAACTTTGTGTTAAAAACCAGTGCAGGTGCTCCTCATAGAGAGTATGCATACTCATCTCAGAGCCCAGGAGTCTCATGCAAGAAGACCTTGTTTATATGAATTTTGTGGTTAAGCCTCATAAATTGCCAGGTGCCACCTGGATTTGAGAGTTCTGTATTGTGTTTAGTTGAAGTAACCTGTGGTTAGCACCAGGGTGGTACTGGGAGCTCGGAGGGACAGGGATAAGTGAGATAAACAGCACTGCAGTGTCGTTAAAAACAGAGGGAACACAGAAAGAGTGAAAGCACGCAGGAGAGAGAGCAAGCAAGCTTGACATTTGGAACAAACTGGGCAGACATAGCAGCAGCTCTACAAACTGACAGTGAGCTAAAGGTAGGCTGGCAGTCCTAATGACAGCATCCCAGATGCTTGTAGGACATCCGAGTGTTGGTTCCTTTTCCTGGTTTAACGTGCAGGTCAATGATTTTATTTTATATGTGCTTCTTCACCTCAGAGGTTGTTCTGTTCATTTCGGTTCGGTGAGACTATCTATAAAGCAAGGTCTTCCTTGATGTGAGTAAAAGTATTACAATCTTGCTCGTCTTCAGAAATATATGAAATATTGTGATCTGGGAAGAAAAGGGATTTCTTTTCCCTTTTCAAGATAAAAAGAGGCGATACTGAACACAGCTATCAGAGTCGATTAAATAACCATGGCTGGGGGTTCATGCCTGGGGCTCATTCCGTAAGAAATTGAGTGGGGTAGGCAGGGAGAAGAAAGATTGTTCAGGGTGACCCCCAACTAGAATAACAGAACACAGGCAAATTTAGCATGAGTAGCAGGAAATATTCGTAGCACTGGGAATATTTCCAGCTCTCCCAAGAGAGCTACTGAAATCTCCATTGCCTGGGAGCCAGGCAATTCAAAGTGTTTGATGAGTAGCCTGTTGGCAACAATTATCTACTGCAGAAGGCAAAGGTCAGGTGACTTGAGAGGGCTTCTTTGTCATTAATTTCTTCCAGGGCATGTTCAATGAAAGAGAAAAAAAGAAAAGAATGCTTGAACTTTTTTTTAGCAGGGGTAAACCCTGTCTGATTCATTGGAGTTGGCGATTAATAGCAAGAGTTAGGTCATGGGTTTGGAGATGAGTATGGCACTATGGTGGCTCTTAGTCAAAGGGATAGAAGAGTAGAGAAAGTGCCGGCTGTTTCTTTACAATGACTTAGATACTGCCCTGAGGAGTTATTGCTCATGGTTTAAGAGATTCTGAAGGTGCTGCTGGAGATGGTGAAATTACACAGAATTGCATAGGGTGTTATGTAGAAGAAAAGGATCTGCAGACAGCTAGTAGGTCAACTAGCTATTCAATTACTCTGGACTATTCAGGGGCAAACGGGTTATTGCTCAGTGGATGGATTTTACCAAGTCTGCCACAGGATGCAGCCAAGAAAGCGAGACAGTAGTAATGCTCTGAACACATCTGGGCACAGCTGCACATCACAGATCTATGAACAGCAGACTACAAGCAGGCATGTTGCCAGGCTGGATCGGTGATGGGCAGCAGGGGAGCGCAGTGCAGACAGATATTTAGCAGTACAGGCAGCTGGACGGAGCAATGCAGGCAGATGGGGACAGCGGTACGGGCAGCTTGTTCTCAGTGGGACAAAATGAAGAGAAGCTGGGAAGAAAACAAACCTAAACTTTAGTTGTCAAGGCCTAATGAATGATTTTTAAGTTAAACACAGCTCTTAAGGAAAGAGCTGAGCAGACTGATATGTCATTCTGGATCTGGAAGGCTCTGAAAGACTATACTGAAATGATGCTTTATTGAAAGGTTATAAATTAAATACTCTCAGAAACCCCCTGGGCGTCATCACGTTAGACCATGACTTGGATGTATTTCTTATGAAGGACACCTTCCAAATAGACACCGAACTGAGATTTCTAGCAAGTTATGTGAATTGCTAAGTGGCGATATAATCGGTTAAAGAAACCACAACCATACCCATGTCATTTCTAGTTCTAGTATATAGTCTTAACGTATAGTTTTTCTCATTTTTATTACTCACACCAACTGGATCAGTAAAAACAAAATAAACCAGAAAACATAATTGAATCTTCTCTATAGTGTTTGTTTACTTTGTGCACTTCTCATAGCCAGGTAATGAAAAACAGGTTAGTCACTTTTGTTGTTGTTTCTACACAATTTTGTTTTCTAAGTCTGATGCAGTAGGAAAACATTTCAGTGTTTGAGGTGAAAGTCTTGTATTTATTTTTATACAATACCATATTTCCATGGCAACCACATTGATATCACTTTTGGCTGCATCTCTATGAAAGCTAAAATTGGGGTCAAATTTGAACAGACATTTTCAGCTTTCCAGTACCAATAATCCTTACAGAGAGAGTTCTCAGCAGGGTACTTAAACAGACGACTAACTTACAATGTATAAATATTCTCTCTAGAGCAAATCTGCAGCCAGTATAAATTGCCATATCTCCTTTAGAGTCCAGGGAACTATAGCGCTTTGCAACAATAGAGGAGACACTCCTCCTGCTTTAATGGAGCTACTCACATTCATTAAGCACACGCTAAAGTACCTTACAGAACTGGGGCCTGAATAAAGTCTACACTGGGATCGAGTAGTATGTGCTGCTCTGCCCATGTAGAATAGCATGTATTAGACATTCAGATCAGATCAAGGACTAACAAGTGGTGTGAGAGCAGTGGTCTTGCTGATTTAGATAATACAGCATGAGGCAGACAACATTCTATCTTTCAGACACCAGTCAAGTTCAGTTTCATATCAAAAAGTCACCAAACTTTCAGAATGCAATGCTGTTGTCTATAGTTGCTTTACTTATGGTAAGCTCAGTCAGGTATAAGAAGAAAGGGGCAGATTTGGATATTCATACCGGATGACTAATGGCTTTATGTAAGGTGCACCGGTGATCTAATAGACACGTGGATGCCTTAGGATCAAAATCAAAACACATTTGGGTACTTATCTGAGATACTGAGTGGACAGCCACTGGTCCATGTCTGGACCTCTCAATTCAGTAGGTGTCTTGGACGAGTAACTTGCTTTTAAAGCACTTCTCAGTTAAAGTGATTAGACCTTTTCTATTAAAAACCATGGTATTATTATTAATTTTGGAAGATAAGCTAACTTACAGCTTCTTTCTCTTTCTCAGGTGATCTGGTTTCTGCCAGGCTGCAGATGTCAGTAGCATCACAAATGGACCTGCCTGAAGAAATTCAACATCCATATACAAAATTTTCTGAATGGAAATTCAAGCTGTTTAAAGTGAGATCGTCTGAAAAAACACCTTCTGATGACAGCCAGCACATAAACAAAGATCAGGCAGAAGAGGTCACTCCTTCAAGCAAAGAAATCATACTGCACAAAGATGAAGCGGTGCCAAGAGGAGAAAAGATGGATTTAATGGGCAATAGGCAGGCACTTGAGAAAGATGCCAGTGACATGAAAACACAAGACAATAAAGCTCATCAGAACAATCTGAAGCAACTTTGCCGCATCTGTGGAGTTTCATTTAAAACTGATTGTTACAAGAGAACTCATCCAGTGCATGGGCCGGTGGATGATGAAACTCTGTGGCTTCTGAGAAAGAAAGAGAAAACAGCAACCTCTTGGCCAGATCTTATTGCTAAGGTTTTTAAGATTGATGTGCGAGGGGATGTTGATACTATCCATCCCACTCGATTTTGTCACAACTGCTGGAGTATTATCCATAGAAAATTCAGTAATACTCCATGTGAAGTATATTTTCCTAGGAATAGCACGATGGAGTGGCAACCCCACTCCCCAAACTGTGATGTGTGCCACACTACCAGTCGGGGAGTCAAGAGAAAAAGCCAGCCACCCAGTGTGCAACACGGCAAACGTGTGAAGACCATTGCAGAACGTGCTCGAATAAACAGAGGTGTAAAGAACCAGGCACAGATAAACAACAAAAATTTGATGAAAGAGGTTGTCAATTGCAAGAATCTACATCTCAGCACCAAGCTGCTTGCAGTTGATTACCCAGCAGATTTCATTAAATCCGTCTCTTGCCAGATCTGTGAGCATATTTTGGCAGATCCAGTGGAAACAACATGTAGACACTTGTTTTGCAGAACTTGCATCCTTAAATGTATCAAGGTTATGGGCAGCTATTGCCCCTCCTGCTGGTATCCTTGCTTCCCCACTGATCTGGTAACCCCAGTGAAATCCTTCCTGAACATCCTTGACAGCCTGCGTATAAGGTGCCCTGTAAAGGAATGTGATGAAGAGATCTTGCATGGAAAATATGGCCAACACCTCTCCAGCCACAAGGAGATGAAAGATAGAGAGCTCTACAGCCACATAAATAAAGGTGGCCGACCGAGGCAGCATCTCCTGTCTTTGACCAGGAGAGCTCAAAAACATCGTCTGAGAGAACTGAAACGTCAAGTCAAGGCTTTTGCTGAGAAAGAAGAGGGCGGTGACATAAAGGCTGTATGCATGACTTTGTTCCTGCTAGCTTTAAGAGCAAAAAATGAACACAGACAAGCAGATGAATTGGAGGCTATAATGCAAGGGAGGGGATCTGGACTTCACCCTGCTGTCTGCCTGGCAATCCGAGTCAACACGTTTCTCAGCTGTAGCCAGTATCATAAAATGTATAGAACAGTGAAAGCTGTCACTGGGAGGCAGATCTTCCAGCCTTTGCATGCTCTTCGCACTGCTGAGAAAGCCCTCCTACCAGGTTATCATCCATTCGAGTGGAAACCTCCCTTGAAAAATGTATCCACTAACACAGAAGTGGGAATTATAGATGGACTATCAGGACTGCCGCTCTCAATTGATGACTACCCAGTAGACACAATTGCAAAGAGATTTCGATATGATGCAGCCTTGGTTTGTGCCTTAAAGGACATGGAGGAGGAGATCTTGGAAGGCATGAAAGCAAAAAACCTGGATGACTATTTGAATGGTCCCTTCACTGTGGTAGTAAAAGAGTCCTGTGATGGAATGGGAGATGTCAGCGAGAAGCATGGAAGTGGACCTGCTGTCCCAGAGAAGGCTGTTCGCTTTTCTTTCACAGTCATGAACATTGCTATAGCACATGGGGATGAAAGCAAGAGGATCTTTGAAGAAGTAAAGCCCAATTCAGAGTTGTGTTGCAAGCCCCTGTGCCTGATGCTGGCTGATGAATCGGATCATGAAACTCTGACGGCAATCCTGAGCCCCCTCATAGCAGAAAGAGAAGCTATGAAAAACAGTGAACTGCTACTTGAAATGGGAGGCATCCTGAGAACATTCAAATTCATCTTTAGGGGTACAGGATATGATGAGAAACTTGTGAGGGAAGTGGAAGGGCTGGAGGCCTCAGGTTCCACGTACATTTGTACCCTGTGTGACGCAACCCGCCTGGAGGCGTCCCAGAATTTGGTCTTCCACTCCATAACCAGAAGCCATGCTGAAAATCTGGAGCGATATGAAATATGGAGGTCCAACCCATATCACGAATCTGTTGATGAGCTCCGTGACAGAGTGAAGGGTGTTTCAGCCAAACCTTTTATTGAGACCGTTCCCTCCATAGATGCGTTGCACTGCGACATTGGCAACGCAGCAGAATTCTACAGGATCTTCCAGATGGAGATCGGTGAAGTTTACAAGAATCCTGATGTGTCTAAAGAGGAGAGGAAGAGGTGGCAGTTGACTCTTGACAAACACCTCAGGAAGAAGATGAACTTGAAGCCTATGATGAGGATGAGTGGAAATTTTGCTAGAAAACTCATGTCCAAAGAGACAGTAGAGGCAGTATGTGAATTAATAAAGTGTGAGGAAAGGCATGAAGCCCTAAAAGAACTAATGGACCTTTATTTGAAGATGAAGCCAGTGTGGCGATCTTCATGTCCTGCCAAGGAGTGTCCAGAATTGCTGTGCCAGTATAGCTACAATTCACAGCGTTTTGCTGAGCTCCTATCCACAAAGTTCAAGTACAGATATGAAGGCAAGATTACAAATTATTTCCACAAAACCCTTGCTCATGTTCCTGAAATCATTGAAAGAGATGGGTCCATTGGGGCCTGGGCAAGTGAAGGAAATGAGTCTGGAAACAAACTGTTTAGGAGGTTCCGAAAAATGAATGCCAGGCAGTCCAAATGCTATGAGATGGAGGATGTCTTGAAGCATCACTGGCTATATACCTCTAAGTACCTCCAGAAGTTTATGAATGCTCATAAAACATTAAAAAGCCAGGGCTTCACCACTGATCCAGAGGATAGTTTAGGTGACTCCTTGCCACTGGAGGTCTTGGAAAGCAATGATTCAGCAGAACTCTAAACGTAAAGTGCATTTGGTGTTGGGTTTGTGATGGTGTCTTCCTGCAAGGAGGCAGCTTCTTCTTCAGGCCTGTAGAGGTACAGGGAAGTCTGAAACGATCATTTCACACTCCCTGTTAAAGGTGCTGAGTGGAGTTTAATAAACACAGTGTCTGTTGGGAGTTTCCAAGAGGCAATGCAGTGGTGCGTTTACCAGTTGTTACGTGAGAGGAAAGCAGAAACAAATTGCAAAGAAGGGTCTTCAGTTTATTTTGGTCTTAGATTGTCGTTTATAAGTGAGAAAGCCAAAGTAAACACGGTTTTATATAAAGTAGTATTTTGGAATGAATATGATTCTGGAGAGTTATGACAGTTGCTGAAAAAGGGAGCATGGCTATTTGTTCTGTTTGCATTTTTAAAACTATTTTGCTATTTACTTTTTAAGAGGGTTTGATTATTTTATTGACAGTCCTTCGGCTTTTATAGGTAAGATTTGTCAGTGACACACTTGGGTAATTGTTTTGGGATAAAGTTCAGTTATTTTTGTATAAAATACTGACTAAAGATGCAAACTTGGATCTCACAAACTTTAAAAAATATTATTATTTAACATTTAAATTGTAGTACTACTTAGGAGCAGATGGTGGTTATCACCATGCTAATTTACTATATGAAGATATAGGAAAGGTAGCTGGAATTTTTTAAGATATTTTTATCGTCGTCTGTCTAAAATGCAAACTTGTACTTGTGCTCCTAAATCAGGATTTATAGTGCCTTGTGGTTATCTCACTACACGAAGTACGTTCAAGCTCTGCTGTGTAGCTTGTTGCTTCATGAGCATTTTAGATTTCTATGTACCTTCAATATATAGTATAATCTGTATTAGTAGAGTTTTATTGGGTGAATTCCTGGCCTCACTGAAGTCACCAGTAAATTGTCATTAATACCAGCAGGCCCACAGTTTCACCAAGTGACTTTAGTCACAGCAGACCCGTTTCTCAGGAGATGGATATTACCTTGATCAGATACATGCCAGTGTTCTGATCTTCTCTATTAGGGTATTTCACGATCCGCTGCTGATGTGCTCCAACTGTATCTGATAGCGAGCTTCTTCACACCTGGGATACACCACACTCACAGTCTCATTTTCCAAATCTGTAAAAGAGGAATGATATTTATTGACCTCAAAGATAGTTAGCATACAAGATTAGTTAAAAAGCAATGAACTGTCTTGAAATTACTGCAATGTTTAGTTGGCATTCCTCCGTACTATATTAACGGAACCATTTTGTTGGTTCAAAAGTACCTGAGATGCCCCAAAATCATCTAGCCTTTCAGATTTGTACCTGTAGCTAGCGCATTACTGTTTTTGGAGTAGTATTTCTGAAACAAGATTAAATGCAGAAACAATCAAAGCACAGATCTAAAAGAATCCGCTTTTTGTTTTTGTTTTGATGTGGCAGAAGTCGGTTTGTGAGTGTAAGCGAACAACAAACTTAAAGAATTAATGGTCTGAGGTTTGTTTAGTAGTATCTTGTTCATGTTATTTACTATATCTTTGAGGGTCTGGTATTTGGGGGTTGGACTAGCTGATCATTAAAGGACCCGTCCAACCCAAACCATTCTATGATTTATGATTCTATGATTTACCATTTATGGACAATGAAAAAAATAGAGTTAAGCATTAGTAATTAGTACAAATATTAGTGTTATTCTGATTATGTCTTTCTTTTGATTTTATCAATTAAAATACTATTTTTTAAAGTATTCTATAATTTAGGATGTTGTTTTAATATGGTTTCTTTAAATATAGTTTAACATTATGCCAAAATTTGCAGTTGGAAATAATGCCTTTTACTTAAAACATTTACTTTTCTAAGCAGTCATAAGGACTACAGTGTCTTTTGTATGGTGTACCACGTACATCTACACTTCCTGAGTTTTCATGTCTAGATTAATTTATTTTTTTCGATTCTTTAAATAGAACAAGCATTTCCCATAGACCATAAATACCAGGTTTACATAAGTATCATTCTTGACCAATAAATGTAGACAACAAGTTTGCCAGGAAGCATAAATATCAGGTACGAAGAGCATCCTTTAGCAGTAAATGCAGATATAGTTTGCATTTTTGGTTGGCACATATTTCACTATGCAAATAGTTGCACACTTTTCTTTTTTCTCTGTACGTATATTTGGGACAACTGTATTACCTTACGTTTTATCCTTGACTCTGCTTGAATAACCTAGGGCCCAGTTTAACAATCTTGACTCCCCTCCCGGTGATTTTCACTCCATTTAAGTGGTATATGCAGTTTTTGCTGCCTTTTGCACAGGAGTGAATTTCACTCCCACGTAATCCGGACCCCTTCATTGCAATACACACCTGCCACGGGAGTGACAGACCAGACTCGTTCATTTTGCACATGTAATTTCAGTGACTCCGCTGACAGTTTCAAATTCCAAATTCACTTTAACAAACTGCTGCCGTAACAGCAAGTGATTCGTCTCACTGCCTTCAAAAGGGTTGAGTAAGTTTTATCCATATATGTATGATTTCTCAAGACGAGGCTTATATCCTGGGGTAACTCATCAGACTGAACAGAACCTGGACAGGGACAAAGGAATGCAGTGGTATGTGAAAGTATTCTTTTGTGAAATATTATTAAGCCATCAAGACACATTTCACATTCTACCAGCTCTGGGCAGGATAGCTGACACAGAGAACTACTACTGTTTTTTTTTTCTTCTCTTTTCTTTAGACTTGAATCTAGTTTAATCTTCTTCCCATTGTTGACATCTTGTGTAAATCAAGAGGCTCTCTTTGAGAGTTTTGAACTCATTAGAACAAACAGCACTGAAAGGGTAGGCACCTGCAAGCGAAGCTTTTGTAAACAGGGATAACAATGCTGCACGCACGCAGCCATGCATCAGAAGGCAAACAAATTCTGACTGCAGACAGGTGTATCGTTTGGTTACGCAGTCTATTGTTAAGCTTTTTGGTTTTGAAGAGGCTTTAGAAAAATGGCTTTAGACACTTTCAAACCTTCACATTTTCTTTTTTATGTTAATGCTTGGTACAAATCCTTCAGTAATTCATGGTAAATAATTTTCTTGTTCTGAAATTGTATTGACTGTAGGTTTTATACAATCGCATTATGTATCATGTTTTGTTTGGTTTTATCCAAGGGCTTCATATGGTGAATTGCCATGTTATGAAACGATGTGAACTAAGTTAGAAGCCATGATTCTGGTCTTACATATTTTTTTCCTCACAGGAATAATTCTATTGACTTTAAGTAAATCAGCTTTGACTTTTAGTCAGGTAGTTCAGAAACAAATTCTAGGTATTTACAGCATCCTAATTTCTGACTGAGTTCTGTGCTTTGTTTCACTGCACGACTTCATAATTTTACTTTTTCTTACTGTATTACAGTTTCTTAATTCATGAAACCTGTTTAAAATAAAGGTCTTATAAATATTTACATTTCTGGCTTTGTATTTCTTACCAGTTTTTCAACTATGCACATAATTTCATCGTAACAGTCTTACTTTTCATCCAAATTGTGGATGCTTTTCATATTTAGGCTGTTCCAATACCCAGAGACAGCTGTGATTCCAGCCCTGTTCTGGAAGTCACTAAATCAACACAAATGAAGATTACTCTGTGAGTCTCAGCAGTCCTTTCAGCTCCTTTCCTCACAGGCAACTGTTTGACAGAAAACTAAACTAATCTAAAAACAGTTTTATTTAGTCTGTAAATGGCTTTTTCTTCATTTACAAATACCATCCCAGTGTTTGTTTAAAATCAGCCTTGCACTGTTATGTCCATGCGAATATGTTAAGCCTCTTTACTGGCTTCTGTGTATCCTTTGCATCAAATTTTGGTTCCCCATCATAGACTGAGCGGCAAAGATTAGTACCAATCTACCTTTCAGTTCACAATTTGTAGCTTCCCTTTATTGCACTTCAGAAAATCTTTCTTTCTTCCCTGCAATGATATCTCACGGTCAAAAGACTTATGTACACCAAGTGGTTTGGAGGGAATTAATGATGAGCAAATTAAGCTACCTGATTTCCTTGTGCAATCATGTAATTAGACATCTAATTGCTGGACTTTGTACCACCAACTTAGTTCTTTCAGCTGACCTTGAATAAAAAATGTTGGATGGAAAAACCAGAACCCATATGAAACAAAAAAACAAGCCTCAGAGAGTTTCCTGGTAAATTAGGATGATTTAACTCCTTTACACCTAAATCTGTAGTAACTGACTGAATTTTACTTTCCATGTATTCCTATTGGAATTGGGATCAGATGAAGAATAATGAGGCCTGTCACCGCTCTTCTTCAGAGTATTGTTTTAGGTGACTGACTATGGCAGAATTTTCAAGCAGCTGACCAGCTGCAACTCCGAAGTGTGGGAGCCTTCTGCATCAAGCTTAATATTGTCCAGAATACAAAAAGACACATTAGAAAGGATTTAATTAGCACCTTTTCTAGCAGCATCGGCAGAGAGGTCAAGAGGTGTATTTTCAATGCCCAGCTCTTCCTCTGAAGATGGGCATTCTGAGCCAGTGGGCAAGGGAATACACAATAACTACCACCTGAAGGAGGTCCTGCACACTTGTGGTAGTGACCAGTGTCCTGTTCTTCCTGTATATGTGTATGTATTGAGAAATCAGAAGGTTTATAAGGTTATTGTCTTGCTTTTTTAAAAGAAAAAATGGGCTTTGGTGTCACAATTTTCAAAGTTTAAGTAGAGACACCAAATAGGAGTTTGATTTTCAGAGGTTGTTGCTCAAGCCCTTCCCAGAAGTTAGTTTTGTTTGAAATGGGATAGGGTAGGAAATCAAATATGGAGGGAGCTATAGCCACCAACCATGAAAAAAAAAGAAGCCAATCCTTCTGTCTTTAATACATTGAGTCTAGCAGTAAATAACTTTACAAATTCCTTTTCAATCTACCTGAATTCAATCTTTTCCTTTTGCTTTGGGCTCCCAGTTGCATTATTTGCACTCCTTTCAATGGTCTGTTGGTGCAATGAGTCACTCTGAACTATGACACATTCTTTAGTGCTACCACTAAAGTTTGTGCTGTGCCTTTCCTGCAGATTAATCAGGTACTTCAGGGTCCAAGCACCTTTCAATAACAGTAAAATTCGTATATTATTCTTGTAAAAGCTGATAATAACAACATAGTGTTACTAAAATGTGGCTGGGAACCATGCTGCTGCTTGTTATGGTTACAAAACACATAGGTCAGCTGGATGCTGATACAATAGAGATTTACTTCTGCACTCAAATCTACTTTATTTTATCTTCTAATTCTAACCTGCCTGAGGAAGAAACATCTTGTATTGATTAGCTGGTTTTGAAGACAATCAATGCTCTAACAAGTACATGACTCAAAAGTGTCATCAGAATTATCAGGGAATTAAGTACTTTCTGCAGTCTTGAATGCTATGTCAAGTGTCTTCTTTACAGGCTGACGTTCATAGATCTCTTTATGTTTGAGTCCTTTGGAATATTATATTTTACTTTGACTTCCTCTTCCTGCAGTGACCACAGCCTCTGAGCTGTGATTTAATGCTGCTTGTACTGCCCTTCACAGTGAGGCTGGGACATGCTTTGACCAAGCAATTTCTCCCTCCTACTCAAATAAACCACACATTTGAAAAAAGCACAGCTCAACCATACAATACACTAACATTATGGGCCTGATGAGGAATATCCTAGAGTCTGACTGTGAATTGCTTTTTTCATAGCCACAGCCTTAAAGAACAACAGTTCAGGTAAGAATTGGAAGGGGCCGCAGTGTGTGCTTGTGCTTGCCACGTGCTGAGCGTACCTGTTCTCGGCACCGAGGGGCTCAGGGAGCCGCTGCAGCTGCAGGACTCAGTTCTGGAAACTCAAGAGATGCTCCCAGCACACTGCAACCTCACCACCTGGATAAAGCCTGAGCCACCAGGCTTTATCCCAGGCTGAGCGTCACTTCTGCTAGGCCAGTGCCGAGCTTTCCCTTTGGAAAATGTTTCCACCCTTTTATTTGTCTGCACTAGCAGACAAACTTGTCACACAATGTGGGGTCTGAGGAATTTGAGGTAATGACAGTAATTGGGGGAGGTAACAGGCAAAAACTTGAACTGGACATTGCCGGGGAGTTCAATAATTATGGGGAGTCTTTTGTTGTTGTAAAAAGGTGAAAGGACGAGGGTGGAGTTTCATTATGTGAGTATATTGTCCCCCTTTGTTGGTGTTGTGATGATGTGGCTTTAATTTTGGTGTGGATTTTTTTTTGGTTGATGTAAATGAAGCCTCTGAAGAGTGCCTGATGAATGCCTATTTTAATGACAATTCAGCTGAGTAAGACCTATGACTAACCTACAAAAGGGGATGTTGACTATTGAATTTCACCAGTTTGAAGGCACTTTACATGGGCATGATATTCATTTATTCCTTGGAAAAACATATAGCACTATATACTCTGAGCTTAGGTAAAGTAGCATGACAAAGGAAATGGGAAGCTGGCATTGAAATCTATGAACTTATACCAAAATCAAACTGGTGAGCGGGGAGTCAGGGTGATATAATTCCCATTTACAAGCTCTACCCAAACCACAACCTCCCTCAGCACATGAAAAGGTTGGAAACAGAAACTTTGTATGGTTGCCCTTTACTTTCCTCTGCTGTTGACTTGAGTTGTGAAGGCTTTAAGGGGAGTACTGTGCATACACACCTGTGTTAACAGGAATCCTGTGCTACACGTGCTGCTTTGTAAAGGAGTGGCTTCTCAGGGTCTGCACATAGCGATCAAACGGCTGACAGCTGCTCCTGTTTTTCTTTTTTATTCAGGGGTCCAGCATGAGAGCTGGGCTGTGAGTACTGAGCTATTATTGTTGGCTCACAAATGTTGAGCTGATGGTATTGATTTTTTGAAAAGATGTTTGGAGCAGTAATAAAAACAAAAAATAAAGTCAAGAATGATGAGGCTTTACAAATAGCCAATAAAAGAATCCACAAAAAAAGTTAGTAAACTCTTGGGCTATTCAACCTTGACAACGTCCTTTTCAGTCTGAATCCCGTCTTCTCCTCGTGCTTTGAGCAGCCAGCTGCATTTGTTTCCACCCTCACAATGCTCTGCTGGCTCAGTGAGTCACTCCGAGCTACAGCTTGGACTTTTAAGCTGTCACACTCTACACAGTCACCCTGGGAGAGCAGAGAAAGAAACGCGTAGTGGAGGATCTGCAGTAAATGATAAAAGTCCTGTTCATCAGAAGGAACTTCTTCTGAAGTCAATGGGAGCTCACAGCATGGGGCGGCTGTGAAGCTAGACCCCTTATCAGACTTCAGATGGACCTCCCAAGCACTCATGCTGGCCTTCCGTAGACTTTGGGATTTACAGTGTTTGATTTACTCCATGCGTAGGTGAAAAAAATGCAGTCATTTTTATTACAAACTTTATTAGCTTACTAGATTCTTAAAAATACAAACACAAAGCAGTCGTTGAGCACAGTGGTTTAAAAAAGCAATTTGATTCTTACTATGAGATGATATTCCACAACTGTAGCCAAAACTGACATATAATCATTCAGTACCTCTCAAAATCAAAAATTAATTATCCAGAATTAAATGCTCCATATGTAAGCTTTCCATAATGGAAGTCCCTGAAGAAAACTGACCTTCAGTATCTGAGTATTTCATTATTTCTGACACAGGGGACTTAAGCCACCACTTCAGTTTAAAAGCAGAGTAATTATTCTAATTTTATTTCATTACACCAACATAAAACTGGAGTAATGCAGTTATAAATTAGGCCAAATATTTCTAAAACTACTCACTAAGATAAAAAATTAAAATGGGTAATATGATGTTCTTTATGGACAGATGCTAACACCACTGAGTACATAGGATAACGTCTTATACTACTGGCAGTTCCATTAAACTCACTGGGGATAACTGGTGAGTAAGTTATAGCATAAAACACAGCACAAAGTTACCAGTATCTGGCTGTGTATTTGCACAATGCCCTCTATGATGGGGTTCCTATTTGGATATTACAAAAATACACATAAGAGCGTATTTTTATATGACCTTTGAAGTGTAACTGAAATATTGAGATAATTGAAATCAATTAAATAAAAAGATCTCTTCGAGCTCCAATAACCCATTCTGCTTCAACCATTACTAGCTGTCTTTTGACTACAATTTCACTTCCTCCTGGGTGAATACAAATCAGCAGTGTAAATCTATTCAAACAATCTCCGAAGAAAGGACTTTTTCGTGGGTGTTGTTAACTTCATGGTTGACTTTTTGCGCAATGGTTTCATGGGTTGCTTTTTGAGGTGCACCACCTTTTTGGGAGTTTGTAGCCCTTTATTAAGGGCAACATGCTCGTTGCAGAAGTACTTGACATTTGCCTCTGAGAGACGTAGGAGCATGCTCTCTGAGAGATCCATACATTGCGCGTGGACCCAGTGGCCAGCCCCGCTGGAACACAGGATCATTGCAGGCTTGTTGAGTTCTGTCGAATAGAAAGGGACCCAGGTGTTAATGTCAATATTGCAACTGGCACAGCAGGTGATCCAGTAGCCCGTTTCTGATTCATCTTCTTCATCATCTTCATTGTAAGTGTCAGTATCATCAACATCAAAGCTATTGGCTTCAGCACTAAAACAAAACTCCTCTGAATCTTCAAATGGAGTGGAGTCTCCGGGGTCTTCGGTCGATGTCTGACTGCAAATTTGTGCTGTCAGTTCTTCCTCCTTGTCCTCTTCTGCTCCTTTGCATCTCAAAATGTAGAAGTAGTTTGCATCTGAGATTAACTGTTTGTTGGCCCCTGGAATGCCCAGCAATACAGTCCCTTTGCCCATATCGCAGCCAAACCACGTCCTGCAGTGTTTAATATCTGGTGTCCAGTCCGGGCTCGCCCTTTCAACAATCTGTATCTTATTATCTTCCAGAACTATGGTGTTACACACCAACCGTTTCTGGTTGTCAGACTGGTAGCCCCCGACAAGGACAAATTCGGTATCACCGGTTTGAGTCACTATAGCACTTGACACAGATATCCCCCCTGGCAAGATGGTGCAGGTCACGGCTGGGCTGCCCAGCGGGAGATCAACTTTTAGCTTGTACAAGCTGGGGGACCTGGTGTTATTTTGAAGTGAATGGCCTCCCAAAATGTAGACTGTATCATTTCTGGCAACTGAAACATGGAAAGAAAGTCCATCTTGAAGTTCTGGAAGTATGTATGACGTACAGCATCCAAACTCAAAATCAACGAGAAACACAGATGGCAAACAGTCAACTACGCTGTTCCATTTTTCAGTGGTTCTTTGTGCAAGAGGAGTATATGATCTCCCTCCAAATATAACGCTCATGCTTTTTCCCCGGCTATGAACTACGTTAATTGTATGCCCATATCTAGCTTCAGGGACATCTCCACCCAGGTCTTTCTCAATGCATTGGAATGTGGTTTTCTTGTTATTTTTGCTTACCAGACTCATAACGTAAATCTTATCAGAAAGGTCATTGTTAGGTGTTTTCCCACCATGGATGATATACTGGTACTCATCAGACTCTGCATTGCCTCTCAGCGTGCAAAGAGCAGGGTAGCGGAGAGGGGGGAGGTAACAGGAGTCTTTAGAGAAGGCGGCAGGTTTCATTTTGAGCTCATTCTGCTTTGTATCGAGGAGGAAAACACCAGTGGGGCAGGATCTCTTTGGCCATCCTTTCTGCCCAAAAAAGAAAACATGCCCATCAAAATTCAGGAGGGAGAAGCCTGGCTGAAGCAAGGACGAATTGCTGACGGCTGATACCACCTGCAGCGACATTTCCTCTGCTGACTGGGCCATACTGTGGTCAGTATCTGATGAAAAGAAAAAACACAAAAGAAACACAGGAAACATGTTTTAAACCCTGTGAGATTTGTTTAACAGTATTTGACTAAATCGTATTAAAGTTGTGTTTCAGTTGACACTTCGAAACCCAAAAAGAGACCCTTTTCTGCAGCTCCGGACGTGAATCAAGCAAGAGCTCTGTGCCACGTCCGCGGGATTTTGTACAAACTACGGCCTGTTCGCACGTAAAACCCGCGCGTTTGTGTGCGCGGCCCCCGCGGCACCCCCAGCTCCGCGCTGGGGCCACCTCCCCGTTCCGGGCCCGGCCGCTCCCATGGAAACGGCGGCCCCGCGGCCTGCTGGGGCCGGTAGTTCTCGCTTGGCGCCTCGGCCCGGCCCGGCCCGGCGCGGCGCGGGGCTGCCTGGCCGCCGCTCGGCTCGTCCCCGGGCGTGAGGAAGCGGGACTGGAGGGGTTAGCGGGCAGGCGGCGGGTGAGTGGGGCCGCGGGGCCGGGGCCGCCAGCGGGCGGGGCTCCGAGGCGCCCGCGGGTGGAGGGACCAGCACCGGGGAGGACACAAGGGGGGTTGTTTCCTGCCCGGTTCTCGCCCCGCGGCGGCCGGGGGGGCCGGGCCGGTGCGCTGGAGCCGCCCGGGTGCCGCAGACCGCCTCAGCAGGCAGCGGGGGTCTGCAGGGAAGGCGCCTGCCTGCGCCTCGCTCCGTCCCTGGGCCGGGCCCGCCGGCCTGACGGGCCCGCCGGCTGCCCGAGACCGGCACCCCGCCTGTGGGAAGGGCGGGGAGCTCCCCTCCCTCCCATCCTGGCCCCGGAGCCCGGCCAGACACGCCGTCGTGCTCCGTAATCGGTGAGCTGAAGTGAGTGTGTAGTGGTGTAGATACATAACACACGTAGCGGAGTGCAAACTTAAGTTGAACATTTTGCAGGTTTACTACGAAAACATCAGGATTTGTTGAAGACATGTAGGAGCAGCCGATGCCAGCCGTATTTCTAACCACGCTGAGGTAGAAGGTAGAAGCTGAGAGTGCCGGGCTGGGTCTCGCACACTCGTGCCGAGCAGCCCGCTCAGGGTAGCTGTGTGGCTTGGGAGTCCCGCTGCCGGGTGTTTTCGTAGTGTGATCAAATTCTTTATCTTTGATGTTTGCTGTTTGCTCATGCTTTCGTGAGCAGGTTTCAAGGGGTATCTTTTACTTTTTTTACCTGTTTGTTCAAAAATCTGAAAGAGTTTGTATGGTCGGCCAGGATAATAACACTGGAAGAGCTTTGGAGAGCACAGACACCAGAGAGGGAAGCAACTGCCCGGTTCATTGGTGCTGTCCTTTGCTGACAGCAGAGTTATACCTTCTAGTAAATGTCAAAGTTCCCTGTCCCAGCCTTTGCCAAATCCCCAGAATTTAAAGGTGTGAACTAGCTTTCATATACAATATTTGAAAAAAAAATAAAACCTCTACATTTTAAAATATAATTCCTTGTTTTTAAATCTTTAGGATTCATATTTTTCTTGCTCCTGCTTTTCATTTTGCTGTAACAACAAACACAAGACACATGGGGTTTCTTTTTTAAGGAAGGATCGGTATTTTCTAGTTATGTGACATCAAAACCTGGGGACTCCGGAACAACATAGTGTACAGTCAGAGTCACTGTAAAATCACGGAAACTGATGACAGTGGCGACATCAGATTGCCATCAGCGCACGTTCTTATCCACAGTAGGAACAGTTGTACCACATTCCTGTACTGCCTGCCCACTCCACTATCTGGCACACAAACTGCTGTGCTAAAATACGGACCTGCCATTAAAAGCTTTCAAAGGTAGGTGAGCCTGGTCAGATGTGCTTAGGCCAGAGCACATGGACAGAGTAGGCATAGCCACTACTGAGTCTATTTTAAAAATAATCCATGGAATAACTGTCTTATCTTTTTGCACATTGTGGAATCATCCAAAGATCACGGTCAAGTTCTGTTCACTGTGTAGCCACTCCTAATGCCTCTGCACTGAAAGTGGTAGTTTTTTTTGACATTTAGATTCCTTTTCAGAAGTACTGCACTGTAGGTGAAGTTCAGTTACGAGTTAATTAAATTAGTGAACAGCAGGTTTTGTTCTTATTATTTGCATGAAGAAAGATTTGCCAAGTTATTTACCTTCAGGTGATATGCTAAACAGGAATCTCTGCTGCTTGTTTCTTACAGCTATTCAAAAATGGTGGTGTTAGAGGAGCTTGCACTGAGTTGGGTTTACTGCGTTAGATTTCCTTTGTCTCTTCTTTCGTATTGTGTGTTACTTAGCGTCTTGGTTTTTACAGGATCTTTAGAAAAGTAGTACGTCTTCCATACTGAAGATGCCACAAGCACTAATCTGTAAGTTAGTGTTCTATATTTTGAGACACTAGTGTTCTATATTTGACTGCTGGTTTATATTTGAAGTCTAACAAAAGTATTAAAAATGGCAAACAATTTAATTGAAATGTTGGCATTCATCTTATATTCTTACATATACTTCAACAATTTCCAAATATGACAATTATTAGTGTCCACAATGTCACAAACTATATCCCAAATATTGAGCAGTACTCAGTTCTGAAGACTATACTATCCAAAGAGACTGTTGCAGATATAGAGTGGAGAAAAGACCAATGAAAATGATTAAAAATGAAATTGATAGACACACAGAACTTACTGGTTAAATAAACACACTTAAACACACTTCCTCCTTGTCATCCGTTAATATTTCTTGAACTTTACATAAGCAAGCAGTTCAGTAAGTAACGGAGAGAATATTTATCCTACATTCTCTGACAGAAATAGCTCCTTAGGCACTTGCTGGAATTGCTTTGGCTTTCCAGGTTGTTTCATGCTAATTATGGTATATTAATACAGTGTGGTTGATCTTTGGCTATGCCACCTTCACCTCTAACCTTCCAACACCACTGATTCCTTTGGGCCAACGCTCATCTGACCCTGAGCAGCTTCAGGGAGCCCAAAAGGTAGAAATCTAACCTTATAACCAAAACGTTTAAAGTGTTTTCGTGGCTTTATGCTCAAAACTATGTCACTGTGGAGTTGGGTTAGCTTTAGTGCCAGTGAGGAGGGAAACAGAAAAATGCCTTTGTTGTGGTGCAGCACAAGATAGAGGGGAAAAGACACTACGAAAAGTAAAGATGGATAAATAGAGAAAGGTGGAGTTACATAAACAATTACCAGTTATGGTGACTTGAGTCATGCTTCAACGTATTTGGTATTTTTATAAAAGATCAAGCTCCAAGGATTATACAAATAAGTGAGAATCTCAGCATTACTTTTGTAACGCCTGTATTTGAGAAGTGAACTGTAGAGATCTGAGCTAGAAGCTAAGCTAACAGAAAGAAGAAAACTAATATTTTTCCCTATTTTATTTTAAAATAAAACTTATGATTTTGAGCTGGTTTTTTTTCAGTTAATAGTTGTTTGTATGGCAAGAAGAGATTACAAGGAATTCAGATTTAGATAGATTCATTGGGAGATTTATTTACAGGAGGATCAAATGAAGAGAGAAGATGCTTTTTAAAAGCACTAGCTAATATAGTTTGAAATGTGCTTAGTATGGAAATAGATGGTCATAGTTACTGTTTTGTATGTGGGGTATTTCAGAAACTATATTAAGTGTTCACTGAGAAGTACAGGATGAATATGTTTTAGAAACAAGGGATAGGATTCAGGCACCTAAACATCAAGTCACATTTCGTATGCCTTTGGATATTCTTCTTGTCTTCTAGCTTCTGCTATGGAAGGCGGCAAGTCTTTCATAGGTCCTGTGTCCTAGGTCCTAGTAAATTTAGGGTTTATAAAATGTCACTAGATTACTATGTTTAGGCACTGAGTCACTCCCAACCTGTGTTTACTACTTATTGTTCTCTTTGACCCTATGTAGTAATTGTTTGTTCACCTATGTGCTGTGTCTGTTACCCGATTAGGCAACAAAAACATTTTAAACAGGAGAACAATACTGTTGTTTAGTGTGGCATTTCATATTAATATTTGTCAACATTAAAAATACCATATTCATAATAATTTGACAGTAATTTGAACGCTACCAAATAATGAATGATTTGATCTTACGGACTGTAGCAAAGCACCTTTCATTTACACAAACATAAGGTATTTGAACAGCACTGATTGGACACTGAGAGAATGGATTGCAGGATAGCATGGAGTCTTAGCTGGTAAATGCTCATTGCTGACCATTAAATTCTGTCATTAGTTTGCAGTTGTTTTTAACTTGACATGAACACAGATATCTACAGTAGAATTAAATTTATTCTGCAATATTGTATATTTTTTTTTTCTCTGACTGATCTGCAGGGTCTCCCTTTGCAGAATGAAAAAGCATACCCCTGAAAACCAAGTGCTGTTCCCAAATTCTTCACAATCAAAAACATATCCAAACACCCACAGAGCTTTGAAGTCCCCCATAAACAGGCTTAAGGAAGGAAATCTTTATATAGTATTTCTCAAAACATTTGCTAAGTGTATCAACCAAGTTTGCTTTGGGCAAAACAATAAGTTAGACGTACCTGGCTGATAGGGGTTTTTTGTGTCCTCCGAAATCTTTCTGTGTAATTGGGATTCAAATGTGAGCACTTTGAGGAATCTTCTCTGACAGCACAGGGGGCTTGTGGCATGGAGAGACAGCCTGATGGAGGGGAATCTATCTGCTTAATTTGCAGATGTGCTCCTGAGAACTCCGTCTACTGTGGCTAACTGGCTGTGACTGTTTGGTTTTTTTTTTTTTTTCCTTTCCTCTCTTGTCTTCATATGGCACAACAAGAAACCCACCAGCCTCCAGAAGCTTTAACTCTTTGCAGTAGAACCAGACCAGAGTGACTGTAGGTGTCTGTTACTTAGATTGTAAATGCCTGCAGCATACACTCCTTTATAGTTTAGTTTTTCACACTGCTAAACCTGTCAAACTCATGGTCTTTTTTGGAATTTTTCAGTGCTATTGGAATATAAAAATGTAATCTAAAGTAATTTTTGAGTTCAAAGAAAAGAATAATTTCAATAGCTAGTAAAAGAAAACAACTCCTGCTGATTGGTGTACTGCTGCATTCCCCAGGAATGCTCCGCTGCAAGTAGGTAGTGACACTGAAGCAGAGCAAAGGAAATGACAAATGCATGCAACCCAGTGAGCGAGGGCTGACTGAAAGTCCGATTCAAAGTCCACTGAAGTCATTAGGAATGTCTTTTTTCTACTTCAGTGGCCTTCTGATCAGACCTTAAAAGACTAATAAAACTTCGCACCCTTCTGTGGCATTTTTCATCAGTTTCACAGCGCTCTTCTACACCAAAAAATAATTAGACTCTGGGAAGTCCTCTGGGAACACATCCTTTCAACAGCTAGCAGTGCTGGGGCACAGAGGATAAGCCGCTTGCATAACATAGCACACCAAATAAACAGGAAAACCTGGAAAACAATTCACTCTTCATAGCTCCTTGCTTTTGTTTTCCTGGCCTTACTTCACCCACTCCTGAGTTACTACATCTGCTGCACAGTATTTTAGACATATCTCATCTCCCATTTGAAACTGCTGTGAGAATAGAAGTAGAAAGAGCTTGAAATGGAATTTGATTAGTACAGCAAAGCAAACATACCAAATGTTTGCAAAAATTGTCTTGAGACGTTGAATAACTGTAATGCAGATAGGATGTGGTGATGTTTCTCATCTGAAATACAGCAGCTCTAAGGCACTGTGCCCTGTAGCATCCATATGGGCTTATAACTTCTGAAACAAAGATAAAAGTAGACTGTACTGCAGACTTGAATGCTGAAGAACTTAACTTCCCCCAAATTTAAGGGCATTCAGATTACATTTATTTCTATTTTCAGTAGCGCCTAGATGATACTTGACAGCTTCTTATCCAAGTGCTTGACATAATCTGACCCTTGTTTGGGTCTGTGATCAAAGATCTACTGGCAAAAGAGATACAAAAGTTTAAGCGAAAAATCCAACCCCCAATTATGTCTCATTTAATATTTTACATTCATGTTCTCCTGCTGCCAATTGACATGCCTTATCTTTAGAAATTCTTTTTCCAATTACTGTGGCTGAGAAGACGGAGAAATTAAAGTTTGTTGGCAACAGCATGTCAGTTTTGGATGAGAACGTGGTCTGTCCAAGCTGGTCTTCTGTAACTGTCAGTGACAAACTGCTTTGGAGGAGCTGCAGCAAGTAGCTTCAGAATAATGTATCTACAAGGCAGGAAAATCATGTTCAGAACTGTCCAGGTCATAGCAAGAACATCTAGGATTTGCATCCTGAATTTATTTGGCAGAGAAACCATGCGAAAATGAATAAATAGACTTTTCCTTCACAATTTCTATTTTAATAATGTTGACATAGGTGGTATGTTTTCAGCAGATTGCTCACTGTTATGGAAATGCTTTGTTTTGCTTGATTTTCGTCTTCTGCAATTAATTACTTAAAATAATGTGTGGTTTACAGCTTCTTCATCCCAAATCATTCCAAATTGCATTGAGATATATCCAGGCTTTTCAGCATATTTTCTGCCAGTAAAACACAGTCATCTCTGAGCTGGAACGTAGCTGGCTCCCTGTGGGTTGCAGTAATGCACTCCAGCTCAGCAGGGAAAGGGAAGGCTGCCTTACTCCTTTGTGTAGGGTTAGCCAGCCAGAATGCAAATATTCTGGATACTTGGCCAGGACCCACGGGCTGAAACCTGGGAAAAAATGGCACAGAGGGTCCAGTGTCCTAGAGTCTTCAATTTTCTGTCTCATCTAAAACCATCAGTAAACAGTATTTAACATATGAGGGACAGGACTTTATTTGGAGGCCTTATCTAAAATAGCTAATTGAATCCAGCTGTGCTTTGGCTGTCAAATCCAGGATGATCGCACTCCAGGGGACAGTGGCTACCGCGTTTTGAAGGAGTGCTTGGTGCACGGGAGACGTTACCTTTGTCGTAGGCCTCCAGGTGGTCTTTGAAGGGAGCAGCGCTCTTGAAGCCATTGGAAATTCATTAAAAAAAACCTTCTGATCATGTATGGGACTGACATAATAGCGCTGAAATCAAACAGGATCAAGGTGCTTGCTTGCAATTAAAGCCCTTAGATGTATCCCTTAAAAGCTCATATGAGTTGGGCATGAGGGGCACATGTTTTTGGCTGTCGCAAAGGTCGGCTGTGAGGCTCAGTAATGCATTTATGTGAGCTCCCATCCACGCAAATTGCTGATGTGTGTGCCCTGAAGGCCGCCTGCTGAAGGCAGCGGCAAGCATCCAGTTGATTTAAACAGGATTAACTGTTGCAGATCACGCTGAATTGAGAGGTGCTGCAAGGAACCTCATCTGAAAGTTTTCGTCCTTTGTAATTGAAACTTTTTCTTTTGGTTTGTTCCCATAGTTCAGTTGACCCGCACCTGCTCGTGGCCAGAGGTTGCTGCCGTCGGGTTCGCCCCGGGAGCTCTGCCTCCTCGCAGGTGGTGGGTAGCGGGGAGGAGGAGGAGGGAGAAAAGTAGGGCAGGACAGTAGAGCAGGGAGGGCTTTCTTTTGCAACTGTGGCTTTGCAGATGTCTCGACAAGAAGGAAACAGTTGACTGCCTTCTGGAAAGTGGGTAACCTTCCTGTGCTGCCCCACTGAAAATGTTTTACGTCTTTCTCGGGGCAGGAATTCCCAGAATCACTCCTTTCACTTGGCCCCCTTTCAGAGTGCCATCTTGGGATGTTTGTTTAGGTAGTGGCCACAGTCCGTAGCTAACAGCAAACATTTATTAAGGACAGGCTTGAGTTCCAGCTCTGCGTGGCTCTCTGCGCCACGGGGGCTGATGATCAGCACTCCAGGCTCCAGCTGTAGCGGTAGTGTGGGTATGAGTACCCTGGTAACATCTGCTTTTGCTAGCGTGGAGGAAGCACAGCTTTCTGGGCCATTTGTGAGCGGTGTTTCTGATGAGGCTGTGCTTTCACGGTTGCATAAACAGCTATGACAGGCTGCCAAAAGGGGCAATCCTACATCCTTCCCTTGCTCCCACTCCACGTTCCCACGGTCCCCTTGTGCAGGCACTCACGATCGTATGGCTGTAAGGCAGATCAGAAAATGTGTATTTAAAACAGGAAATATGTATTTGCTCAGTTTAGTTTCAGGTTTTATATTGGTGGTTTATTTTGTCTGGCCAAGTGATGGGCTGGAACAAAAAGCTGAGGGATGAAGAGGGAAAGAGGGTGGTGGTGGCCTTTTTGGGGGCAGCCAGCTCCAAGCTCCTTAGATAGGCTTAAATTGATTCTGACTGCGGTCGCCTGATACAGGCTTATTCCTTTTGCAAAGGTGCTACCTCATTCTTTATTGCTGTAATAATATTGTAGCAAATCCATACTCCTATAGTCTCCTTGACTCACTAATGTGGTAAACGGTAGTAAGACAGCAAGGAGTGGAAATCAGATACTTTTCCTCCAAAAGTAGTAATCCCTGCTTTTCAGATTGAGTTTACTTTAGTTGATAACAATATAGGACCTAGGTCACTCATTTTGTGTGTAATTAAACCAGCTTCCTTGAGCAAGCTTTACACAAATATATGGGTACATAAATTACATGGGGTGACTTCTGCGGCACTGCTGTCTAAAGGGCGGATTGGGATGTTACAGGTTTTTGTAAGAGACAGCACGCTGTTTTGTAGCTCCTGGAACAGGTTGGAGCGGAGACTGATGTCCTGAATCGCAGTGTGCTTTCTCATCATCCTTCGGAAGCAGTAACCAGCTCTGTTTGTGTACTTGGTCCTTTGACAACTTACTTAAGACTTGCCTATACGCCTGCAGTATTGCCTAACTATATGAGCAGTCAACCCGCAGAGATCATTTCTGCGTTGCCTTTACCAGCTCACCCCATCACTAGTGACAGTTTTATGTTGCTGAAGTAGCCAGGCCAAGAGAGTCCCCAGAATCAAGGTATTCAGTGCAGACTGACATGTAAAACCTTTATGGATGAGAGGTGTTACAGAAATGCGTGTTGCTTAATTCTGTGTTGTGGGTTCTAAGAGAGTAGGATTGCTTTTATGAGAGGTTAGTTAGATCTGAAGTATTAAAAACCCCTTTGAAAAAAGTTGTGACAGGTGTAATTACTGTGCTAGCTCTATAGGGAAAAAAGATCAGGCATTGTCCAGTGGTAACAGAGTAGGAGATGTAAAAATAATGTATTTGTGTTCAGTCTGATTGGTGCAGACATAGGTTATAAAATCTCAAGAACAGGTGTATCTAGTGATGTTTTCCATGAACCTATGAGTGATCTATAAATAAACATTTCTGAATATCCCTGTTTTTATTGAGAATGACTTTTGGGAGAGCAAATTCATAGTATGGAAACCTGACTTTAACCTATGCCAGAAACACTAGGGAAGTATTTTTTTTTTCCCAGAAAAATAAAATTATGTAAGGTTTTAGTGAGTTTGTAGAGCTCTTTGCTTATTGCTCTTTCCATTTAAAAATTCGGAATCTTGATTTTTCTTTCATCACCTGTATTATATTTAAAAGAAACGTAATAAAGCACTCAAAAATGCATCATAAAACAGTAAGGCTATATTCCCCCACATTTTTTATGGTTTAATAGAACTAATAACTACATAATTGAAATCATGCTAATACTCACTTGACCTGCCTGTGTGATTCAATGCAGAGATTTCTGGTTTGGCTTAAACTGCTGGCAAGAAGACTGCATTTTGAGAAAGAAAATTGATTTTGCACAATCTGCTGATGATCAGCAAGGCTTAATGAATGGTCGCCTCAAGAAACCTCATTACAGTAATTTCGAATGATGAGAAGGAGTGAAATGCAAAAAGAAGTATAGTTGCTGCTTGAATGCATCACTTACTGATATTTGACTCTAAAGCTATCCACAGCCAGCACGGGGAAAGGATCAGATATCCTTGCCTTACTTTCCTTGAAACCTCCAACTTCCTAAAAGTTTGATGCCTTTTGGGAAAAAGAAGATAAGTTTTTGATTTCAGTAGTAGTTACTGTCTAGCAGAACAATGCAGTCATTTAATTCGTAAAGGTGTGATTATATCCAGTTCATAAATTCTGGGTGATTCCAATCCATTATTGTACATTTTTTTCTTTTTTCATGACAGTTCAAAGAAGTCATTGCCTTGAGGCTGTGAATTGGATGATTGCTGAAGCCTTTTACATACGTAGAATCTACCGGTTAGCTCCTTAGCAAAGGTGAGAGTCTTCTGGTCAGCCTGGTTTCAGCTGTTCACATCACAAAACTCTGCAGCTGACACAGTATGGTGTTCATTTAAGAGAGACTCAGGAATAAAGTAGGTGGGAAGCAGCAGAAAACCAAAGTGGAATGAAAATGAAAAATACAAAAACCCAGATAGGTTGAAATATGTTTCTGAACACCTCCATTGTACCATCCATCCTAACCATATGTTCAGTTTCAGGGATGGTAAATGTTCTCCAAATACCATCCTCTGTACTTGCTTTCATTTAGGGTGATGCAGTAGCACCCTGCAGTTCTTCAAAATAATTGAAAACAGGGGGGGGCAGGTAGTTCTAGCTGCCAGTCTCTCCTCTCTATTGTTTGAGTGAAAGGCTGTTCTTCTGACAGAACCTAGGCTTTTATTAGGACCTAGCTGGTTTTTCATCTCCGTGAGGAGATGGTTCTGTAGACGTAAATAACAGCTGTGCAAGGGAAGATTAGGTCTGTGTTGGACTATCACCTCTGTGGTCCATTTTGCATTTTATTTCTTACTTTAGATTTTTGAAGCAAAACTGTGAAGTTCTTATAAAAAGCAATGGAGAGTGGATGCCAAAATGACTGATAGGGTTTTCTCCCCTCTTTTCCAATTTAGGATTTATTAAAATGTGAATAATTTAGTGAACTCACATCCCAAAATATATTCTTTGTTTTTTTTTCACCAGAAAAAATAAGGAAATGTGGCCTGTGTATTACAGGTTATTTTATTTTCTTAACCCAAGATGAATACCTTTGACATAGTTGATAGCAGATCTCATATACTAATGCCTGTAATAACTATATTGGCTATAGGAGAGCTACTCTGGATTTACTGCTTTGACCTTGGTAAAAATTTGGTCCATTTTCTGGTAAAAAAAGCTGTTAGTCTTGAGAAAATAATCTTCTCCTGTGCTTGGAATATCCAGGGAATTTTCTCTGCTTTTTTTTTTTAAAGTAATACTGTTTTGATAATGCTTCTCCCAATGCATACATATTTAAGTGAATGCTAGGTGAAGATATATAGGCTCAGTGAAGTATACGTTTAAAACCTTTAGGGATAACTTCCTAATCTCCATACGTCAGGAGATTTCAGGTATAAATGTTAGATTATATTCTAACAGCATGCAGTGCTTGCTTTTTCATGAGGCTGATGTTCAGGATTTTGCAACCGTAGTTTGGCTAAAACTTTGTCAAGTTGAATTCAGCACTGTGTTTCCTAGCTAACTGTAATGAGTCAAAACCTGGTGTTTATCCAAAGTCTTGTTGCGCTGCTGCTCCTCCACAGCTGAACCAGTAGAGGATGTGAAAATCTGAAGCGAAGTTTCCCAAGTTCTGTAGGAAGTAGAGGCTGCGCAGCAGGGTAAGAATTGAGCTATAGCGTTTTGCTAACACCTGGTCTGAATGCCTTATCTCAGGCTGATGACCTGGTGGCTGTAGAACATGGCACTCACTGAGAAAACTGCCAGTCAGCTTGGTTAAGGATACAACTGTTCCCCCAAATTGCTTATCAATTTTCTAGCTCCCTAGAGCATTTTAGAGTAAAGGAATCTAAGCTTTACTGCCAGCCCTCCTCTGATTTGTTGATAAATCATTTAAACTCTTAGTGACTCATTTTTTTCGTCTGTTATTTGGAATAATATGTTTACTCTTCCTCATGGGACTGTTGTGAAGTTTATTTCATTAGTGCTTATAAAGGACTTGGAGATCCTAGACGCCAGATGCCAAAGAAAAACAAAAGGTTGTTATTACCATTTTCTTGATTAAATATATGTATATTTTTTTTCTTTGACGCTAGCCTTACAAATCACTGCAGTTTTTCATATAATGAAATTTACCTCAAATAATGACTGTAATAACTGAACAATAATGAGGAATAGAAGGCATTGCTTCCCTCTGAAACCACTGCAATTTGCATAAACCACTCTGAGAGTCTGGTAAATTATATTCTGCTTGGTCAGTCCACAGAGAGATTAATGCTGGTTTGTTTTTTGTAAAAACATTAGAAAACTTAAACTTTAGGTCATGTGGGTGTGCGTGTGTTTTTATATCTTCAGAACATTAGTCTTCTTTACAAGCTGGCAATCCAACAAAATTAGAATTTGACATTAGAAATCATGCTTTGTTTTCCTGCTGGACTCTGACCAATTCTTGTTCAATCTTATTTAACTTTAAAATCAGGTTGGCAGCCTTTCCTTAGTGTAGTTGATTTGACGTTTTGCTGAAAAATTAAGTTTTCATTCCCAAAAGACACTTCTTAATACGGTGATAAATCAAGAGAAGAAACACGGGAACACATGAAAATCAAACACTTAGTGTGTAATGCATTCTTCCATCTTTATCCCATTTATGTATGCAAACTGGTCATTTACATCTTTTAGTTAAGTTGCCACCGTGTGAGACTGTGCCAATTATGCATGTCCATGTTCTCACCTGTGTTTTTCTGCTTCTAGTAGTCTGGTCCTAAGTGTATAAAAAATTAGTAATATTATTAACTATTTAGCATCACACAGCTGTTAAAATGCATTTACACAGCTTTAATAAGTGAGGGGCAAGCTTAACTTCAGCATACTTCACCGAGAGCTGTTTCAGGGCCATTACTTCCCTTAAAGTCCGGTGAAGTGATGAAGATGGGCTGGAAAGCTGTTGCTGTGTGACTGGAGGGTGGAGCTTTCAAGTCCAGAAAAGCCTCTATGGGGTTCCTTCAGCTCTGAGCATTTGTTCCCTTCTTGAGAAGGGTCCTTGCCTTCCTACATGGGTGCCCAGTTCCATCGTACCCTCCCCGTCCTGTGTGCTGTCTCAGCATACACAGACATCTCATCATGGTTTAACATGCCCTCCAAAATCTGGGTTGCGTGGCTTTGATGGTACAGTGAGCAGTGCACCTGCAGAATGATGGATTCAGTCCAAGTTTTGAATGTACAGGTGTCCCAGTTGTTAAATCCAATACGCTAGGGACTGATGTCACTGTTTCTGCAAAGGTGGCGGGGGTTGTAAGACTGAACAACTTAAAATGAGGGGGAATGAACACCACTGAGAGAGGTTGGCACTTCTGTGGCCCATATTACCCGAGGACATAAATTTCAGGCGTAGATGATCACAGTCTCTCCCATCGCACTTAAAATTACTATGTCCACTTGATTTTTGGGGGAAATGTTGTGTAAAGTCCCACTGACAAGACCAGAACTTCACAAGGAGAGAAAAAAATTTGACATTCTGGTTCTCATCTATGTGAATCAGGGACTTTTCAGGTAATTTGTTGTCTGCCTACAGGTACATACGGCTCTTTTCTTTTTATTGCAGAAGCAGCCTACTAAAGCAGATATACCTGTTCGACTGTCAAAGTGTGGATCATGGCAGAACAACTGTTGAACAACAGCATCCTTGATCAGTTTATTAATAGCCATGAGCAGTCATATGAAGAGTTTCTAAATACATTCACTTATCTTTTCAAAGGTATGTGACTTCCCAAATCTAGCATTAGAAATCGCAGCCAGAAGAGAAGGTAAAAAGAGCAGTAGTATTTAGTGTCCTTCTGCTACTTACTTGCTTTTGACCTTAGGCAAATCCTTGTGATGCTTTTGTTTCTCCTATCAGCAGTGGGATCGCTAAGGACAACTTTCCATAGCTTGGTTCACAGGCTGCTAAGGTGGGTCTCTACAGGTGTTTAACCGTGTTTTGCTCACTTTAGGGAGGTGGGAGAGTGTGCGCTATTTTGAAGGATAGGCTTTTCCTAAGTACGTCCTGCATTATTTTGCTAGAGAAGTTTCTATAAAAGAAGAAGAGCCCAAGGAAACTACTTAATAGTATGAGATGGCCTACAATTAGGGGCGTGCAGTTTGGATACTTTCACAGATTTACGAACACTGGCTTGCTGTGCTATGCTGTCATGTGCGCCAAGCTGACAGATAATTTGCATGAAGGCACATCAGGACATCAGATTAGGATGATTAGGCTGAAAAGATCTCATGCTCTGCAGATGAAGTAAAAGGAGGGGCTTAACCTTGATCGGAGCATTGCTGAATTACAGGCAGTTCAGATCTGGATCCAAATTCTGTAGCTCAGGTTCATTTCTTTTGGCCATGTTAAGTCAGGTGCCATAAAAATAAATGCAAGCTACATATTACTCACAATTCTCTTTACTACTGCTTTGCACTAAAAATTATGTCCTCATCTTATTGCAGAAGCATTGTATTTTTCAATTACAGCATGTGGCATGCTCCATTGATTGGCACTCAGAAGTCTGTCCTGTCCTTGTCCTTCAGACAGAGCTAAGTGTCAAGTCACAGGCACTGTTATAAAGGCCACTAACACTGTTATAAAAGGTAGAGCTTTAGCTGAAACAAATGCTTAGAAATGCAGTTTCCTATGCTGGTGTAAACAAAACAGCTCAGTTTGTTTTCCTCCCACCTTCATTTTCCTTTAAAAATACCTAAAGGTGCTGGTTTGCATTATAACCTAATGACCTGCAAAAATTCCACTTAAAGCACAAGGCGTTTTAGCATCAGAACAGTGCAAAATACTTTATAAAATGTCACATTCTTAGTTTCTTAATTTTGCATTTGAAAAACAGTCATTTGGCTTTAATTTTTTTTTTTTAAAAGCAACTGTGATAGCTTAATAAGACTATCTGCTAATAGGCTCCAGAAATTTTCACTTTTATATATGAGTTCAGATATTTACTGTGGGGATATATTTGTGGTTACTGTCAGGTAAAATCTGACCATTTTCAGATTACCTTTCTGAATTTGGCCTGATAATGGTGTTGATCCACACACTAAATCTTTGTACAATGAGCATTAATGTCAGAATTTGCAGTCCTGCTTAATTAGATACGGAGATAGCTATTTGTATACACAAATAACCAAGCCCATTCAGTTGTGTGTGTAAATATATAGGAACTCTTTAAAAAAAATTCCTTGAAAAACATCACCGTCTGGTAGATTTTTGGCTGTCGTAACCCTGGAAACAGAAGACACACATATAACTAATTGGATCCCACTGATTTCACCGGGTACCATATTTATAAAAGATGATTTTCACTTGTGCATGAATTTGTACTAGCTCTTTAGTTGGGATTGCAAGGATATTTTCACCAGGAGTTTCTACATTATTCTTGAAAGCATCTCATAAGAATCTGATTTCCTAACTAATGTTTAATTTTTCTTCATTAGTTGAATTTATACACAGTGAAATTGAAAAGAATATACCTTGAGTACAAAACCCCAAGCATCCTTGACTGTTCTGGCCTATTTAAAAAGAACCCTTTGAGGCTATAACTGTTGGCCTGGAGTAACCCCCTGTGAGCATGTTAGGGTCTTCTGCTGACAGAATAGTTCCATTCTCGTAAATATGGGAAACAGTATTAATGCATTTTTGCATTCCTGACTTTCATTGGCTTTTTAAGGATTGCCAATATCCTAATCAAGAAAATCACATTTTTAGAATATTGTCTTTTTATATCTGAATGTGTGATATTACCTTTGGCTACTCTATAGAGTAAGAATAGAGATCCTATTCTTCCTTGTGTTATTTGAAAAAATATTCTCTTAGCTCAAGTATAACAAGATTTGGAGTCAAAATAAGGTCCTTCTAAATTCTGTGTAATTCATTTAGTGATATGTGTGTGGTTTAAATAGCACACAGATACGTTATAACTTAATTGGACCATAAAATCTTTGATATAGGAATTTAATCTTCCTGATTTTAGTATTCCTAAGAAAACAATGATTCTGTTTTTAAAATGTGCTTGGTGCTTGTGCTTGGTGATTGACAGTTCATAGACTAATTGACAAGTAAATCCTATAGTAAGGCTTTTACCTCACTTCTGCTAGATCTGATGGAACATGAGTAAACATACTTAAATGTCATTTTAAAACTCTGAGCTCAACATTTAAAACATAAATACTCCAACAGAACATGACTTATATATCTTAAAAGCATAATATTTAAAAAGTATGGGAGCACTCCCTCCGTAATTGGAAACATTTTTAATCCTTTTTATTGATTCTGTAATGGATGGACACTTGAGGACTAGGTTAAGATTCTAGTAAGTCTCTTAGTTTTCCTATGTACAGCATCCAAAGTGTGTTTTCTGTCAAAAGGATAATACTAACAAAATGAATAGGTAGGTGAAAGGGCTGGTGAACCCATGGGAATATAATTTAGTAATTAAAGCACAGGTCCAAAAAGGTGAAATTTTTCATGCTCGCTGTAAAGCTTTGCAGAAGTTTTCAGCATCTGGAAAAAAATGACCACCTCTTGTGCAAATCCAAAGCAAAGATGTTGTTAAGAGGAATCATTTTATTAGTCATTTTTTTTAATATATTCATTTGTGCTGCTCTTAGAATCACTGAACCCGTTTATACTTATACAAAGTTACATATTTAGTTTTGTTAGTTTGTTCTTTTAGCTTTGAGTATAAAAACAATGTGATAATAAAACAGCTAACTGGCATTTGCTTTGAGGTTGCACAATGCCACTGTGTTTTTTAAATGCAAAGAAAAATCTTGAGTGATTTCTTCACTGTGCAGTTGAAGAAGCCTCAGAAGAGTTGGATTTACAAGGGAATCGATGACACAGATTTCTGTAGATGTGGTCAACGAGTGGTCTCTTCAGAACTAAACACGTCCTAACTTTGGACAAAATCTCATGGAAATAGACCCAGTCCCGGCTTTTTAAAAAAAGCACCACACAGGGCAAGAGGCTCTTTCAAATCTTAGGAAGAGTGTTTGAAATCTGGTGGAGAGAACTATGATGTCCAGAATTAGAAGGCAGCATCTGCTCATTTTTCTAAACTCAGAGGAAGATTGGGAAATTCACTGGAGCATAAAATATCTCCTTTGACCTTCTAGAAAAATTACAGAAAGAACAAAAAAAAATGGTCCAAGCTTCAAATTTTTCATCTAGATTTTAAATTATCCCTCTCCCACTTCTAAAAATATGGGATCCTGGATCAGTCAGCTGCACAGAAAAATGCTGCCATGAATAAAATTCTTACCCAAACCCAAGTTTAGATTCACATTTTTTCCATGGTCCTGGGCATTTGACCACTGGGATTAAGTTCAGTCCATTCCTGCTGTTAATTTTGCTCTATTTCATGTACCTCACACTGCTTGGCAATGTGTTGAAGTCCAAGGACTTTGATCAGACCCGATGATCTAAGCAAACTGAACCTTGGATATATACTTCGTGGTGTCAGTGCTGTTGTTTTGATGCTTCTGTGCCGAGCAAGCTGTCAAGCGGAGGAGGTTGGAAAGTGGCTGACCACTTCTCTGCTTCCAGGTGGCATGCAAGAGCCATATTCTGTGTTGTGATAAGATTAATTTAATTCCCCAGTGAAGGCTGAGTGATGTGTTTAGTTCACAGTCCATCTGACGGTAGCTGTCTGCTTCCTTTTTTCGTTAACCACGTTTAGGAAAAACAACAACTTTAAACTTCCTACATCAGTGTCAGTGGAGGCACTTTTCAAATGCGAGTCTTAACAGCAGAAAGCATAGCAGAAAACCATATAAGAAATGACAGTAAATTCACTTTAATTTAAAAAAATGGACCAGTAGGACAATGCTAACCCCAAGAGAAATTTGCAGCCTTCTTCCTATGAGTGGATTTGCCAATAAAAACAACTAGGCAGTTCAATAAAACTAATTAAATTAATCTGTTATCCCCAGGGAACTTAAAGAGGGCATGAAATAGGGAAATAGCGTCAATTCAGAGCTTTTTATTGATGTGTTGTGCTGGATCATTGGAAAGAATCGGTTGGGAGAAAAAATTTGCAGTTTTCTATTGATCATAAAGTCGGTAGCTATCGCTATGTAACCTTCATTCAATATAGTATACAATCAAATATCATACAGAGCCCCTAAATGCAGAAAAAAAAAAAGACATAGGGATGGAAACATAATAGATTTTTTTAAAAATAATAATAGCTGATCTATTTTACGGATATTCGTTGTCCTTAGATGTCAGTGGTATTTGCTCTGCAAAGTACTTCATCTCCATTGTATAGACAGAAAAAAATTAGGCATAAAGAGGGGAAATGACTAGTGTTCGTTTGCACAGTAGCTCACTGGCAGCACCAGATAAGAACAGAGGCACTCGGACTCCCAGAAACTTCGAAAGCCCTTGATAGTGCTTCCCTAATAGCAATTCTTTGTTCTTCTCTGTGATGCCTTTATTACTAAACAATTTCTAAAGATTGTTTCAGATGGAAAAAAATGTATTTTCATTCTGTTGCATAACTTAGTTTTTCTAGAATGTAGAAAAGGGAAATATTTAGTAATTTTGCTGTTGATACGTCGATACAGATTCTATCCTATAGTGGCATATTGGCTATGGTTGAATTCTGTAGTACTATAAAAAGCAGTAACACAGAATGAACTCTTGCTCTAGCTCATCACCTTGCCTTGAAGTGTGCTGCTGTTGGCTAAGTTTCATGTCATTGCAGTGAGGTCAGGAAGCACTATTAGCCCTCTTTTCCAGATGTGGAAATGACACAAAGCAAATAATGTCAGAGATCAGAGCCATATAGTGGCTCAACAGGACAATCAGAAACAGAAATCAAGTGACCTCACTTCCAGTTTAGTGCTGAACTCTTTATAAAATTGGGTGCTTTTCTATGTCCAGTATAAAATCACATAGAAACACCTAATTTCAAGAAAGTAGGTATTTGCCTTTAAAAAAAAAAGAAATCAGGCCTTTTTGAAGGTGCCTTAAAGTCTTAATTATAATATCCAAAATTGAGCATTTTTGAAACTCTTGGGCGCTCTGACATTTTATGAATTTGTTCCCACCTGCTGTAATCTTTTTATGATATTATTTGTTAAGAAAAGAATACTTTGTATGGAGACGTCAGGTACTTTTAATTATACACAATTCACTTGTTTCTTACAGTGCGTATCTACTTACCTGCTAGTGCTGAATTCTTCTAGAATGCAAGTACACAGAAGGTTTTCAAAATCAATTCTGTCCTGATTTATTAGTTTATCACCTGCTCTTTTAAAGTGCTCCCAACATACGTATTTAATGTAGTTTCCTTGTGCTGAGGATGAATTTAAGCATATTTGTGGTTGCTTTGACTGTAAAAAAGAAAAAAAAGGGCAAGTGTAACAAACACAGTGCTTATTTAAGTATTAAACTCAAATACATTCAGTTTCTTTTAGCTAAGGTTCAAAGTATGGCTCAGTGTAGCCAAGACTCAGAAAGAAGTGTGGAGTTCCTGTACACTGAACTAGTATTCTCCCATTAGTTACTGTCTAATTTAAAGCTCTTCCTGAACTATCCCTCAAACACAATTTCTGAAATGTAACACTATTTGCATTCTGCAAAGGACAGTGTAGATTTTCTGAAGGCGACAGAAGCAGGCCCACCTTTATCAGCTTCTGGAAAAAGACTTCCAGCTTTTATATCCTGATACACTGTCAAATTATAATTGCAAAATACTATCAGTTGTACAGCCTGTGCCTTGACGAAGCTGTTTTTTTCCCCCGCCACATAAACACTCTTTATTGTTAGAACCAGACATCTGATCTAGTATGTTGGCATTGCTTGGTAGTGATAGATACCACTTGATCCCTGGTAGATACGAAGAGGCATAGCTCCCTTAATAGGACTCTGCTGGTTACTATCAGCTGAGGATCTACTCTAAGATTTCTGTCATGGTTTTCTGAACTTTTTAAAGATTATTTTTCATCATCATCTGTTGGAAGAAGCAGGATTTTGCTCATGGCAGGCTGCTGAAATGGTCAAGTGCACATTTGCCTTGTTATTTAACTGACTGCATTGTAATATTCAAATGGAGAAGGTATCCGGCAACGGCATTGTTGAACCGTGGAAGAATAATACATATTTTTAAATGATCAGCTGGGGTGAATGTGGTATAAACAGGAAATACTGCCCCTTTCCTAACACTGACACTGTCTAAAGCACAACACAGACCTATTGATACTGATAAACACTACATAAAAGCAGAACATGTAAGTTCCATTCAGGAAAAAGGGAGAGGTACTGATACAGTAAAAGAACAGTTAAACTTTTGAAAATTAAGAGCTGAATTAATTTTGAAGAAGTATTGCTGTACATTAAGCTAGAGCAGGTGTATGAGGGTGGCTGAAATATACTTGAGAGTAACAGTCATTCATCTTTCCCCTGAAGGCGCACGTACAAAAAAAAGTCCTTTCCTGTCTGGTTTTTAAACATACTACAGTAAGGTAAGTAACCAAAAATGTCAGTCAAAAGTAATAATTGGGACTTAAAAGTTTACCCTTTTAAGTCAGAAATTGTCCCACTGAAGATACTTGTCCCAGTCCATGGAATATGTATTTATCCTAGCTGAGGACATGGCGCAGTGAAATTCCCTTAGGAAATTGGCATTACTGAGAAACAAATCAGCCCGTATTACTGATTATAGTAAAAGCTGACCTTTTTTGAAAGAAAAAAAAAAAGGTAAACAATACTTTTTGCTGATTATTTGTCATTTAATCAGGGTAAGATCAAAGACATTAGGGGAAAAGGCTGCACCAGCTGAATCTCTGTTCTGGTGTAAATAGGAAAGAATTCCATAGGCATGAGTGAGTTGCGCTGGGGAAACGCTGCAGTGAAGGAAAGGGAATTCAGCAGCAAAAATGCCCGTGTTAATTGGAGGTGAAGTGTAGAAACGGAAGACCACAATGTTTGACATATTGGACTTTCAAGATGTGTTACAAATATTAATTTGCACACTTAGGCAATTAAGTTATTATTTTCTCTGCTGTATATATCAAGTTACTTTGACGGAAGAGTTCTGCTTGTTCAGTGCTACTGCGAGATCACTGTAATCAAAATTAGCAAGGGTTTTGGTTGAGTAAGATTGGAATGGGACTTGAGGAATTCAGATAGTTAGGGGACAGACAATTCAGATGCTGAGGGTTGGCAGATATGATATAGTATCTATGGAACATCCACTGCCTTTTTGGGTGTCAGCAGGAGGCTAGGCAGGATGCCCTAAGACTCTTCAAACAGCACTACATAGCGAAGTTTAGGTGCCTGAATTGCACCTGGATTGCTCTCACTTACAGATGGGCATATAGGACCCTAATACTGAAATTCTCCAGGTGCTTACTCTATGGGATACTTGGGCTTTTTGTCATGAAATGTTGGACAAACTGCGTTGACTTACAGAGATTTATGCATTTAAATATATGGAAACAGGAAGATAGCTTGAGAATGCAAATCAGAGCAGGTTTTCTAGGCTAGGTAACTTTAAAATAAAACACTACGTTCTATTCTCAGCTGGGCTATATACAAGCAGAAGGAGGCTGCAAGTTTTGATTGGGTTACTGCAGAAAATCTGGGAGCTGGTTTGATTGAGTTATGAAAAAGAAATAGAAGGCTTGAAAAATTATCTTCCCAACAAATCGGGTTTTCGCCCTTGAAATTTGTCTTTTCCTCTTACAGCTTGGCATTTAGGATAAATGAACTCAGCACCTTACAACGGTTTACATAGTTGCAAATAGGTAAATAAAGGTACTTCTCCTACAGTATGTTATGGTCTTTTGAACATCTCAAAGTGATATTTTATGGAAACATTTCTGACAGGGTTTGTTCTTGGTTTAAAATGTGACTGCTGATGGTTTGAAGAATGGAGATAGTGAATGAACATGAAATTTGTACTCGTGACCTCTGTGCAAGACAGTTATCATGCTACTGTGAGTAAAATTATTTTTTGTTCAGGAGTCCTGCACAAAGTCACTGTATTATTTGAATCCCAGGTTTTCCATCAAAGCATAACTTGGAAGGGATTTAAGGGGTTCACAGGCCTTCTGCTGGCCCTCAGTCCAGCATTTTGAGGACAAAGTAGTAAATTGGAACTTAGAATAGTAGCTTTGCTGTATTTTTTTTTTTTTTTAAACTATTAAAGGGGCCTGTTTCTCATTCTCACCTGATTTTTGTTTTTGGAATGAAATCACTGAATTGAAAAAAGGTGGGAAATACCTGGTGGTTTGTATTGTTTTGTCCAGTGTATTATCCCAAGCCAGGTTTTCTACAGCATGTTATTGATTGCTGCGTCTGGTCTGGCTTTGAAATATTTCCAATGACGAGACTTTTATCATTCTTCTGGGGCTACTATTTCATCTAACAGATTTCACTGACAGGAATTTTTTCCTGATAATCCTGGTAGCTCTCTTCTCTGGCTTTGTGATAAGTGACTCCATTATTCTTTGAAATATGTGGGTGATCAGTGGACATTTTCAAAAGATTCCCTTCCGAATTGGAAGACAAAGAAAATTTTAAATGATGTGGAGGATAGATAGCGGGAGAGAAAAAAAATTATCAAGCTGGATATACTTTCTGATAGAAATATGTTTCTGAAGTCTGCAGCATACTTTTCAGTGACACACAATTATGATGGATACTACTCGAGAGACTCAGATTTACTTTTCTAAGCTGGCTTGTTATTTCATTGTTAAGGTACTGACAGTGGAATTTCTAAAAAGTAAGACTGAAAAACTGTCTGCAGGATGAATATGTGAATCCTTCCATCATTTCAGCCTTCTTCTGCTACTTCTTGCTGTGTTTGTATCCCTTATTTTGGACTTTTGTCACATGTTGTAAAGGCCAGTGTTGTACATCAGGGTCTCGGCAGGTTAAGAACTGTGACTGTGAATAATGAGTCAATTATCACTTAGAGGGGAGGCAGAGTGATCTTGCTGGCTTGAATGTGATCCTTCCTCCTTCCCTTCTCTTTCTAAAGTAAGGAAATGGTTGAAATGCAGAACACTGTCAAAGGAATGCAGCTGTGGTATTCCTCTGCAGATTGTAGTTTCTTTAAATTTAGAACAATTTATGTGTGTTGTTTTAAATAATATTTTTTAAGATCATGACTGTTACTGCTTCAAGAGATCCAGTTATGTGATGCATGCATTGAGAAACTATAGGTATCAGTAGTTACTTTGATCCATCTGAAGGTGGATCTTACTGGCCCTGAGGGACTGTGCTTGAGGCTAGCAATGTAATGTTTGATTCACCTCCCCTCCTCCAATTTCTGTGGCATAGCCTCATTATGCCTGTGGTTACATAGCTGATATTCTGTCTGCAGCATGTGTTTCACAACTGCTTTGGGTTGCTTAGACTTTTTTCTTTTCCTTCTGAATTTTCCTTCACTTGCAGTCGTGAATCTAGTATCACATTGCAGTTGTGAATGTTTCATCAAATTTAATGTTTAATATTCTATAACCCAATAACTCTGCAATGGTCTTAACCAGAAAAAAGTTTCTGACAGCAGTTTATGATGGATCTCTTAGGAAAAGGGATAGTGCTTCTAGCTGTAGTCTGGGGTTGGTAAATGGCACATAAATACTATGAATGCACTTGATTCTTATTAGCTCATTTAATCTATCTAGCTTTTTAACGGTGACAATAGCTCAGCCATCCAGAAAATATATAACCCAATAAAACAATTTTGTCAGCTCATGTGTACCATCTAATTATAACCGCCCAACTATGTGTCATCGGTCTTTTGATGCTAAAAGTGATATTAATTTATTTGGAGTAATTCAGAACCTATATTTTGTAGAAGGATGATCTGATTTATATCCCAGAAGAATGACCAAAGTGGTATCCGAGATAGGCATGGGCTTGTGCAGGAATATCATGTTTATTCAGAGCCTTTCAGCTGTATGAGTTATGTTGCTGATCATTCCAGTTGTTGATGCCTTTTGTCTCTCTGTTGATCTGGCTGAGAAAAGAGTGTGGCTTCCAGAAGCTTTTTCTTCTCATACATAAGGGCTCCTGATGTGCACAGGGACGATACTGGGTCCTCAGTCCCTCTTGTTACTCTATAGGTCTGCACATGTTTGGCTGCATAATCTGCTAGTACACACATACCCTGAAATACTTTAATATCCTTTTGTGGCTTGTCAGTCTTTAATATCAAACTTGTCAGTTTTTAGTATAAAACAGGAAGTCCATCCTGTTTTACCACTACAATAACAAAAGATTGAAGCTTTCTGAGCTAGTCATCTAGTTCTTCCTATAAAGTAGGGTGACAGTAAAAATATCTTCAAATAGTGGGTGACCATTTTACCTGTCAGGAATTTAAAAGAGGGTTTCCTGTGTAACAGTGCTTCATTTCCATGGCTTCAAAAAGAGAGTGTGTAGGAAGATGCTGATATGTACTGCTGTTTCCAAATATTGTTTTAGGAAAGTACTTGCTAAAAAAGCAGGGAGAAGCCAGATGTCGTATCAAGAGACCTGGGATTTAGGAATTATTCAGAGGATCCATCTGTGGTCTGAGCGTTAAAATGCGTTCGCTAGATTGCTCTGGTCTGGTGCAATTTACTTACTATGAACCTTCACTCTTATGAGTGTGGTCTTCAGGTTACGCCCAGACTGCCAGCCCTTTCTGAGTGTCATAGTAACTGCAGCACAGAGCTGTCCCTGGGCATTAATAACTCTTTGGTGGATGGCTCAATGCGGTAACCCCAAGGGCATCATTAAAACTCTCCACAAGAATTACTTCAATGCCTGTAACATATAATTGTGCTTTAGAAATGCACTGCAGTGTTTCTTATTGTTACAAAGTAGATTTTTCAAACTAAACCCAAGAAACTCTGTTAAATGAGCATTTATTTTTCATTAAGAACATGTGGTGTGAAGTTCATTTGAATTGATTGTCCTATAGCTGCTCCATATTTGATAATGGGACTTTTAAAATAAAAAGTCCTGCATTTTTATTTTGGCCGTGGTTAGTATATTTTTTGCCATGTTGTAGGAAAAAACTATTCAGCATGGGTTTGGAAATCCACAGTTCAATGTACATACTTGTCCTGATCTGTAATCAGCTCCTAGATCCAGTCTGTACTGTTGAGATTTCATTTGATGATCACCTAGCTGTATCCTAATTCTGCTGGCTGCCCTGTGCCCCATGGACCTGGCTGGTAGGACAGTCAGAAGCACTAATAGTTGTCTTAACTTTGCTCTTGCTGTCCAAGGAGTTGTTAAAGGTTGGAAGGGTGTCACAAGCTATTTTGAAAGACTCAGTTCTGTTTCTGAACACTTCCCTATTTTCAGTGAGGGCCCAATTAGCCACTATTGATGTATAAAATAGACATGAGAGAAGTTATTCCACTCTTCTGTCAATGCACTGTCAAAACATTTTTCCGGTCTGTCTTTCAAGACCAAAGGAATCCCCTAAGGGAACAAACCTGTATTTAATCTTTAATCTCAGGACATAAAACTTCCGGCAATTAAATATCACTGGTGTACGGCTGTTTGTTAGTCTGATCCCAATAAAAAAATATTTACTCGCAAAATTTTCCCACCCAGTCAGATTGCTGATACAGGGAGGAAATCAAATCGGTAATAACCTAAGTCAAGAGCATACTGTAGTTGTTAAACACTGAAAGCAGCAGTGCTTAAAGAAATCAGCTCAAATGAGGTGTTTTACTAACTAGAGATACAGGGGCTAGGTTGTAGGACCTGTCAGTGCATCTCATCACATGGTCCTGGACTGGTGGAGATTCTGGCAGTGGTGCCCACGGTCACCCGAGAGCTATGTGGGTGCTGGCCCTGGGCGGACTCACAGCCGGTATCAGTGTCAGCTCTGACAAGAACTGCCACGGCTCACTTCTGTACCAGACAACATGGGTGTTTGCTCTAACCGTTGTGAGGTTCACACACGGGACGCACGTTCGGGCTGACAGTCAGTGTAAACAGGGTGATACCAAGATATTGAGGTAGAAAATACAAAAACTACTCCATTTTTGGACCAGATCATTGCTGTACTATGATCAAAATCAGAGTCCTTTCTTGTGCTTGATAAGAAGGTGCACCATTGGTGAGGTATGTGAAGGAATATGTGCACTTGAACTGCTGAAGATATCAAGTGATTTTGTGAGCACAGATCTCACATAAGCACAGTTGCTGGACTTTTAAAACTAGACGTGTAAGTGTTGGGAGTGTGTGTTGGTGTTGCGGAATGAGGGGGAGTTTCTGGTTTTAATTCTAAAAACGTACACCTAAAATAGCTCTACTGAGTGCGTGCAGTTGCTATGGGGTTTATAGTGGTATCACAAACCACCATGACTCTCTTCATATGTGCTGATGTTTGCAGTGCCAGATGAAGGCATGGGCACAAATGTTATGTGCCATTTTGTGCAGCATTCAGAGAGCATTTAAACAAAGTTCTTAAATAAAAACTAAGGTGTAACCTTACTTATTGTCTTGCTTTTTTGCATATTTTCAGCTCTCGGGTTATTTTATCAAGTTTTCTGTGTATTGCATAAGCTTTTGAGACAATGAATTCTTCAGTATTGAGGAATAGGTGGTACTCTGTGTATCACCTGAACTCACTTGAAGTTCAAACTGCATATTCGATTTTATGATAAAGATTGCAAAATACATGTATTTGATGCACATACAAGCTCTGAGCATGAGAGGAAAAGTGAATGTGTAAAATTGGTCAATATTAGATCGAATGAAATTCACATTTTTCTTTTTCTTGGGTAGTGCATTATGTTATCTATCTGGTGTGATTCTCCTTGCAGAGGAAGAGGGGAAGACAGTTCAAGGAAGTAAAGTTGACTCCCCAAGAAAAACATTTTCTACTTCTGAATTATCAAACAGAAATAAACAGGATGGCTCACCCGGAAGAAACAGAGAAATGTGGGTGTCTCTTCCACCACAGATGCCAAATGAGAATGAGGTAATGAGTTAACATTTGTCCATGTGGACAAGCGCCACATTCAAACAGATGAAAATACGGGGAGATATGCTGTCCAAATGTTAGAGGCTAGTGGTATTTATCCCATCCGAGGCAAATATTTAAAATACTACCGAAGTGTGTAGTGCTTACAGAGGCACCTGCAGGGATCACGTTTGGCAGTGGCATTTGCTCTACTGAAGAGCTGCCATAATCTGACTAATAAATAAGGCGCCCTGCAAGGACCTTTGTAATGCTTTCACTGAAGACTGCAGTTAACAGTAGAGGTTGCCAAAAAGGGAAGAGTCTTGAGAGTGTGGATGCCAGCATGCACAGATTTATTTTGTTTCTTGGAGATTTTAGCAAGTACTGAATTATGTGTTGCTGAAGCTAGATTGCTTCAGATACCTAAAGTAAACAGTAGGCAGGCCAGAGGCATTTTTAATCTTTTGAAACATAGGGGATTAGGGATTTAATGTGTAGGGACAGGAAAACAACAGACATCATCTGGAGAGAGCGAGATGTAAATCTGAGTCTACTTGTTAAGAGCTTCTGCCCTCCTGCCTGAATAACAAATAACTAAGCTGTGATCTAGCCTGTACTAAAAATTCCCTTCATTAAACTTTTTATTAAAAAAGAAGTAGCAGGTCGTTTTGTGCAATACACAGAGCAACACACTTAAGTGCCTTCAAGTGATGGGCCTGCCTGGCCTCAGTCAAAGAGCACAAGCTGTTGTTTTCCTCCCTACTAGCACATGCCTTTGAGGTGGAATCAAGCAGGGCTTTTGAAACAATCACATTCTGTCAGTTGATTGTATAATGATAATGACAAAAATCTTTTTGCCATTTTTCTCATGAAGAGTATGGTTGCCTCATTGGGATAGATTGCCTTTGGGTGTCTTACTTCAGCCACTTTGAATTGGCTTTCTGCCCCATAAAGCAATGTGCAACTTCCATTATCCTTTATTTAATGGAACATCTTAATACTTGTCTTTGTTGTTACAGAAAAAAAGTTTCAGGCATGGCTGCATATTTTTGTCACATTAGCAGTTTAAGGAACAAATACAGTAATAGTAGAATGCATCAGAAAAATTGCTAGCGTCGTAGCAGGAGGAGGCTGTAATGCGGTAAGTTGGCCACTGTAACGTTTAAGCCTGCCCTGAGGAAAGGAAAGAGGGAAAAAACTGCTATTGAAAACAATGCTTCTGTTCTAAATGCTGCTTTTTAGGCATGTCTTGCACTGTTGTTCCAATTGATTCAGTCTGGTCCTGTGTAGGATTTCAGAGGATTACCTGCATACGTTCTATTTTCAGGAGCATTGCATTCAATTTTTTAAAAATAAATACACCGTAAAGAATCTGTATGTGTAAATCAGTAGGAGCTTTGACTGTGATTTTGGTTCTGTTTCACGTGTGTAAGTATTTCTGCCTGTCTATTTACAGACAGTGGTGAATGAGAGCTGGAAAGCTGGTGGCTCTAATGGAAATGATCTCAGTCTGTCTGAAAGAGTGAAGGTGAGGTTTTCTCTGATTTTCTTCGAAGTGGGGATTATGAGTAGAATGACTGATTTTTGCTTTATTCATTTACAAAGTACTTGCAATTTGTTGATGTATTTCTTTCCTGTCTGTGGGAAAGAAGAATGAGAGCATGACCATTCAAAATTTTTTTCAAATGTTAATGAGCATGTACTTTCAAAGTGTAAAGCTTGTGTAAGTATTGATGAGAATGGTGTCAAATCAGATTGGAAAAAATTATCTAAGGGCATCTCTAATTACTGCATGGAAACACAGAAGACTACCCAGTGCATATAGTAGTAAATCCTCCATGGTAATACTATTTGCACATAGGCTTGGAAAGGCCTTTTACTCTCACCCTACGCATCTATTCAGAGTGCTACCTGAAATAAGAAATGTCTTTTCTTGTGGTGTGTTTTAGATAGATAAGACAGTTTTGAAGGGACATCAGCCTGAAAAAACAGTAGTGCAATGTCCCAGATGAAATACTAAAAATTTAATAATTCTTAGCTTTTTTATTTCCCATTCAGTTCACCATTAGCATAAAAAAAGAAGGATCAAGCTCTGCTTTGCCTACAGCATGTATTGTCTCTGTGCCATATGCACTGAGCTTGCAAAACTGCAGAGTAACTTATCATGGATCTTTTTCCTATGAAAATATTTTACTTCTCCATCTTCCCACTAAGTTCCTAAGAAGTTGCTGTACAGCTTGAGCTTCTTTCCCATCACTGTAGTTGATATGCAGCAATTTTGGCAGCAATTATTTGCCTATACTTAAAAGTATTTCCTTTGGGTTCCACATTTCAGAGAAAATTCATACGCTTTCTTGCAAAAACGCAGGGGAGAATGAAGAAGATGAAAGAGACAATGTAATGCTTTTTTACTTTGCTCTAGTTTGTACTATAAGAAATGGTATAAATACTTTTTAACCTATTTTCCAACCTGGGTTTTTTATGGCAGGTGGACAAGTACTTAGATTTGGAAGATCCAGACACAGATGAAGAGACATGCAGTGGTAGGTTCCCCCCCACCTTCATATTCACTGTCATTGTCTATCTTTAGATGACAAAACGCACAAATGTATGGACATTGTTTAAAGCACCGTTTCTCTTCTAAAAAAAGATGTTCTTCCTCAGTTCTTCTGTTGCTAGAAGATTCCCCAATTTGCCCAAATTCTCCAAATTAAAATACTCATTTCCTCACTGTAAGAGGTAATGAGATAATAAATTATAAGGAATATTTATTATACTGTGTCCTGGTGAGCACTTATTTTTTTTTAAGATTTTTCAGAATTACAGAACACCTCTTGTTAGCAACGTTTCTACATTTTTCTGCACTTCTATTTTGTATTGAAATTATTTTGATTACAAAAGTTTCTCCACAAAGTAACGTGGGTGCTAAGAGAGAGTTCTATGAAGTGGAAATATTTAATGAAAATGTTGTCCCTACATATTAAAATGATTTCATCCTGGGCTTAAAATAGATGAGACTAATTTTGAATTCACAGTGAACTTCTTTAAGAATTCCAATTATGAACATTTTGAGTTGTGTTGAACTGTTCCATACATCTATAATAATTTTAACTCTCCCACCTCTAAAAAGTGAATAGAAACGTAGTGTCCATAGTTATTTGTTATCATAGGTGCTTGTGTGGTCTTTATTACCACCAATATTGATGACCTTTTAGTGATTAAATATATTTGCCTCATCTATACCTGTGACTGCACAAGGAAACCAAGTCACGCAGATGAAGGGATTTGCCTCAGGTCACTGAAAGAAGCTGTTACAGAGCAGGACTTTGGTCCTCAGTTCCCTGGTGATTGCCATTTGATTAGTCTGTCTAATCTGGTTTGATTAGTCTTTTCATTCTGTATGTGCAGAATTCCTATGAAGTCAGAGGGCTTAGAGACTTCCAGCTGATGAATATTTGGAGCTTGGCTGTCACTCCCAAGAAAATAATAAACCAACATAAGTCAGATTTACAGCAAATATTCTTTCTCCAACCTGGGCATTTCAGGAAGGAGGGAGTAAGATAGCAGTCCTGTATCATGTACAGACATCAAAGATTTCTTCTGAGTGCAGTGTTTGTATGTGCCCATTTTTCCCTTTGTAGGACATTGCTCCATGTTTATGTCTTAAATTCTGGTAATATCTGTTAAAAAACCCTGGGTGTCACTGGTGGAAGCCTAAATCCACATTTCACTTGTATCATAATGAAATGAGAACTGTCTATATCTAGGTCATCTATATCATCACTAGATATCTCTAGTTCAAAACAGACCATAAATTGGATGATGAGAAATAAGCCCAACACTAAAATCCCAAGCAGCGCAGTGAGGAAAGAAGAGCTCTGCCAGAGCTTGAGGATAGCTTGCCATGTTCTGGACCATGCCAGACCTTGCCTCTCTCCAGGCTTTTCAGTCATTTCTGTGTATTTGTGTGTGTGCAAGAGTAAATGTTAATCACATACATTTAGAAACCCCTAGTAAAACAGACTGCATTTGAATAAGATGAGAATTAAAAAAATGATCATCTGCTTGTACTGTCTGAATAGCACTTTATGCAAGCCACATTGGGAAAACCTTTCAGTTAGTGCTTTACTGGTGATTATAAAAACAATAAACATAACATTATACCACCACTACTGTAGATTATCAGTGTGCTAACTACTCGCTTTTTACGTGACATTTGGTCTGGCTTTCAATCTCTGCTCTCCTCAGCTCTTCCCATGAGACAGCACTCCCTGCACAAACTCCCTGCGCAGACTGCCTCGGTGCAGAAAGAAGCCGTATCAGCCCCTAAGCAATCAACAGTGCTCACTAACAACATTAAGCATTTAGATTGTATTTTATAACATTGAAACACTGCATAGCCAGAAGCTAATTATTCCTTCTAAACTCTGTAAGGAAGGTGATCAGCATCCAAATTTATATCTGGGTCTTGCCCAGGACTTCTTCAGTGGAGATCGTTGTTGAGTCAAGATGAAAAATTTCCCCTTGACTCTGAAGTGCAGAAAATAGGACTTACAGTTTGATAGTCGTCTTACATGTTGTGCTGGTTTTGGCTGGGATAGAGTTATTTTTTTTCATAGTAGCTACTATGGGGCTATGTTTTGGATTTGTGCTGAAAACAGTGTTGATAACACAGGGATGTTTTCATTACTGCTGAGCAGTGCTTACACAGAGTCAAGGTCTTTTCTGCTTCTCACCCCACCCCACCAGCGAGTAGGCTGGGGGGGCACAAGAAGTTGGGAGGGGACACAGCCGGGACAGCTGACCCCAGCTGGCCAATGGGGTATTCCATACCATATGACGTCACGCTCAGCATACAAGGCTGGGGGAAGAAGAAGGAAGTGGGGGAAGTTCAGAGTGATGGCGTTTGTCTTCCCAAGTCACCGTTACGCGTGACGGAGCCCTGCTCTCCTGGGGATGGCTGAACGCCTGCCTGCCCATGGGAAGGAGTGAAGGAATTCCTTGTTTTGCTTTGCTTGCGTGTGCGGCTTTTGCTTTCCCTATTAAACTGTCTTTGTCTCAACCCACGAGTTTTCTCACTTTACTCTTCTGATTCTCGCCCCCATCCCACCGAGGGGGAGTGAGCGAGCGGCTGTGGGGGGCTTAGTTGCTGGCTGGGGTTAAACTGTGACACATGTCAAAATCGACTTGATAGGTTTCATAATAAGAGAGGTATAATCTTACTCCTGTAGAAACCATAGCAACAAAATGCAAATTAAAATATAAAATGGTTTCTTCTATTGTTTGTAATAATAAAGTAATATAAAATAATATCCCTATTGACCACATTAACAAAGGATTAATTCTGAATAATTCCAGTTAGTTTGCAAGTGAGACAAATTGTGACACAACTTTGAAAGACATTTGGTTGCTGGCCTTTTTAAATGCTGCCACCTGTATGTCAGAACAAATGATAGATTTAAGACTTCATATTGGCAAAAGAAGCTAGGACACCCAGTGAAAAATATTATGCCTTGCTAGTATAATTACAACAAGCTTTTATCTCTACTTGATATTGGCAACAGTTCGGTATCTCCGTACTTCATTTAGCTTTAAAGGGCAGATCAGTTAGCTGAGTTAGCAACTGTACATTAATATAATAAATATTCACACTTAAGGGGAAGTGGCTCAAAGTTGACAGTGAGAAAAGCATGATAGAAAATAGATGTTAAAACATCCCATCTAAACGAATGCTTTTTGGGAGATGTCCTGGAAAAAATCATTCTAGTGGGTTTTTTTGTCTTCTTTTTTTTTTTTTCCCCCAACTTATTTTCCTAAGTCCAATGTCTTTTAAGATGTGAATGAATACAGCTGCTTCTTAGAAAAAAAAAGCAGCCCATAGATTTGGCCAGTATGCAAATTCATTGTAGCTGTTTTCATTAGACAGCACTGGGCTGAAAGCCTGAAACCAGGGCAATGCTTTGCATTGTGGGACTTTGGCACAGTAAACCAGGATTGGCAAAGTAAAATTGCTGCCCTAAACCATAGCTTTAGTGTGTCGTGTAGAGACACCATGTGTATGGTGGACTGTTTAATCACTCTTTCTCACTGAATTTAATCTGCAACTGTAAGTAGCTTAAGGCAACAATAGAGATGACCAGGCTTTCTCCAGGGATGGATGGAGAATGCTTAGTACCTATGTTTTGGCAACAGAATTCCTTTCCAGGACTGGTGACAAATCACTTGCTGCAGGGCTTAAAGAATAGTTCGGTAAGAATAGGTAATATTTGTGTAAAGTACAAAATATGTAAAAAATATGTCTAGAGACCTTGAGTGTGCTATTTTTTAAATACAAGATAAAATTAAAATAGGACTAATTAAATGTATGGCTGAGGCTGCGTAGGCAAGGATATCAGTCTCATCCTAATCCATCTTGGAGCCCTGAGGTACTGTAAACTTGTATTTTCAAAGTCCCAGTTCTCTGTAACCCCACAGAGGTTGAGGAGAACCCAAGTGACTCAGTTACTTTGAAGCTGAAGCCAAGCATAGCTATTTGATTATTTAAATAATTCTTTAGGAAAATTATATCAATATCTGTTATTTTCCATAATCTATGCCTTTCCATTTATATTTTGAGCCTATATTTACATCCAGAAAAAGCAGGTTGAGGAAGAGGATTCAGCGTTAAATTATGTGGATTTTTTCAAGTATGGGGCTCCCCCCAGCTGGTGAATTTATTTCTTTTTTTCTCCTCCAGTCCCTGCAATCCATGTAACACTGCCTTGAGATGATTTCACACCAGGCAGCTCTTTGGGGCTAACAGCCTGAAGCCTGAGAATCAGAGGAGACAGCAAAATTTAGCTTTTAAGCTTTTTTCGTTATCACTACGTCCCTCCTCAGCTCCCCATCAACAGCATTTTTGTGAAATGCAGTGTCTGAAAGTGGTAAAACCCATGTTAGTGTATCTATAGCTGGGCATCATTTGCCTACAGTAAAGCTAAGGATTTAGACAAGACTTTGAACTTCTGCACTCTTGAAAGTTCAAATCAAGTTTTTGCCAATAGGGTCTTTTTTTTCTATACTTATAATTAATATCAATGCTACACAATGAGCAAAAAACCCAAACTCAGCAGTGTTCACAGATTTAGTGATCACTTTCTGTGGGTCTATCGTGTGTGTGGCGGGGGGAAGGGACTAAAGAGAAGAGAATTGATCAGTTTCCAAATAATGCCCTCGTTAAAATATGCTGGATTTGAGTAAAGTCATCAGAGTTCACTGCCATATCATCCAGGAAGTTCATTCTTCATGGTATGAGGAGAGGTGCATTTCAAAATCTCTTATCAGATATTTTTATATCACTGCCTGTTCAGTTATCTCTATATATGGTGCCGTTGGCAGTATCCAAGGCTTTCCTGTTGCTAATTAATCACCTCTACAGAGAACATAATTAGCAGCTTAATTACGATCATCATCCACTAGTGCTGTAGCATCAGCCTAAACCAGCTGTGAGGTACTGGCTAGAACTTACAATAGCCTACAGTTCCTTTGGGAGCTCCCACTGAGAAGGAGGACTGTCAACACTCCCTAATTTTTCTCTCTGAAGGAGTTTCTTGATTAAACATTATCAGGGAAAGCAGCATTTACCGATTAGACTTTCATATGCTGTCATGCAGCCAGGGTAGAGAGACAAAGCTCGTTTCTGGCATGTCTACTGGCAAACAAAGGTTGATTACCACATTCTTATGGGGTGATTGAAGGGAATTTGAAACATTGTTTGCATTACTAACGAGCCTTAAAATAGTGGAATTGACAATCTGAGTATGACAAGCACTTCTTGCTAAAAGCAAAAATAAATTTCCTTCTGTTGTCCTAATTTTTAAGAGTTGTCTTTCTGAGCCATTGCCAGACTGTTGCATAACAGTGCTTCCTCCTCATCTCCTCTCCGCAGATTGGTCTGGTGGGGGGGGCGGGGGGAAGCTCTTAGTGCAGAAATAATCAGTGTTTATATCAGGGGGTGATACAAACCTCCTGATATCCAGGCTTTCCTTCTTTCAATGAGGGTATATATAATCAGGGTGCAAGTTTGAAACAATAGCCAAAGATGCCATTGCCTTTAAATTTAAATAAGCATTCACGTCTTCCTTCTGTCCTACAAATAGTTTTGACCCAAGTTATGAAAGATCGAAAAAAGCAGTTGCGGAGCATGTGAAGACTTAGCACATATACCTGTGGACTGCACTGTTCTTTTCAGAAAGCTTTCACATATAACTGATGCAGAGTAGGATCAGATGCTATGCTGAGAACAAGTACTGAAAGCACATAGATGACTGGAGATAGATATAAGCAACCAAGAGAATAGGGATGAAAACTGGAAACCACTTATACATGACTCATGAACCAAAAGGCAAAAATCAAGGAATGAGATACCCAAGGGAATGAATTCAGCTCTTTTTTAAACAACATTCTACTTTACAAGTCTAATGCCCTGCTGGCTTTGAAATAGTACACAATTCCCAGAAGAAAACTAAATGAAGAATTTGATCATGGATTTTTTACAAAGGCCTAGCTAGGAAATCATTATTTTCAAATGCAGATTTACAGGAGAAAGAGAGGTCTGTAATTCCACTACTGTGGTAAAAGTGTGCAGGTAGAGAGAGATTGGCACTTGTTCCTTTTCACCCTGGATCTGTGTGCCCTCTTGTTGGTTCCATTAACTAACATTTAAGCAACACTTTGAAAATTTATTCTGAGATTTCAAGAGGAAATCAAGCTACTAAAATGTAGTATAAAGCCGTAAAGAAACTTATGTATCAGCCAGAAAAAATAGTAGGTAGATTTACATAATCTTTTGACTAAATAGCAAGACATATGGTCCACTTAAGTTCCTTCATAAAAACATTACTGAGACAAGATGGACACATCTGTGCTGTAGCAGAGCTGAGATTGATTCATGTCAAAAGATATTTCTAAACCTAAGGCTTATCCTTCTGAGCTGTCACAGAAAGCAAACCCACTGTTCCCAGTATGAATGTTTTGCTTAAGTATGTAAAGGAAAAGTGATTCAGAAAGTCTCTGCATTTGTGAACTGTGGACCAAATCCTGCCTGTGTGGAAAGGTTACTTTACACTGTTCCTGTGTCCCACATGTAGGGAAGCCCTCTCAAGTACCTCTTTTTGGAAAGCTCGGGGAGGAACAAACATCCATGAAATATCCTTGGACAAGAGAGTCATCTGGCACACTGTAGTGGGGAATATTAGTACCTATACCAGGTATTTTTACTTAATGTTTTGGTAGAGTCATGTTAGATGCTTTGCAAAGATTCTTTATGCCCAATGTACATGTGGTGAAACTCCAGCAAAAGAGAATTGAATGAGGCTGCCCAGCTAATCCATGGCAAGACCAGGATTCAGTCTGGTATTTTGTAACTCCTACTGCAGACATCTCTGCTCAGGACCTTCCTTCTTTGTTATGAAAGAGATGAATCTAATCCCAGGTGTTCTCTGAGTTTAGGAGCATCTACATCCAGATTTTTAATTTGGTGTCCTCAAGAAAGAAGAGCTACCTGTCTATTTTCAACCAAGTTTGATTTTTCCTTACTATAGTATATTTTATTATCTAGATTTTAGCTCAGGACTGCGTGGATCTGTTTTAAAGATAGCTGCCTATATTATATATTATGCAACAATAAGTACAGCACACTTTGATCTAACAAGTTTCTGCCTGTGTCTGAGCACTACAGGATTTTACACAGGATTTTGCTAATTTATACATTGAATGGAAGGGTGAAGTTGACTATTTTTTATTCAGCAGGGTCATTAATTCTTCCAGGAGAGGTGGAACAGACAGTGACTTACTGTACATCCTTTTCTGATACGCCTATTAAACTGAATTTCAGAACCTTGTCAGTTCCACAGCCATCGGACAGCAAAGCCCAAGAGGTATGAGGTCAGATTTATTTATTTAAACATTGGGGATTTGAGGCGGGTTTTTTTACCTATTGGCTTTTTATGTTATTTCCACAAGAACAGAGGGATATAGATGGAGTGTGTGGAACTGCTATGAGTTAACAAATCACATTATTAATTTTTAAATTATTAATGAATTCTTAAATATGTTAAGAATTGACATAAACACTCTAACAGAAAGGTACTATTTTATCTTGCACACTGCTACTATATAATCCTACATTTTCAAAATGTGTACTTCAATACTTCAAACTGTATGTGGGCTTTTTAATATTTAATTGGTGTAACTCACAGAATATTCAAGTCAACTCTTGCACTTCCTGACCTTTTAACAAATCGTTACTTATGTAGAATGATGGGCCATTTAATTTTCCAGTGATCTCATCATCTTATAACATCCTGCAGTTCTCATTGGGCTGAATATAGGAACCATCTTCTGCAAGAAGGAGGTGGTGAATGATCCCTTTAATGTGACATTTAAAAGAAAAAAAGGTTTTAGAATATATTGTGATCAGAATTGGGATTTGTCCTCTTGGAAATGAGTAGTAGCAAGATGCTGCTGAGGATCTGCATTGTCTAGGTCTGGTGTGGAGAGGTTTGCAATATGGAGTCTGAGTCTTTTAATCAGACATAATCAATACAAGCTTTAATTTAGAACTGCCATTTTCCCTTAGAATTTCAGTTCTTTTCAAACTGGAACAGAAGGTGTGGATTGCTCACAGGCTTATTTTAAGTCATTAAGCTTCCTATCCAAATAGTCAGTGTGAGCATTAACTCTTGGGGATGTTTCTATTGCAGAGAATTCTTCACCACTCTTTTCCCCTGCCTGATCATTGTAATAGAAGCTGAAGTTAGCTTCCGGCTAAAATGGGCCAGTTTGATAGTTTCATATGCTTATTGATGTCCCATGAGGCTTAAATCAAGTTTATAAATGACGCGTGACCAGTGAAGGATTGATGTTATAGCAGTGCGTATGGTGCCTCCTTTCCTGAGCTGAATTGTGTTTAGTTCTTTGCAATAAACTCTTTACTATAAGGAACAAGTCTGCTTTGGGAAAAAGTAAATGTTCTAAAATGACCTTTCAAGCTTTAATACCCACCATTCTGTGAATAAAAATACTCACTCTTTTCCCTAAGGATTGACATAATTCAAGGTTTTTGCCTTGAGAAATATCCATTGGCACACAAAAAAAACCCTAGAATGAGGTTTTATAGTTTTCTCATTTGATAACTTCTGTATAAAACCAAAGAAGAAGGAGGGTTGTAGCAGCCTGCAGTGTTCATAAAGGATTGCATATGACTCTTTAAACTATAATTCATGAAAAATAAATGAAGATCCCACTGCATGCAAAATTCATTTCCATTTGAGGAAAAGTTGGGTTATGAAAAAGAAACTGGGTATTATTACATTGGTTAAGGGTTGCTGCATTTTTCAAGAGGAAAGACTTATGATTTTCACAACCGTTTGGGTGGTGCCAGGCTCTTCAAGATGAAGGCAGTCTTTCCCCTAAATTATAAACATATTTGTGCCTTCATTTAGATAATATAACTATGGCCTGATTTTTAGAACTGTCAGGACTGAACAGGTCCATTTTAAAATCCCTCAGTGCTTCAAATTGTCATTGCTTTGAAAATTAAGTCTTGCACTGCTTATGGCAGGACTTGTTTAGAAAGGGAAAAAGATTTTGCCTGGAATAAAATGATAGAATAATTTAGGTTGGAAAAGACCTTTAAGATCATCGAGTCCAATCATAAACCTAACTCTGCGAAGTCCACCACTAAACCATGTCCCGAAGAGCCACGTCTACATGTTTTTTAAATACCTTTAGGGATGGTGACTCAACCACTTCCCTGGACAGCCTGTTCCAATGCTTGATAACCATTCTGGTGAAGAAGTTTTTCCTGATATCCAATCTAAACCTCCCCTGGTGCAACTTGAGGCCATTTCCTTTTGTCCTATCACTTGTTACTTGGGAAAAGACACCAACACCCACCTTGCTACAGCCTCCTTTCAGGTAGTTGTAGAGAGCGATAAGGTCTCCCTTCAAGGTCTCTTTCTCCAGGCTAACCCCAGTTCCCTCAGCTGCTCCTCGTCAGACTTGTGCTCTAGATGCTTCACCAGCTTCGTCGCCCTTCTCTGGACACGCTCCAGCACCTCAATGTCCTTCTTTTAGTGAGGATCCCAAAACTGAACACAGTATTCGAGGTGCGGCCTCACCAGTGCCGAGTACAGGGACAAGATGACCTCCCTACTCCTGCTGGCCACACTATTCCTGACACAGGCCAGGATGCCGTTGGCCTTCTTGGCCACCTGGGCACACTGCCGGCTCATGTTCAGCCGGCTGTCGACCAGCACCCCCAGGTCCTTTTCCGCCGGGCAGCTTTCCAGCCACTCTTCCCCAGGCCTGTAGCATTGCCTGGGGTTGTTGTGACCCAAGTGCAGGACCGGGCACTTGGCCTTGTTGAACCTCACGCAGTTGGCCTCGGCCCATCGATCCAGCCTGTCCAGATCCCTCTGCAGAGCCTTCCTACCCTCAGGCAGATCAACACTCCTGCCCAGCTTGGTGTCATCTGCGAACTTACTGAGGGAGCACTCGATCCCCTCATCCAGATCATTGATAAAGATACTAAAGAGAACTGGCTCCAATACTGAGCCCTGGGGAACATCACTTGTGACCGGCCGCCAACCGGATTTACCTCCATTCCCCACAACTCTCTGGGCTCGGCCGTCCAGCCAGTTTTTTACCCAGTGAAGAGTACGCCTGTCCAAGCCATGAGCCACCAGCTTCTCCAGGAGAATGCTGTGGGAAACGGTGTCAAGGCTTTACTGAAGTCCAGGTAAACAACATCCACAGCCTTTCCCTCATCCACTAAGCAGGTCACCTTGTCATAGAAGGAGATCAGATTAGTCAAGCAGGACCTGCCTTTCATAAACCCATGCTGACTGGGCCTGATCACCCTGTTGTCCTGTATGTGCCGTGTGATGGCACTCAAGATGATCTGCTCCATAACCTTCCCCGGCACCGAGGTCAGGCTGACAGACCTGTAGCTCCCCAGATCCTCCTTCCGGCTCTTTTTCGTAGGTGGACGTCACATTTGCTAACCTCCAGTCAACTGGGACCTCCCTGTTTAGCCAGGACTGCTGATAAAGGATTGGAAGTGGCTTGGTGAGCACTTCCACCAGCTCCCTCAGTACCCTTGGGTGGACCTCATAGACTTGCGTATGTCTAAGTGGTGTAGTAGGTCGCTAACCATTTCCCCTTGGTTTATGGGGGCTTCATGCTCCCCGACCCTGTCTTCCAGCTCAGGGGGCTGGGTACCCCGAAAACAACTGGTCTTGAAGACTGAGGCAAGGAAGGCAATAAGTACCTCAGCCTTTTCCTCATCCTTTGTCACTATGTTTCCCCCTGCATCCAGTATAGGATGGAGATTCTCCTCAGCCTGCCTTTTATTGTTAATGTATTTATAGAAACATTTTTTATTGTCTTTTACGGCAGTAGCCAGGTTAAGTTCTAGCTGGGCTTTGGCCCTTCTCATTTTCTCCCTGCATAACCTCACAACATCCTTGTAGTCCTCCTGAGTTGCCCGCCCCTTCTTCCAAAGGTCATAAACTCTCCTTTTTTTCCTGAGTTCCAGCCAAAGCTCTCTGTTCAGCCAGTCCGGTCTTCTACCCCACTGGCTTGTCTTTCAGCACAAGGGGACGGCCCGCTCCTGCGCCTTGAAGATTTCCTTCTTGAAGAATGTTCAGCCTTCCTGGACTCCTCTGCCCTTCAGGACTGCCTCCCAAGGGACTCTGTCAGCCAGGCTCCTGAACAGGCCAAAGTCTGCCCTCCTGGAGACATCCCTGCTTTGAAATGAGACTGTTCTCTGTCCATCAAAACAATTCTGTTAGGGAAGGGCAACAGAATGTGGCTGCCTAGTTGGTTTTCATAGAGAATGGAAACCCATTCTGTATGAAAAATAAACAAACTTAATAGTGCAATGTAGCATGTCAAATGTCTATGCTATGCACATATTTGTGAAGGACTTTAGGGGAAGGTGTATATCTCTGAACGTATTGCTAGGGAAAGTTTAAAAAAAGCAGCTCTGCTAAGACCCAGTGTATAACTTGGCTAATTGTTAAAGAACAACTTGTCTCCCTGAAAATGTTTTTCTGTCAAAAGCTGTTGCGAAGAGGCTTAGTGAATGACACAGCAAATTATTTGTGTTGTCCACCAATGTTGCTTCATCTTTCTTCCCGGGTTTTAGACATAAATACATTCCTGGATTTCATTATCGACAGTGCAGCATACATGACCTCCCACAGGCCACTGCAAATTGAAACGGCATTCACTCCGTGGTTGAAGTACATTATCATAGAACATTTACCTTCCCTACCCAGATATTTATTCTCTCCTTTATTTCTACTTAATACTTCCTTTCATAAAAGACATTATAGTTTTGTTAATTAACAGTGTCTTAATGTCTGCTTCCTAAGGTCTTTATTAGTTCTTATTTCCCCCCTGCATACATATGAGTGCAGCTGAATGCATATTTTCCATCCACTCACTATAAACATGCATTCGAAGTGGGGTTCATCTCACCTAACTTCAGCTTTAAATTTAGTCTAATTTGGTCCTTCTGTCATCAAGATGGGGAGATAAGCACCTCCAGAAAGTAATTAATCCCACTTGCTGTAGGCGTTTCTCCTAAGATGTTATTACATATATTTATCTCTGTCCACAGGCTGACTCTCAGGCTGGGTATTTTTTGGCTAATCTACTACCTTAATCTATAAGCCTAATTTCTATATGGCTGGGATTAGGAAAGCTGAATTCTTCCCTTCTATTCTCCATTGTTTGCCTTTAGTTTGAGCATTCAAAAAAGTATTTACCATGCCTATAATTTTATCTTTATCTGTGGAATGGCAGCATCTGTAACCTAAAATACAGCTTCCATCGAGTTCCTTAGGTTTAAGGTTTTACTGATAGGCCTCGACTGAGGTTTGTTTCTGCTAAGTGCTATGCATAAATGCAACAAGGACAAGGAAGAATTTAAAGACAGGATTGACTAAATGAAAGAAGATGGAAGCGTTACGTCTCTGAGAGGCCAGTAAAGACACAGAGATTGAGTGACTTGTCCAGAAAGATAAAGCAGAAGTGGAAAATTGGTCAAGATTTATTGACTCCCAATCCAGTGCCCCAAGCTGAAGACAAACTTTTTTTCTCCCAAGTACCCCAGTATATATTAAGCTTATATGAGATAATAGCATACAGGCTTTCCCCCACCCCCCTTTTTTACTTGTTGTTATTGTAACTTTTCCCTTGACTATACAATGAAATCATTGGTGAGTGTATGTGCATCCTTTATATAATTTGAACAAGTGAATCACAGAGTGCCATAATTACACAGAAATAAAGGTTTTAGAAGGACAGAGACAAGCTGTTCAGTTAACTGTAACTCCACACAGATTAATAAAAAGAACTGAGTTGCCAAACATTAATAAGCTTTTGAAAGTCTCAACTTTAAGGTATTTTATTTACAACATTACTTTGTAAAACAGCCTCTAGCAAAATACTTCAGTTATTAATATGAACATCACATTCCTTTTCCCTTTAATTTGGACATGCAGGAACCGTAAATGAAAATGATTTTTTCTTCAGAGAGTAAATCACAGGAGCAATCCTAAGCAAACTGGCAGTTTTCTAATAGAGCAAAATTCTATTCCCAGAGAGCTCTCAAAAAGATTTCAATTAGATGTTAAATTAGACACCTGAAATTCACATATTTCTCTCAGCTCCTTAGGCAAAAATAACAAGATAATAATTTGATCAGCTCAGAGGATTCGGTGTTCTATCGCAAAATGTCTTCCTTTTGAAATAGATCAAAATTGCAGTTTGCAGTATAAAAATTTTAGATTGCTTGTCTGCGTGGAAGGTTGAAGTGAATGGCTTCTTGGGAGAAGAAGCAAAAATAGAATCCCTAGTGCTTTGAGTCCTCGTTTGAGAGATGAAGCACACTGATAAATATGCAATGTGAATAAACTTTTCAAATGTGCAATGAGTGGGTAACAGAAAAGTTGGTAACAGTGAAGTTGGGTATGTTCTACTTTGGCATCTAATTTCAGTTAGCATTTTGGGGTCGAGTTTTTTAAACAAAAGTTTTCCCAGTATTTCTCTGCGCATGCATCAAGTGTTCCTGGAATGACATGAAGGTCAATACAAGGGCATAGTGAATGTGTGTATATTTCTATAACTATGTTGGCAGAGGAAGAATAGATTTGTTTTTGTAGAATCCCTGTGAAGGCTTACTGTAATTTAAACTCTTCTTAGCTTAGTTACCTATAGATGTTTTAACAAATATTGTTACAACCAAACTAAATGAAAAATACTTGCACCTTGCATCATAATTTGGAAGAATGTTTTGTATTTCTGCAAATGAAAGACAGGTAGTAATGAACCCCGGTTGCTGGTACCTGTTGTTACCCAGTTGCTGGTACCCTTACTGGCATCGAATTTTAGGAGGCTTTGCCTGTGGAAAAGATGAAACTGGACATTAATATGGTGAGGAGGTCAAGGAGTTGACCTTAGCCTTAATGGGAGAGAGAGCTTGTGTGCAGGCTTTGTCTCATGTAAACATTTCTTGAATGTGCTATTTATAAAAGTTAATGATGGTTTACCTGGGATAGTCTATGGACATAAGCAAGATAGTCTTTGCATGCAGAAGGAATACCGTTTTCTAGACCAACTCTATCTACAAAGTTTGTTTTTCTCATTTGTAAATGTCCATGGTCTACAGGTCTGCATCTAGGATGATACATATGCTCCAGCATCTGTTGAAGCAAATGTAAGCCAGGTCCCTAGAACATTAAGCAATACAGATGATTAATAAAATTATATAAACACAGAAAAAATATTTCCTGATCAATCAGGCAATATTACAGTTTATTAATAAAGGATGCAGATACTTGCAAGATAGATACACCTATCTACATCAGGTGCCCGGCCACCAGAGAGGAATCCAGCTGCCACTTCTCTGACTTACTAGATGGCATTAACTGTGTCAATACAGCTTCTTACAAAATGCTACCAGAAATCGTGTGGGATACTGTGCCTTCTAAACTGAGCAGTGACCGTAAGATGCTGAGTGTTCTTCCTTTCAGCAAAACAAACAAGTGTATTCTTAACTTCAAACACGTCAGTAGTCATTGGCTTCATTGAGGATTCACCAGAAGTTTGAAAAAATAAGCATGTGTTTAAATGTTTTGCTGATTTGGTACTGAAGTGCTGAAACACAGAGCCCTTGAGGAGCTGTGCTATTTGTCATGGTTGAAATTTCTAGACATTTTATATTAAATTCTCAAAGGACAGGGAGCATTCCTGTCCAGTTTGGGCAGTGAGGATGTGTCTCCTGTGTAGCTCTGGAATTAATTTTGTGTAACTGCTTACCATAAACCTTTTGTGTCATGGCCCCCTGCAGTTCCTTATCAGCGTGCAGCCTGCCATAGTTACTTGTTTTCATTATTTTATGTTATAGGCAGAGCATTTATTCTGAGATATTTAAATGAGAAGCAATACAGAAGGCTATACACTATGTCAATAAAGCAAATATTGGCAAATGCAGTAAGACTATGGTCATCATGCAAGAAATCCAAACCAGCCAACTGCATACCTCTGAGATGGTGAAAAGAAATTAGTAGAGTCTGAAAATTGATTATGTGTCATTTTGCTCATTCTAGGCATTTTCTTTGCTGAAACTGTCTTCTGGGAAGCATGATAGACTAGTATCAAACGCATGTACACAGAAGCTTTATGTGATACTAGCCCAAATTTTAAGGATACGGAGTCTTTGAAATTTAACATAGCTGTACATAGCTTCTCCATATCCCCACAGCCTTGTCGCTACAAGTGGCAGGAATGTAATAGATGTGTGCAAGGGAGGTTTTTAGATTCCTTGCCTTGAGCAAAATTAGCTAATGATATTCATTCAGTACAGTGCAGTACAAATGGGGCACATTAAATGGCTTAAATTAGGTCAAATTGAATAATTGAATTTATTCTTTTACTTAAAAAGAGCTTAATCAGCTGAGAGTGCTAGAGTCAGAAAAAATAGTTTAATTAAATATTAATTAGAAGTTTATATTTTGAGCTTCCTTATCATCACTTGCAGCAATATTATTTATGTATCTGTTTTTCCTCATTACAGCTGCTAGGGGATGATGTTCAACCATTCTCACTTGATGAAGAATTTGATTATGACAATGTGGCACTGACCCCCAAGTTCTCTGAAGCTGAACTGAAGGCCATTGTAGAATTGTCTGAAGAGAAGAAAACTGGGACAGATGTCAAGTCAGCATGAGCTGAGGACTGAGTCAAAGGCATTCTGTGCAGTGCTGTTGAAATAACATTTTTCAGGGGTAAATCGAGCTCTTCATTGTACCCTTATGTAGTGTTTTTATCTATGTGGCCAGTAAATTAGATCCTCGAGTTTTTTTTGTTTGTTCTACCAAGGTGCCTTGGAGCCTGAGGTTGCCTTTCCCTGTACCTCCTCCTAGTCCTAATGAAAACACAGAATAGGGAGATGGTGCTTGCCCAGAGTTGCTTGTATAGTAGCCCTTCAGCCAAAGAGGAAGTATTTCCATCCTTTTTATATGTCTGTACACTGATTTGCTTAGGCATTCAGGTTGGCTAAGGAGGTCTGTATTTGTCCCTAAACCCAATGAGATTTTTGTATAATCAGTGACCTTTAATATTTTTAGGCCCCAGTGCTCAGCTACTTTGTTGTTTTCCAGGTGGTACAAGACAGTCGGAAGGACGTCTCAAATGACAGCCATAAATTCCCTTTTGTAGAAAAATCCTTGAGCGGGGTGAATCCTGTATTGGCTCAGGCTAGCTATGCTGGAGAATTGCTCCATAGGACCAAAACAAGCTGGTGCAATTGAGAGTAGCACTATGGCTACTCTGGCTTATATTTGGTACTGACTCAGTTCTCGACTGAGTGCAAAGCTAGTCCTAAAGCTGCCTTTTACCTAGTTTTTTCAGTAATGCAAATAAGAACTTTTTGCAGCTGACAAATCAGTCTATAAACTCTTTCCCTATCATTATAAGACTTAAATATACAGGGTTATATGAGTGAATAAATCTGGGAATGTTGGGGTTTTTTTCTCTGTCTTTTGGGTTACTTCAGTTCTGCAGAGAAATAAATATTCCTGTTTCCAATAAACTTTTTGAGTTGATCAAAATTGACGTGATACAACTCCTAACAATTAAAACATGAACTGCTACAAAAAGCCTTCCACACAGAGGAAAAAATAGTGATCTCATCCATTAAAGGAATTGGCATTGCAGGGCTGTCAGATTTTACATTTTTTTGCATTATTGGTGGTTCCAAATACCAGCTTATGGCTTACACTCAGCATCACTTAAATACAGCAAATTCTGGAGTTGAGTAAAGGTCAGGTAGTATGGGTGGGAGAGAAGAGTGTGTATCTCTGACACAAGGTAGTATGTACTCTTGCTATGAGGTGTTTAGTATTCATTTTTTTTTTCAGCTTACTGTAGAAGCTTTGCTATTAAGGCTTGGTTTAACCTCACAACACTGAATTATATTATTGGTCTTTTTCTGGTATAACTGCATTAGCTAAAGTTTATTGACCAACATTTTGTCCTTGGCCTATCTCCATTATTTCTCAGTGGGTGATTAACATGGTGAATTTGGGAAGAGTGCCTGAGCAGACAGACTAGAGACCAAACCACAAGTTGTTTAAAGGCTCTGGATGGTTGCCTGCTCCATTGTCAGCAATTTATAAAAGCAAAGAAAGGTGCTTTTTATGGATCAGTAATTTTGTAGACAATAATCATGCACCACTGAAATCTGAATGGCATTTGTTTTGAGGAATGATATTTACCTTGATTAGGGGGATATAATTTAAGAGTGAGATTAGCAAAAAAGAGAAAAGAAAGTAGAAGTAGAGAATGAGAAAACTTGTCCAGGGGTTCATAATGATCTTCAGGCCAGATCAGCTCTGGAATCTCCAAGTGCATTTCTGTTCATTTCATTATCAATATTTCCCTGTACATTAGGGATACATCCAGCCATTCAGTTTCTTCTCTCATAGGCAGATGATTCTCTTACCAAATGTTCGGAGTACCTATTATGCTCCATAAGTGTCATTCAGTATAGTCATTATATGGTTCCATTTGATATAAAGAAACACTGCTGCAGAATACCCAGCAAAATTGAAGCTCTTTAGTGACATCCATCTTACGCAGAGAAATGGGGATAATTCACTTACATTTACACCACTCATGAGTTATATTTTTGCTTTGTTAACAGAGATAAATATCACAGTGGAGATTAGGCAATGTAGGCTACATTTTTTGAACATGACATTTTATTGGTCTGCCCCTGTGGTTGTTTTTGGCTTATACCTTTCATTTGATTAGTCTTCACAGAGGAGGCATATTTTCCTCTTCTCCATAACCAGGTTGTCATTTTTAAGAACATACTTTATGTGCATGTTAAATTTTATACATGTACATGGAGTTAGTTACCTGGAATTGTTTCAGTGTTTGCGAGGTGGTTTGGAGTCTGAATGATATATATCTTTTCCTCTTGTAGCTTGTATTCTCTTTAATATTTAATATTTTCAGCAGGGGTTGGTGAGGGACATTCTCCTTTTCTATTTATGGTCTTTTCTAAACATTTTTCCTGTTTTCCAAAAGAATTAAAGGCAAAACTCACGCATGGAACAGGAAACTTCTTCGAGTGCTAGCTGGAATCGACTTAGGGCCTGCTGCAGTAGGGAATAGGATTTTCTCCCGCACTGACAAGGATTTTGAACTGCAAAGTCTCTGATGTTGGGTGAACCTGTTGGAAGTGAAGGCTGTGTGATGCATGTCTCTAATTCCTTTGTAGTCGTGACTTCATTGATGTCTGAAGTGCAATAGAGATACGCATCCATATCAGTCAGTGAGCTTATCTGTATTAAACTTGCTGCTTACTTGGGTGTTACCAGAAGGATACTGACTATTTCTTGCCACAATCTTGATGGATCCTGAGTTATGGGGAGGAACTCCTTGAGTTCTATGGGAAGTGTAGTGGTCTTTCCACTGGGGCAGGAATCTGAAGGGTTGTTTCCTTGGCTGGCTGTGGTGCAAGCTCAGATATTATTAATGCTCAGAGTTATTCCTTGCGGGTGTAAAAGGAAGAGTAATTATTTGCTTAGATACTAGTTGTGAAAGAATAAGATAAAAATTGAAGAAATGGAAAGAGATGCAGACAAATCTGCCTGACTCAGACATTATTATGGTTCTAAATATATGTCTATTAATGCACAAAGGTACCATTATATACACTTGTATACATACAGTGCCACGGAAAGAAAATAATTTTAGTATGGAGAATACTCACCGGATAATTCAGAACCTTTTGAAGAAGATGGCATGGAAACAAATCCCTGCTCTTACGGAAAAGACCCTTTGATCCTCTGGCCTTGATTTTCTGCTGCTATAAACTGGCAGAACTCCACTGAGGCCATTTATATTCATACAGAGCAGACAGGACCCTGGTATTTACAGTCTTAGCTGAAAGAATAGAAAGCCAAATCAATTCCTGATTTAACTTTACTGAATATAAAGCTATGTATATGACCCATTATCATTATGGGAAAATATTTAAATGTAGAGCCAATGCAAATGAAATGTAAAAAACATCTTTAACTGTTCAGTTACTAATTTTACATAGGTCATTATGAGTTTCTGCAGTGGTGTGTGCTTAGAACATTGCTTTAACAAAAATATGATATACATTTTCAAGTCCTGTTCAAATCATGAAACTTGATTACATACATAACTACTAAAGATGCCCACCTCCTTTAAAGTTTTTTTTCCCTCTGCACCTTGGCAAGGATTGGAAATGGACTCTGCTTTATCTTGGAATTGTTTTAAAAAGATCTGACATCCTTTGTAAAAACATACATACACTTTCTTACAAAGGCGGACGCTCTCAGTTAGTGATGCAACACTAAATGCAGAAATAAAAATAGGACCAAATTCCTAGTTACTCAGCAACTTCACGTACGACGTGGCGTGGCTAAACAGCCACTTGGTATCAGAGTGTCTGCTTGGATAGCAGGCTGATTGGTATCCTGTTGTCCTCTACCTTCACTTTTACTCAGGAGTCTAAGCAGTAGCTTGCTCCTACCTAGGTACAAATTCCGACAGCCCTGCAAGGAGGCTGCGAGGCGATTCAGTTAGTTACGCTGACCAAAGCGGCTGAACCGGCAGCCTCGTGCTGGGGCTCCATGCGTACTCCAGCCCGCTGAATAACTGAGCCGAGCGTGGCTATTCACCTCTGTGCTGCAGAGGTTTGCGTTACCACCGCCGTCAACGTGCTGGTACTCCTGAAGGTGTGCAAGGGAAGAGTGACGACTGGCAAGGGCCGGGGCGGAGATTCACCAGACCCTCTTCGCTTACCGGGGCCGTGCCGAAGAGGCGGCTTACCGCCCTCCTTCACAGGCCGCCGTTCAGCCTCAAGCCGCCCGGTAAAGCAAGGAAACCCGTGCTAAGGGCGCTGGCTGGCCTCAGGAGGCGAGCCCCCTGCGCCGCAGAGCCGAGCCTTGCGCTAGCGAAGGGCCTTCCCGCCGCGGTGTGCTTTCTTGTGGCCAGGCGGCAGTTAGGGCAGGTGGGCGCGGGGGCCCACCTCCGCCCGCCTGGGGCACGGGCACTTCTCCCAGGTGCTAAAAGTCTGCCCGTCCCTCGGGAAAACGAGGCAGAGGGTTTTCTCTGCAATGGTATTAAGTCGTAGAACGTCTCGAAAGATGAGTTTGGTAAATTTGTGATTGCTGGCTGTTGGAGGTGACACCTTGTGTTTTGCTGGCGAGGTACTGTAAGCCAGCGTTGCGGGGGTAGGAGCTGTGAAACGCCACGGAGTCAGGCTGGAGATAGTTTTAGTGCTTGTTTATGACAAGTTTGCAAGAAGAAAAGCAAGTGTTAAAAGGCACTGTCATTTTTATAGACAGGCTACTTTATTTGCAATTGCAGTGCCCCACAGTTAAAATGGAAATCAATTTTAATGCCTTATGAAAATACAGAAATATTTGTCTCATTTACAGCACTTCCAAAAAGGACAGATAATAAAACTCCCCTGATTAACGATCTATAATTTTATGTGCTCTGTGGTGCCTTGTTCAGTACATCTATCTGCACAAACGTTTCAAAATAATAAGCAAAGATAGCTCTGAACAAAATCCCTAAATCTAACTTCACACTGAATTTCAGGTTGTCGAAACTCTCTCTATATATTCAAAGCTTGCTTTGATCTGAATATTCCCAAACTTTGGGGAAGTAGGTACTCTGCTTTAAAAATCTCTAACCAAACATTTCTCAAGCAACCACTTAGTACCCGTCTGGACTACAAAAAGCAAAGCAGTCAGGGACCTGCCCATATAAAAAGAACCTATAGAACGTAACAATTGGAATAACTGCACTCTATAGGAAGATAATGATATTCTATAAAAGGACTCTGAAGATAGTTGGATTAAATGGAAAATGGTATTTTTCAAGAGAGTGAATCATACTAAAATAAATACTTGATACAATTCTTGAGAACCTTTGAGTGCCCAACTGAAAAATTAGTGTAATCATTTTGTAATTCATAGGATTTGCAACACAGTTATCTCTTGAGCCATTAAAATGAGATTAAAAATTGTGTGGGATTCTTCAGGGTATTTTGTGGCAGCGCTAACACCATAATTTCTGGCTTTAGCCTCATTCTATCATGTGTTACAACAGAGTTTGTTCTTTTGTGGCTGTTGTGGTTGAGGACTCTGGTGGCACTGTTTCTGGAGTGCAGGTGTGTACTTGTAGCAAGTAAGCCTTAAGTTTAATGAGTTTTCTTGAATCCATCTGCTTTTCTGTCCATATGTATAAAACCTTGTAATATGCAATATTATATGCATAATTCTTAGAAAGAAGCAAGTGTCATTTATTATGTTGCTTATGCTCCTCAGAATAACTTAGCTAGAGGACAAATTCTACCGATTACTTGGAAGTGTTGACTCTGCCATTTAGGTTTGCTGCAGATTGCACATTTGTTCTTTGAGAGAGAAATGTTGAAATCCATTTTTCCATCCTCTTTTCCTTATTTTCGTTTTTGTCTTTCCGACATCAGATTTGCAACTAGCTTTCTTAAACTTGACAAGACACTACATTAATCCGATGAGCTACTTTCCTGCTGGATAAAATTTTTAAGTAAAAAAGATGGAAGGCTGGTGTCTGGGCCAGGAAACATCAAAGCACCCTTAGCATTTAATGCACAAGCTTAGCATTTGAAAAGCTTTCAAAAACAAACAATCAGGAAAATAGAAAATGGTCAGCCTGCTTATTGAATGAAAACTCAACTCTGAATTGCTGTTGTTTAAGTCAGCTGCTTACACTTTGGCTCCTCTGCCCAGCAAGGATTCTGTTACCTAATGTATTTCAAAATCCAGACTGTCAAAAATACTGACAGCTCGCACTAGCTGAATAGCATTTCCCGCAACAAAATTGTGATCCATTTAAGGCTCTTTGTTTCGGGTTGTGAAACACTTCCTGAATTCCACAGATTTATTTGCCATTCACGAATGTTAATAAAGTAAACTGTACAAAAAATCATGGGCCAGTGGATACCTTTCTGCTGAGAGCAGGAAAAAGGGAGCTAGTGGGAAGAGAAGTTGGCTGAGCAGCAAAATATTGTCCGTGCTCTGAATGTCATGTTTGATGTCTTGCTTTTGATTCTTTTGCAATATTTGTACGAGAATCCTGGTTGTCCAAAACGCTGGCTGAATAACACCCCTCTCCACCCCCAATGTGCTGGCAAACAAGGTATCCCAATTCAATTGGCTGCTATTCCAAGGGTAATATTATTCATTACGGGTGTGTTTTACAAGGTGCTTGCAACTGAGAGCGTTTACTAATTGACAGGATTAGGCTCTGATCACAAATGTTCAAAGAGTGTTTATCTGGTACTGCTTGTAATTCTCTACTTCCCAAAATTTAATTTTTGAAATGTATGTTCTTCTGATACTTTTCACTCACTGTCCCAGAACCAACAGATCAAAGTCATCCTTCAAAGACGATACTGAAAAAACATAACTTGGAGTGCTCTGAACAGAAGTGATGAAATTAAGAATGAAGTAAAATTAAACAATGTTAAATTTAGGAAAAACAACTCGCTGAAATTCAGATATACTAGGCTCTGCAAGTACCACAAGGGAAATTGGTGACGCTGATTTGCTAAGGTCAGTTAAAAGAAATCTGAAAAAAATGTTGGAGAATGTGCTGTAGGAACAAAATGCTGCATAGGCCAGGAGTTGGATTTGATTAATATTTTCCCTCTAAGACTAAGGTACGTGAGAATGAATGGTTGAAGTCTGAAGAATTTTACTTGTTAAGATTGTTATCGTCTTGGGATTCCAATTCTGATAATGGTAAAAAGGATGGTTCAGTTTAGTGATGTAGGTTCAGTCTGACTGTTTTAGTTCCAGAGCATCTCTGCAAACTCTTGATTTGTACACAGGCTGGCAACCCATATATGAAGCATCACTGCCAGCCTTTGCAAAAATGAGAAATGATGCATTATTTAAATATTCTGCTTTTCTGAACAGTCTAGTTGCATTACAGTTGCACAGTAAGATAGGAGAGATGTCTTTTTTTTTTTTTTCTGCTCCTAAAAAAGCAGCGTAATTTAGAGGTGAGAATTTTGAAGTGGAATGTTGGATCAGAACCACATTAGGGCTTTGAGAAAACCTATGTCTGCATGTAGATCTGTGGCTCATGACTTCATGGCTCAGCCTTGATCTCTTTGCCTAAGTAAATGACATCACATTTGATCTTACTTTGGAATGTGTGAATTTAATTTTTTCCAGAATCCGAAACCACTGTCAAATTTATATTCGCAGGGCATGCTTCTTTTACTGTTTTTATTCCTTGCTTCCTTATTGGACTTAACAGCCACACTATACAGCAATCGATATAATATATACAGAGAACAGGGTATGGCATTGCTACATTTTTCAACAAGAAAAGGGAACCTTATCCTTACTGAGAGCTGAAGAGGCCATTGAAGCCCTTTGGTTGTCCACTTGTCAATTTGAATAGATGTGTATTGAGTCAAGCCCGTATTTTCATGAAGCATTTGTATTACCCACATCAGGGAGGTGCTGCCGGTTTAAATAATTTGGAACAAAACTTAGTTCAGTCAACTTCAAAGTAGTCTGTCTTTTGGTCACTATAAATTCCTCTTGACACTCCCATCCCACTGTAGCTCTGTCAGAATCAACATAGCGAACACACGGACTCTCACTGCCGTCCCGTGTAGTTGGGCTCTTCTATAATGCTGCCAGTTCTCTGGGACAGTTCCAGGGAGCTGCAGCTTACCAAGAGGCTCCCCGGAGGAGAATGTAATTTTTACTTACTTTCTGTTCCAAAACATGCCTCCACGTAACCCTGCCTCACCCTGTCCTCCCCAAAGGAATGGCTAGGGGAGAATACCAGCGCCTAGACTGATTACCACTTGTTGGTTTAACTGAGTGTTCAATTTTGCTTTTCAGTTGACCTTCCCTAACCTTTCTTTTCCGGATGGAATTTTACTTCTGGTGCCAAGCACTGAGGAAACAAAAATGTGTGTTTCTTCAAACCACCCCCATCTTATTAACATTCAGAAAGATGTTTGCTGATGTATTCAGTAGGAGAGGAAAGTGATTGCTACCTCACAGTAAAGTTTCTCTGTTTTAAGTGTTAATTGTTTTAAGCACTCTGGAGTTTTCTGTGACCTCTAGGTCTTGTTTTTTTAAATGGTGGTTGATGCAATCTCTCAGAAGAAGGGGAGAAAAAAAAGTACTTTGCTGGCCTATTTTCAGGTAACCTCTAAAAGTTCAAGTGGACCAATTACACATAAAAGAACAACAACTTTTGTAAAGCTTCATTTGAATCCCAGAGGGGAAAAATGATAGAAAATCAATTAACTTTCCACATGAAAAAATAGCTCATATTGCTAAGCTTTCCTTGCATAGTTTCTTGATTATGTTTGGAAGCAAATTGCCTTGATTATACCTTTGACGGGAAGGAAAGCCTTTTAATTAATTTAATACATGCTATAGCAGTGCTAAATTGTATCATAGAACAATTAAGTGGGCCTACGTGGATATTTTTGCCCTGTTGAAAATGGATATTGCTCACTTAGTGAGTCATGCTCTTGCTGGGTTGACGCAATTACCCATTCACTGCAGAGCATGTGACATAAAAGCTATTAGGGCCTTTTACATAGAATAGAGGCTAAATGGAGTAAACAAAAAGCCAATTTTGGTGAAGAGTCTGAAATGTGTCCTCTGGTCACAAATTTGGAGAAATCTGAGCTAAGCTTCAGACCCTGTACCCACGCTGGGGACTGAACCAGACCCCGCTAAGACAGCCCCTACTTTGGGAATATTCGGACTTCAGATCTGTTTTCTATTGGTCCTGGACTGAATGAGGAGTGGGAGTGATTCTTTGTTTGTCATTTACTGACAGATGATCCTCAAACTGTTGTGCAGCTACAAGCTATTGATAGCAAATTCGTAGTAGCATCTACAATAGCTGCTGCACTACCTGCTTCTTAAACCAATTTTTGCCTCAAGGTCTTAGCCGAAAACAATTACATTTGTTGTGTTTGCTAAGAATAAAATTTTTAAATGACACTATTAATTCAAATGTTCGAAATATAACAAGAAGCAACGCATTCTATTTCTTTTTTTTTTACAAAAGATGTGTGTTCTTGTATCACTAATGATGTTACATGGTGTTGCTGAAAGAAAATAATATTAAAAATCTTCTTGATTTGTCTCTGTTGATAATGTGCATTTTCTTGTCTTGCTAAACTAGTACAACTGGGTCACTTTTTACTTTCCCTGATGGATCTTGCCTGTTGGGAATGTATTTGCCTGCACCATGCTTTTCATACTGAGATCTGCTATGTCTTTCCTGGTGAGTTGTAGAATCAAATATCCAAGAGCTGAATAATAAAGGAAAGGGTCCACCACCAGAGAATCTCTCTTATGAATTCACTCATAGCTGTCTAAGCTCAGATAAAATATTATCACACATTTTTCTAATATCCCAAGGCCATAAACAATGACAAATAAAACCCTGTACAAGCGAGGAACAATACTCTCATTGCGTGCTCTCTGTTCTTTCTCATTTCTTAGAGAAGACCCAACTGGTGAGGGATTTGTTTATAAAAGGAAGCTAGTGACTGTGGTTGAGGAAAGACTCAAGATGGGAGAGGAAGCTTTCCTGCAGCAGTGTCAAAGCGAATCTGTGCTAGAAATGAATTTCAGAGGTGCAGAATCATGGCTGTGAGTGCTGTACCACAGGACTGGTGTGTTCTGAGCTAGTGCATTCTACATTATTTAGAGATTTAATTTAATTAGAAATCTTAGATTTAATAACTAGCATTTTGAATTGTGACAGAATTGGGCTGGAAAACATCAGTATGCAAGGAGCACTGTCAGATGCACTCTCTAGGCTTGTGTACCAGTAAAAATACTTGGTATTGACCAGAATGGCAAAGCCAGTAACCAGAATGGCTGCATGACATTGCCTGGCATTAGGTAGGGAGGTGCAGTTTGCACCACTTAATTCAGTAACGACTGACTTTCTCGAGGATAGGTTTCAAATCTGCTTGTGGCTCACGGAGGGAGCCAGTACGGTGAAAGGGCTAACTCAGTACCTGCCCCTCCCTGGTCCCAGCTGGTTGCTGCCAGTCTTTTGGACCAACTGGGGACTATAGCTTCAGTGACCTTCACTGTGGTGATCAGGCTTAATCAACTGAGTGCAGTCAGTAAATGTATCTGAGAAAGCAAATGTATTTGTTTTCCACCCTGGTGGTACGAACACATATTTGCTTTTTGCATCTGTGGCATGAATGGTCCAATACAGCCCTCTGCCTTCCCATCAAGAGGGATTACGCAAAAAAACCCCAACTTTTTCCTTTTTCGTTATTTAAATTTGTCTTTCCTATCATCACAGATGCCATACATTTATGTACTTTTTTAATTCTCCCAAGTGAAAAATAGCAAAAATATAATATGCCTTCACAGTACTGTATTTTGATTGCATTAAGGTTCTATTTTTAATGTTTAGCCTTCTTCATCAAGAGAAGAAAAATACATTCTCATCTTGTTGAAAGGCAAAGATAGACGGTTTGGGAACTCTGTTAGTGCTGGGATCAGCATCACAGTTAGCCAAGACCTAACCCCTCTGAAAGACGAAGAGTGTGTCAAAGATGATTGAAAAAGTTACTGATGCATAAAGGCAGTCATGTATGGCTAATCATTCCCCCTGTAACTGGAATGTGATTTCCATTGGGTTACTCTAGGAAAGGTGCTGCTTGACAGTTTCAGCACAAATATTAAAGGCAGACAGCATTTTTAGGAGAAAAACCCTGATCTATTTCAGTTCTTGAATTTTCCACTTAGGCCTGGGATCATTAATTCCTAACTCAAGCTGTGCCCCACGAGAACAACAGACCGATAAGAGACTCCCAAGTGTGCTGCTAGCGACTGACTCTCTTAAGAGACTAATGGATGATGGGCAGGGTTTAAGGGAAAGCTGACAAAGGGAGAGAAGAAAGATCGCTAACTAAAAAGTTTTCTTCTTTTGGACAAGAAAGATTAAAGAGGTGAGATCAAATATGTGATTCAGTTTGGGAAATGGGATTAGAAAATCAATGTGGGACTTGCTGAGCGTCACGTAAGAGTTCCAAAATCCTCTGGGCACTGTTTCCCAGTACCTAAGTCCAGAATACCAGAAAAATTACTTAGTTACCCTTAATTTTTTTCTTTTTTCTCTAAAATAACAGGAAAAGCAGGGTAACTGTATTGACGCGGTAAAACCAATTCTCAGTGCAAAACACATGGTGGCAATGTTGCACCACTGCTGAACGACCGCCGTGCGGCACTTACCCAGCCAATATTCATTTACTGAGCAATAAATAGGTAGATACAGTAGAGTGCTGCTTTACCCAGGGAATATTATACTTGTACATGGTATCACTGATTGTTTTTTCTATTAAAATAGAGAGTAAGGTATAGGAAAAATACTTTTTTTCATTTCTTTTTACCACTCTTGTATTATTTGCGTGCATCCTAGGCACTGATACAGTTTAAGTTTTGCAGAAATAATGTAGCTTGGAAAAAGATATGACTAATTAGTTTCATTCCATAAAACCGAATACACCTGCCTTAGAGGAGCACTTAGGATAATGAAAACCTCTACCCATCACGCAGACAGAGAAATCAGGAACTGTGAAGGTTTCTCCCTCTCAAAAGAAAGCTTTACTGTTCAAACAAGCTAGTCGCTTTCAAAAAGATCTCTAGCCTAAATATAAGCTTCCCTAAAAGTCTACAAAGAAACAGTGGCATTGCAGAAGAACTTAGCAGGAAAAGTTTCGGGCACACGTAAGGGTGAGTTTCTGGGTTCAGTGGCCGTGGACGGCTCTCGGCACAGAACCCCTCAGAGCCGGTGGGGTTTGGCTGAACCCTTCAGGTGATGACTGCAGCAGAGCAGCCAAGGGTTCATGCGCCGGTGGCTTTCTTCTCCGTCCAGCCTGACAGGAGGGCCCTTCAGAGGCAGGCTGAGCAGGAGACGACTTACGCTACAAAGACAATGCTGACTGCCGAGTATTTCAGGTCTGGGGCTGTTGTCTTTCATATTTGTCCTGCTTTGGGTGTGCTGTTGCAGCTCCACCAGCTCGGTTCCCAAGCCACGGTCTTCCCTGGTTTTTCCTCGGCCTCTGTCGAGCTCTGCGCCCCAGCAGACAAACCCTTCTCTGTGCTTCTGTCACGGCTCAGCTGATTTCCATTTCACCAACACAAAATTAATGAGGTTTTTTCCTTCTGTTTTTCAGCCTCTTGGGCCTAGACAGGTTATCAGCCACTGCCGGGTTGTTCCGATCGTCCTTAGCTCCAAGATCTGGATTCAACCCTAGGTCTCGGTGACAGGAGCAATGCACTCAGGAGGTATCCCCAAACTACCCTCCGCGGCGCTGCCTTGCTCTCCGAGTGGGAGAGGCCGAGGGGAATAGCAAAGCTGTAAAGGGCTCAAGATGTCTTCTTACAGTGCAAGAAGGAAAATGCAGGGGTTTTGCAGCTAACAAGCAATGCTGTGCTGTTCCTTTCTCCCCGTTCTACCAGACACAAATGTAAAATAAAATGGAAAAAAAAAAATCTCAAAGCGTGAGAGCAAGCACTCCAAGTAAGCCACACTCATATAACTGCTTAGATTCATGCCTGGGAGATAAGTACTTTCAAACTGGTTGGTATAGGCTAATTTTTGTGAGCAACACATACCCACACAGGGCAGCAAAAAATAAATATTAGGAATTAAACAAGTATTTGGGTCATGTTGCTGGTAAGGTTGCTGTAAATAAAAGCCAGCTAAACCCTCTGAAAATGTGTTGAAGTAATTGATACAGCAATAGCAGGGAAACTAAGTGGGGTTTTTTTCAATGCCTAAAGTCCTTTTTAGGTGTACATTTCCAGGATGAAGATCAAAAGCCTTACAATTCCATGTCTTATTGATTCACAGGAGGCATAGCTTAAGTGGTAGTGGAAAAATTTGGAATCGAAATTTGCCAACAACTGCTAATCAGGAGTTTGGTATCTTGGTAGTTCCTACCTCTCCCTGCATCCAACAACCAAGACTGAGGCCTTCAAAAACGTATTGAGGGAGGAAACATAAGTGCCATGTAATTCTTTTTTAGGTGCATAACATAACCCATATGTTATGATCATTATCAGGTGCGTAATATAACCCGTATGTTACGAACATTATTTCTACTGTCAGTAATTTTTAACAAGGGAAATGAATCAGAAGAAGTGGCCATGGTAATGAATTTTCTTGAAATGTGTCATTCTTGAGCAATTCAGCTGGAACTGTAGGGACCCCGCTTCAATCCCTGCACGGGATTGAAGAAGACCTGCCTCCCGTACCGCCGTCTCCCCGGGGCAGACCTACATGGTTACTAATCTTCCAATCCTATTACCCACCCCAAGAGCAGCCTCTCTGTGTGGCTGGTGAAGCTCCTTCCAACTTGCCATCTTCCCTGCCTCCGAAACGCAATGATAGCTCCTGTACCCCTTCAGCCAGTGCTTTTTCTCTTTCTTTTCTCCCTATTCAGCCTCTGCCAAGTCCCCACTTGCCCAACACCTCTGTCAATAGTGCATAGGGATCGTACTACTTTGTGTGATTTTCTGCAGGCCACACTGATGGAGATGAACAACCCGGATGAGTTTCATTAGGAGCCCTTGGACCAGCTGCCTAAAGTCACAAGGCAAAGGAATGCACCACCCTGTGTGCCTAAGCAGTTTGGTTTACCTGCATCTTTCTGGTTTTATTTTAAACCTAAGCTTGAACTGACAGGAAACAAACGCTACTAGCAAGAAAATGATAAATCCCTTTTGTAAAAATTATCATCTGTGAAGTGCAAAGAAATAGCCCAGCTAAGCATTTGTAATTTAGAAAGAAGGACATTAAGAAGATCCATTCCAAAACACTTGCACATCTTAAAAAAAATTCCTGCTGCCTTTTGCTTGTTTTCTCCCCTCACACATAAGTAAAATATTAATTCCCTAGTCTCAAACAATGCTAAAACCCCAAACATTTACCAGATGCTCTGTTAATGCTTAGGATAAAAAATTATGCTTTTGGCCCTTTGTATGAATGGCACGATGAACTTCTGCACCATCTTCTGCCAATCTCTTGAAAGGACAGTACAAGAGTCATTTTTGTAGTCCAGGCATTAAGTCCCCAGGATGCCCAGCAAGGCCTCCTTGGTGTGCAGATTTATTTCCACTAAGCAGCTAGAAGTATTTCAGGGAGGGAAAGATGTTGAAGAGAAATACAGTAACTATAGATAGTAAAGGCAGATGCTGTAGAGTACTGATTGAGGGCTAGAAAGTTACAGAGATTGTGATATTTAACGCTCATCACTAGTTCACAGCCGATGTACCTTTACTCTCCTACCCCGGTAATATTTTACTTGGTCAAGGTTTGGTGGTAACAAACAACAAAATCCATAGTACATCATACATTTTCTCCTCCACAGGAATGGCACATGGAAAAAGTGTGAACTTCACATACAGATGCTGAATTAACAATCCTGTTTTCATGAAGTACATAGAAAGGATTTATTGGGTGAATCTCAGATGTAATATAAGCTCTTTTAGAGGCAGAGGGCGAGATTCCCCGTTCATTTCTGCAAGTGTGGATGGAATAAAACAGGAGTAGTTCAGACAGGACCATGGAAACGCAATCGCCCAGCCTGCCTTGCAACTAAAATCAGTTTGTCCTCATACAAAGTGACACAGGCTAGAAAATGGCTCTGCTGTCCTGATTATCTTTCTCTTTATTCTTCTTTACTACCCTGCAATCACTGGGCAATCTGTTTTGTAGCAAACACCATTGTCTTTGGGTCACTTCCTTTTCATGCTTTATTACATCTCAGTGGAAGCTGCTTGCTTTGGGTGGTCTGGGCATCTGCAGGAGTAGAAGAGAGCTCCTGCAAGATGTTTAAAATATATTCCAACATTTTCCATGCTATTCTGTGACAGATGTTTTGTCCAGTCATATTAATCTATTGTCTTGAAAATTAGTTCCTATTAAAGAAAATGCAGACCTCATTTTCCCCCTTTTTTCTCACTTCAAATATCTGTTCTAGTACTTTATTGAGGTCAGAGTAGGGGATCAGCAGTAGCGTGCATTAATTTTTATCCCTTCCATAAAGGTATTATCTTCCTGTTCCCAGTCATATAATAAATATTTTCCAAATTGAAAATTCATTAAAAATCCTTACTACTCAGCTTATGATTCAATTTGTTGGTTTTCTTGCGGTTCTGGGATGAAGTGTATCTGGTTCACTTTATTGAGGTCACTGGGCGTTTGCTTCTTCCCCAGAAGCCGTTATTCTACTTTTGAGATCCTCAGTTCCATTAACAATCATGCTTTTGCCCTCATGTTCAACATCGTTGTTGCTACTGAAAACAAAGATTAGGTTTTAGTTTGTGGGCTATAAATAGAGTGCTTTTGGTCTCCCTGCCATACTCCTTGCCTGCTGCATGATGATCCCATTTCTTCTTTCATTAATATCTGTGATTATACAAAAAGGATGTGTCTACTAATAAAAATTACTGGTGGCAATGCTGGGTAATGCTTTCAATATAGAAAAGGGCCAGAACACCACTCAGTGGGCAATGGTTTCCCTTGAGAATAGAAGCAACGTGAATTAGATGGCATTCAGTAGTATAAAGTGAAAGGAAATTCACGTGAGGAGGGATTTGCCAATAACCAGCCCTCCTGGGAACTCGCCAGTCTTCCAGTAAGAAGAGTGGGAAGGGGACTTTGATGTTATCAACGTAACAGTAATTTAGCCCAGCTTCGAGTCCAATCTTCTATCCTGGCCTTTTAAAATGTAGGCTTCCTTAGCAAATAACAGCATGGACAATAATAAGAAATTAATGTATTTTTCCCCATGATATGATAAAAGCATGTGTCTGTTCATTTAGTTTCTTAACGGCTCGTTGGTGTCTTTGCAATAGAAGATTTTTGCTGTTCCAAACATTTGAAAGACAGAGGGAGAGAAAAGTCTATTGTCTAAGTTTCTGTTTTCTTTAAATGTTATCCCTGAAGGCACATGTATTTGCTTGAAAATAATTGCAAATGTCACAACTCTGATTTCAGCCTATGTGTCACCTGACTTTCAGGGATAAGGGCACTTAAGTTGCTAGTAAACTCCAGCCTAGAAATACTCTGGCCTTTTCAGTTCCTAAAACACATTTCATAAGCAGCATTTCCCTTCTAGCCCGCAGCAACAAGATTTGACATTTATATATTGCCCCACACATAGATCACATAACGTTGCCAGATTCTTTATGATTAACTGATGTCATTGACTTCTGAGATAAAACAAAATTTATGTGGGAGAATCCACAGAATAAAACAAAGTTTCGATTTTATTCCGAAGTTGAAAAGGAGGAAATAGATCTTTCCGGAGGACAGCCATTCCTTCAGGAAAGCAAGCGTAAGAAAAGCCACTGCATCAATACTGGTGAGAAGCAAGGGCATGCCAAATTTATCCCACACCGAGGCAGTGTATCAGATCAAGGTATCAGAGAGAATGAGGAAAATACAGAACAGACATCAAGGAAGTCAGAGCAGATAAGTAGCATTCTCCAACTTTGCAGCAGGTCTTCTGCCCTCAGGAAGGGCTGACTCGCACTTACTTTTTTGGGCTAAACATTCACTGCTCAAGTATTAACCTTACTGGTATCATTCCGTGCCACATCTGTCTAAATACACCTGTCTTGCATCTGGATGTATTCCTGGTGTGTTAAAAAAAAAGACTTGAAAATATACAGTGGATATGAACATCACCACACTTGCACCTGACATTGCAGAGCAGGTCACATGACATTCTTTTACTAGCTGGCGCGTTGAGAGGGTTTTTTTACTGTTACTAGGAAAATTCCACAGCTAAAACATTGGGTACCACTCCTAACAAACATTTATAATTTGCTTGGAAACCACCTGAGCACCTCTGGCCTCACAACTGCAGGTTTCTGCAAGAGCTATATTCATTCAACAACATTTTTGTGGGAATTCAACAACATGGGAAACAGCAACAGCAACCTTCAGACAGCGGTGTAAGCGTGACACACAGGAAGTCAGACAGGACAGTAGTCATTTGGACATTAGAAGTATTTCAGACCTCATTGCAAATATGATGAGAAGAAAAGGCTTTTGCTGGTGTCCTGAAGGCTTTACATCTTTGCTTGCAACTCTTGCCTTTTACCACTGTGTGCCTGGATAAAAGACTATCAGGATGAATATAATTTTCCATTTGCTTGATGATGAAAGGGTGTCAAATTCGTCAGACTGATAGGAAAATGGCTTTTGTTGATTTATTTATTTTTCCCATTGGAAACGGGAAACACAGTGTGATTCTAGAAAATGTATCTTCCTGATGAGGACAAACCGTGAGATCCCACAACTCCAGAGGGACGATCAGTGACGCTGGGGTAACTTGTGCCCAGGGATTGGTGCGCTGTGCCTCCTATTTGAAGCGTTGAGGAAGTCTATCTAACCTTCCTCACTGCATATATTAAGAGCTCCTCGTTTTGGTTCATATCGCAGCAACCGATCGCAAGGAATGACGGACACTGCAAGAACCCCCAGCTAGTTAGTTTTTCATTACAGAACTGAACTTCAGCAAAAGGAAATAAGTAAGAATACTTCAAGACCTAAAGAAACCTGTTGTTCTTCTGTTAATAAAAGAAAATTGAACAAAGGAAGGAATAAGAGAAGATTAAGTGACTCCTTATCTCATAGAGCAGTGACATTTTCTTATCCTTAGATTTTGTGGCCAGCTCTAGGAGTTGTGTTAGTAAACTTGTATATTAAAATTCAAACTACTTTGCTGAACTTTAAAATATTTTCCATAATGCCCATTAAATTGAAAAGAAATCTTCATTATTTCTCTATTTGTGAATGGCTTCCTTCTGTCAACATAATTTTGTGAGTCACCAGTAGCTGATGCATTGCTTTACATTTATTTAGAGTGGTTAGAAATATGGAGTGATACATACTATGAAGTAAGTAATTTATGACAAGGTGTGCAGTATGCAAAATGTCATATAGTTTGCAGAGATTAATGCATGAGCCAAGTGCAAATACATTAACTTAACCAACTATCTGGAAAGCAAGCTTAATGAAAGAGGGAAATGAATGCAACATAGGAAGAAAAAGGCATTGTAGTGACCAAAAACTGTATATAGCATATGTATTTAATATAGGGACCTCTATGAATTAATAGCTCATCTCTGAGTTCAAGTACACAGATACTTGTCTCTGGTAGGGATGGTCATATAATTCAGAGTGGGCCAGTTACGCCTGACAATTAAAAACTGAGCACTGCAGGTTGAGTTTAGCAAATCCTGGTCTGTTCCGGGATGTCATACATCAAAGTACAGCATTTCAAAGCGTGTTTCTACAACATTTTAAAGCAAATATCCATGTCCCATTTCTGTAATACAGGTTAGTAGAAAAGGTAAGACAGCCCAGTGTCTTCAAATCTGTGCATTTCTAATGAGTTGCTGCATGTTGAGATCTTTGGGAAAGATCTGCTTGTACCCTCAGGCACACATGTAAAACCATGACTGCAAATTTTTTGAATATGTATCTGTGGTCCATCCTGAAGTCAGCTTCAAAAGTCTCTAGGTTTCTTGGTTACACTCTAAACCTGGAATATTTTCTGTGATAACACCAGAATTTACACCTTAAAGCTCTTGACCTTAAAGTCAGGCATTTTCCCTGAAGTCGTCTGTGTTGACACTACTCGCCTTACTATTTACTGTGATTGGCACACACTAATTTCAGCCTTTACAAACACCAGTAAGCTTAAGCTTAATGAAGGCCATCAGGATCTCAAAAAAACCACCATCAGAAACGCAGACCTGCCATCTTACTCTCTCTTCCTATAGTGCCTGACTCTTTTTTCCCCCAGTACTTCTGGCCTCAAGTGCTACAGCTTGTTAGGCTAGCTGTATTTCAGGAACTTCTCACGGCTGCAGGCCCACGACACCCAGACTTTTATGTGAAAGCAGCAGAGACATGAAAGAAAGTGAGCTTGAAGAAGCAGGTTTAGAGAGAAGCATCCATGCTGGTTGATGCCCTTCTTCTGTCCTAGAAGCTGTGGCAGTCCCTCCCTGTGCACCCCGCGGGCTCGGCCAGTATGGTTTCTGAAGCTCGTTACAAATTGCCATAGGTGATAAAGATGACTAGCTATGTATTTACTCCTGCATTGTGGGCTACAGTGTGAAATTTAAGAGCCCCTCAATATATAGAAAGTCCAACTAGATGATTGAATGGGCCTTTCTAGCACCATGAATCTCTGTCTATAGATATATAACTATTAGGATCCTGTTTTCTGGAGACTGCACTGTTAAATTTATGGGACTTGGCAGTCTGCAGAGGTAGCTACCATTCTGTGAGACAGAACAGATGCTGCCTGCTACACTGAAATACACAATATCTTGTTCTGAAAGTCTTTGTGGTTCATATTAATCTAAAATAAATCAAATATATTGAAAACATACCCTAACTTTAGGGGCAAGGACAAATACAACGTAATTGTGTTTGACTGACTTTTCTCCACTTGGAATTTGGAGCAGAAATCATAAAACTGTAACCAGAGGATGTCCATCAGAAATCAAGATTTCCTCCCATGGTATTTTGTCTTTGCTTATAGTTTTATTTCCACAGTTGCTATTTAGAGTGAAATCTTATACTTAGACATTCAGAGACAGTCTCTCTTGGCAGATAACGTTCTCAAAAACCCCTTATGGAAAAGGCTATCACAATGACTGTGATAATATTAAGACACTGTTGAATATGCAAAAGTAAAAGTACTAAATCTTACTAATCACTACTACAGTCATTATCCATGTTTCAGGAAAAGACAGTTTTAAACTTTTGTATGCGTAATTAAAAAAAAAAGACACTAAGGAATGGAAATATTTCCTATTTTAATTCCTGATTTTGACTGACAATAAATAGAACTGCTGACAACAGGAACTATTTTTCCAGATCACTAGCAGAAGAGTAGGTGTTATATATGGAATAGAAGTAGTGTATTATAGACTGGAAATTGTATGTTTTCAACAAAACATACCTTGGAAACCACTAACTGCAATTATTTATTTCTCAGTCACTAAAAATATGTGTTTAACTGCATTTTAACTAGCTTATTCATCATTTCCCTAAATAGTTTCTTGGTTAGTATGGTAAAAGAAAGAAGACATTCTAGTTCCTTTTTTATCCTTTCAAACCACATGTCTATAGCATGCATTAATTTTGAAACCACAGAGTAAAATGCTTTTTCTGTGTGTGTAGGCATGACTGAAAAATGGTGAGAAATAAGGAAAACACATGTGAAAAAAGCCATGTCTTCTGCTCTGTCTTTGCTTCAGGGACTTAGGTGACATTGGTAAGGAACAACAGTAGCTACTCAACTGGCTTGCACGTGGATGAACAGGAACAAAAGTCACCTTGGCTAATGTCAAACAGTGGGTCTGAAGTTTATAATCAGCCCATTTCTGGGCCCAAAATTCAGGGAAGTTCCTTCGGTGAAAGTAATTTACAGATTTTTTTCCTTCCCACGAGTTAAAGAATTCCACATATCCTGCACTCACAGCTGTCACTAAGCTAATGTATCTCAAAAATTTGTGTGCATATTAGAGAAAAAGATAGGTCATATTCCTCTTAAATATGCTCTGAAGGCTACCTTCTGCCTGGCTTACAAAATTCATTAATTGGCTTTTTTTTTAACAATGCATTCTCTCCCGCCTTTTGCTGTGTACACTGGCTGTTTCGATTGTATCTATTCATAATTTCCAAGCGTTGTTCAAGCCACGAGGGAGAAACTGTGCTGACAATAGTGCTAAGCATTGTTTGCTTCCGGCAGTCTGGAGAGGTTTGTTGGTTCATTTCTTTTCCCCACAGTAACCTCATGATATCCATGCTGCCTCAAAAGAAAAGCATTAAAAACTACCTACTTTTTAACTTTAACTGGAGCCTGTTTACCTCATTATTTCTACTCAGTAAGTTTTGGAACAGCCTCTGGGTTTGGTTATATAGTTACATGTTTTTGGTATCCATTTCCTTCTTACAGGTTTTGTGAAATTAGGTGTCATTCACAGAGGTAAGGTTAACAATGAGCAAAAGTTCTCGTTTCTTTTATCTTCTCAGTAAATGTACTGTGATTTTTCCTAATTTAATTGACCAATAAAAGATATAGCTTTATTAATTCTGTTAATTTTCTGATGTGAAAACTTTTGATCTCATTGTGTTTAACTAAGTCCATTATAAACTGAATCAGTATCCATAATAGCATCATTACACACTAGGCCCACATAATATTTATTCCACAATTTGTGGCTCATTTGAATTTTGAGATGTAGTTATCCACCAGTTCTTTCTGTTTCTTCAGGAATGATAGCGAAAAATACTGGAAGAAAACTTTATTTCATGAAATTTTATTTCAATTATCTCTATTTTGTCTGCTAAGAAAAAGGGAAACCACTTCAGGTAAATATTTTATTACTTGATGAATCGCTTCAATTGCCTTAAAATCAGTCTTTGAGAGATAACTATATACCTCAGTCCTTTTTGTTTCTGTTCAAATATATCCAGAGTACCAATACTGTCTGTATTCCTTCCACTTAGCTTCACAACTTTTCGTTCATGTCATTTATCTTATAGCCAGAAATTGAGCCACATTCCTTTATTATTTTGAATAGTTCTGGGATTGATTTTGAAGGGATTGAAATATCCTATAAAGCAGCATCCACATAAAAAGGAAATTTTATGAATGAGATTTCCTGGTTTTATTGCCCTTGTTTCTTCCTCCCTCTTTCTTAGACTGTCAATGGTTCTGCTGACATGGCAAAAGGTGCCGACAGATACCCCGTTGTGGATAGGGCTCAGCCTAAATAACTGGGCTGCACGTGAGATGTTCCTGCTCCTCCTTTCATCATCTTCCTTCTCTCCAAACAAAAAAACTGGAGTGAACCATAGGGGATGCTGGGAGTCGTGTTTCCGAAAGGCGGTGGAGATAATAGAGGGAATGATTTTCCACACGGGTGAGACATGGGGGCTATGGGAAGGGGGGTGATCTTCCCTACAATCTCCAAAATGCAGAAATAAAGTCAGAGACACGGGGGAGAAATCTTAATCTCCGAAGATCCCCTGGGAAGGATATTTCTGTGGTTATCCTGCACAAGTGGGTGGTGAAACATGTCAATTCACTGCCCTTTTTTGCCACGGGATTCTTTCCTCTTTTTGGAGTGAAGCCAGATCTGCAACTAGTTAAAAATCTGCCTCCTTTTAAGGACTCCAAAAATCGAATGTGGAGGGTCTGCTGTTTTCAACAAGTGGTCAAAACATGCAGAAGCTCTATGATTGTTGGTAGACAAATGGATTTCAGTCTACTGTTATATTTCTCTCCCCTACCTCCCAAACTGTACAGAATGTACAAACCACCGCAAAACCTTTCTGGCTCAAAAAGGAATCCGGCAGTCATGAATAAAGAGTTTGGGTCAAGTAGGTGTCAGGACAGCTGGTTTCTTACATGTTTTATAATACGTTATAGTACAGTGTTCTTTCATGTAAGGGTGCAGAGGAATTGCCTGTGTCACGGCTCTTGAATGCTGTGATCTTCCACAGTGTATCACAATTACTGAAAAACTTCTGGCTAAATAATCATGATCAAGACCTTAGAATTTTCCATTTCATGTCTCCTGTGTGGTGGTTTCACTGATGATAGAACAGACTGCTGTGTAAATCACAAATGGAAATGCAAACAACTAAAATTATGTTCTCAGAAAGCTACTCTCTCATTCCTCGCCGTTCCTCTGCGGCTACGGCCAGCTGTAAGCTATAATGGTATCCGACTACTATTTCTTGGAACCTCCCAAAAAGACTAATTGCTGGACATCACCAGCAAGTCTCTCCTCCACGCAACCCTCTGCATCGTGCCCTGCCGGTGTGTAAGGAAGCCAGGGACTGTACACAGAAAACACTAGGTAAGTGTGCATGTTATGTCCTATGTAATACATTTATCATCAGACACGCTCTTTTGGGTGCGGGGGTGGGAGGCCTGTGTTGGAGAGCCTGTGTGTCACCCACAGACTGCTTAAAGCTCATTTCAAAAGGAAAAGTGTGAAGTTGGAGTATACTGCACGGGCTGCATACACAGCCCCACACATCAATTAAACCCCAAAACCTCCTTTTAGAAAACATAGGGTCTTACGCATTAATCACAGTTGAATGAAAGGTGTGGTGTGGGATTTTACTAACTAGAGGTGGTCCGTTTCTCAAATTATTCAGCAAACATAATAGACTTCTAGCAAAGATACAGGTGCTTGGAAAGGCACACTCTGTAATCCATATTTGTCACTGTACTTATGGAATATCTGAAAAGAAATATAAAGAATATAAAGAAAAAAATGTTTAATATAGAAATAAATATAGAAAATAAATAAATGTAAAATTTCTAAATATAGAAATATAAATATATAAATAATACAAATATTTATACAAGAATATAATATTATACATGATATTATAATAATATAACAGAATATATAATTATATATTTTATGATAGATATATAAATAATAGCTATATATTCTATATAAATATAGAAATATTCTAGAAATGAATAAACACAGAAATATTCTAGAAATATTCTAAATATAGAAAATACATAAAGGAAAATAAAGAAAAGAAAAGAGAAGAAAAGAAAAGAGGACCTGTCAGCTATTTTTTCAGTCATTATCTCAGATCCAGCTCTAACACCAGAAGAAGGTCACACTCACAAAAGAAAACAGGGCTTTCGGTAACTGTAGTTATGGGCACAAAGCTGATAATTGGGCTGATTGTAATTCAGTTCTAATCCTTCCTGGGAAATAGTTACATTTGATATAGTTCGGTGAAAGGCACAATGGCGTCAGGAGAGATGGGTGCAAAGGCTGAGACAGAGTTGGTGGGTGGGTAGAGCAGATGGAGGGCTGCAGTGAAAAGCCCCACTGGGAAATGGCACCGGTGGGTAAGGTTAGTGTGGAAACACGAAGAGCACAAAAAACAACCACGAGGGGTTTTGTGGTTTTGTCATCCAGTTTTCAGCTGATATATTTTGCACTCCTGTGCATCTCACTGTCCAGCCAATGCCATTGGATGGTCCACAATAAGTGTACAAAATAAGTGCTGGATAGTCTCTCCTATTCACATGCAGCCCACTGAGAAGACTGGGACTGATTTACCATTTCCACAGACTTTTCTCTGAAACATTAAGGTCCCAGACTCCATAGGAGAACAAAATCTGTGAGGAGCAGCTGAGGGAGCTGGGGTTGTTTAGCCTGGAGAAGAGGAGGCTGAGGGGAGACCTTATCGCTCTCTACAACTACCCGAAAGGAGGTTGTAGCGAGGTGGGTGTTGGTCTCTGCTTCCAAGTAACGAGTGATAGGACGAGTGGAAATGGCCTCATGTTGGGCCAGGGGAGGTTTAGATTGGACATTAGGAAAAATTTCTTCCCTGAAAGGGTTGTCAAGCATTGGAACAGGCTGCCCAGGGAACTGGTTGGGTCACCATCCCTGGAGGTATGTAAAAGATGTGTAGACGTGGCGCTTAGGGACATGGTTTAGTGGTGGACTTGGCAGTGTTAGGTTTACGGTTGGACTCAGTGATCTTAAAGGTCTTTTCCAAAGTAAATGATTCTATGATTCCATGAATGTGCCACCCCAGCAGACTGTCAAGTAGGCTTTGGAAATGAGAGTGAGGCCCTGGTGCGGGCTGAAGAGGGTGACCACTGTGTTGCCTTGGAAGCTGCACTGCAGCTAAAAGGCAGATGGGCAGTGAAATCCCTCTGTCCTTTCCTCCGTGATCTGGCTCTGCAAGAATGAAACTGGCTGAGGAGGATGGCAGCCTTTATGCTGGCACCGTCTTTATGCTGTGATGTGTGCTGAGGTACAGCCAAATGTGCAAAAACATTGCTAATCAACAAAGAAGCCCCATTTTGTAAGGGAAGCCATGACCTACTTCTGTGAAGACAGCTGTTCTCTTTCTGGCAGGGAGAACAGCTTATTCTATATTTAATACCAATATTTAAGGAAAGGGTAGCTGTAGTGAAGGCATTTAGGGAGGGAGGGAGGGAGGGAGGAAGGAAGGAATGAAGGAAGGAAAGATGGATGGACATTTGGGATGGAAAATCATTAGATCTCTTAGACCTGTTCAGAGAGCAGGTAGGTTTCATGCTTTCTAACCTACTGTTAAAGACTTGTCTTCATAGATGATCCCCCTTGTGTTACCCAGTGCAGTTACTGCCTGAATGTATACACATAATAAAAACAGGCTATGCTTCAGATAATGTAGTCTCTACTTGGTGTGAGGAACACTCCTAAGGTGGTAGCTAGGTCTGGTTTGTGGATGATCTGAGGAGAGGATTGGGAATGGCCCCCAAAAAAGAGCAATTGGTTCTGACAGTGATTAATGACCTGGGAAGGCAGAACATTGGGCATACTTCTGTGTAGGCATCCAAAGCTAGGAGCCATGCCAAAATGAAACCCTCTCGGCTTTCTACGTAGCTTGCTTTTGCCTAAAATGGCAGTTTGAGAGAGGAAACTGGAGAGTCTGAATTGACCTGCAGAGCCTATTTAGACATACGCTTTCTGGATGCCACAGTGTAATTTGGTTTCCCTCGTTACGCTCTAGTCTGCAATCCCTAAATGTGCTGAGGAACCACTTGAGTATTATGAGCAAAGAAACTGAGGCAATAAATGGAGAGAAGAGGTATACCTGGGCCTAAGGCTTGCCATCAACAGTTCATGGCTGTGATTGGAAGCACCTATAAAATCTAGGAACCAAATTGTTCTCTAACAGATAGGAGATTAAAAAAAAAATCATCTTCCATGGAGTTGGGGAGAAGATGAGAATAATTTTTAATTATAGGTGTATTTTTTCATCTGCTTGCTGATACAACTTAATTTAACAGGGCTTCTTAGGAAAAGCAAGTGAAAAATGTAACTGTGTTAAGGGATTAAAGACACCTCCTGAGTAAGCAACATCAGGAAAACAAAGGAAAAGTAGTTGTTAATTATGAATTGGCAGGGCAAAGCTCAAATAAGCCATCAAAGTAAAAGGCAACCCTTGAACAAACCAATGAAGTATGTCACATCTCTCTGGAAGCACAGTGTTGCTACCACTATTCCTGGTACTCACGGTGCTCCTATAAGTGAGCTCTTGTGCCTCTCTGGGGAGCGCCTGCCTGGGGAGTTTCACTACAGAGGTGATACCAAACTATCGATGCAGATGCAGTTAGAAATATTACAAGAGATATAACACCACTTTGTCCCATACCTGCCATAGTATTAGCAAAAAACCCCAAAGTTGTGGCTTGGTGATTTAGGAAACAGTGGCGTAAACACCAAAGTCGCACTTTTGCAGAGCTGCAGGTCTCCTATCCTATCTCCTGCCTATCTCTTGGAGCAAATGCATGTGAAAGGGGAAGTTCTGGGTGCAGCTGGCCCTGAGCTGTTCCTTTAAGATAAGGGGACTGCAGTAAAACCAGGCTAGATTTTTTTGTGTGATTTTCAAACAGCCAGGCTTCGTAGCCTTTAGAACCAGTTTGAGCATTACAGCTCAGACAAATATCAGATGCTTGGTCTTTTATTCAGTATCCGTTTACCCTGACATCTGGAGAGTCAAGTGAGTTGTTTAGGTCAGCTAGAACTTTGTATGGAGATGTACACACAAGACCATTAATACCCTTTCCACAGCTGCACACCAGGATGCCCTGCTGCGTTGATCTTTTCGATTCATTCAAAGGCTCTCAAGGGCACATGTCGAAACATAAGAACTCAACAGGCAGTGAAGTAGTGAATCTGAAAAGATGATATGCGGTGAACATTAGACAGTAAATGTGTCTTGTTTCTAGTTTGCTGGATAATCACAGCTTGGAACAGAGCTGCTGAAATATCTTAAACCTTTCTGTAGACTGAAGGCAGAGCTTGTGAAGCACAGACAGTCATATTTAAAGAGGTTTCTGAGATCTGTCATTTTTTATAGCAAAGCAGTGAAGGTATTTTAACAGACTGAACCCCATAGGCCACCTTAAAAGAAAGCAAGCCATACAAAAAAAAACCCCACTAAACAATGGATTTCTGCATAGGAAGGTGTCTGTAAAATGATAAATTCACCGTGGGTTTATTACTCTGTGAGTCTTGCAAAATGAGCTACCGAACACAGGACTATTTATATTACTTACCCTTGCAAAAAACAAGGGCATGTGAACAATGCATTGAGACTGTGCATAGAACCAGCAGAATTCATTCATCCAATACATTCATTTCAGAAGGCCATGCATTTTTATTGCCAAGTTAATGCATTAGCTTTCTATAATGCAAATGGAACGGAATGTGTCAAGGAACACAATGGTATTTTAACATACAGTTAGAAGATCTGTATTAATAATAGGCTCATATCCCAAGGCAGATTTACTCTGTTTAATTTTGTCTGTTGCAAAGGAGAGGTTAAATCTAGATACATTATTAAGCAGATAAAGCAACTTTTTATACAGAGCTTAGAAGAGCAACATCAGTTCCTGGGAGATTTGTCATATTGCATAGACAAACCGCATGTTTATCAAACAGCGGCCTTATTAGCTAGAGGTGGGCTTTCTTTATTTATTTATTTCTTTATTTCTTTATTTTTAATAGTAGATCTGAATAGGAGGACGGTTTTCAATCATTCCAAAATCGATCACCTTTTTTTTTTTTTCCCTTTTCTTCCCCCAGATATTTTCTTTTTGTATTTTTCAAAGGGGGTGAGGAGAAGGAAGAAGGAGGCAGGAAAAGAGAGGAGAAGGGAGAGAGCAAACTCGACAACAAAGCGAGGGGGCTCAGAGCTGCCCCCTCCACCCCAGCTGCGCCCGCAGCCGGGGCCGGGGCCGGGCACACGCGTTTCACGCGGGAGGAAGAGACAGCTGAACGCGTGGCCTGGAGCTAACATCACTTAGAAAGATCTTACGCCTGATTTGAAGCAGTGAAGTTGAATCAAAATTAGGTCTTTTCTGAGCCATCACACTGAATTAATATGTCCAGATAGCTAAGTCAAACTTTGTGGCAGAAAGCAGGGAGCTGCCACCAGGCCAAAGTCCTGGAAATTGGAAGCAGAGGGAGGACCTTCCTCACCGTATGTGCTGTGACTGCCCGGGTAACGAGCTCTGTAACGCGCAGGTTTGCTGTACGGTCTTCTCAAGTACACAGCACAGTAGTAGATAGTTGGAGCAATTTTGGGGAAGAGAGGTATAATGCCTTTTCAACGTATTTGTTCCCCAGATAGCAGCAGTTAGTTTGTTGAGCTTGATCTTTCCCATGGCGAAGTTCACTTTTATCTGTTTTTTGGAGCTGAGCTGCTCCATAAGCTCTTAGAGGTCAAATTTGCTGCCTACAAGCAGGACTATTTTGTCTGAGCACACAAAGTATTTCCCACCTTCATGCTGACACTCAGGAACAGAGGATCTTAAAAAGACAGCTTTAATCTAGCCTGTTCTCTTCTTATCTCTTTCAAGCTTATTAATTATTCCTCGGCAGACAGACAGGAGCTGTTTTATATTTCTGTGTGTTTCCACAAAGTTGAAAGATGAACGTTACCGGTGGCTTCATAAAATTCACGTCAGATTGTTGTTATGTTTTATTTGTTGGAGTTGCTTAGCTTGTGACAGCCAGAGGGCTCAGAATATATTGCAATCTTCCCCGGGAGTGCAAGAGATGCGTTTGCCAAAATAGAGAGCCTGTGGTCTCCCCTGCCTGCACAGCCAACTTCTCTTTGGTGCTGAGGGAGATGAAGACACATATCAAAGGGCTGAACTGATGCCCTACAAATTTACAAGGCCCGGGGTCAAAGATAAAAAAGCATCAGAAGGCACCAAGTTGTAAATAAACAAACACTATCGGCCTTGACTTTCAGCATACACTGAACTGTGTACTTCAGCCTGTGAGAAAGAGTAAGAAAGAAACAAAGACAAATTTGCATTGGAGGTACTACACTGTTTCATGAAACATATACTTGGGTATGTGCATATAAAGTACGCATTGATATACATAGCAAAAACACCTACCCCTAAACCCAGGCAATTTTGAAACATATTCTGCCTTTCATGACTCCTTATAAGAGTCGGCTTTATTTTTTAACAACAAAAATACACGTTTTTGATGGTAATAACATTTCAATACTTCAATACAATGCTACTAAGGGTAAGGGCCTGAAAATGAGAGCTGCAGTAGGAGTTGTCAGGGATGCATTCCCTAAAAACTAAGGTAACTTATCCTGCCTTGTAGCTGATAATAGGAAGTGTTGATCTAGTGACTTTACATGCATCTATATTTACATGGTTAGTTAGACCTTTAAAAGGCTTTTTACTGGGACGGTGCCCTGCACTTCTGCATATGTATGTTGAGTACTGAGAAACAAAGACTGCCAAAATGCCTTGCCTCCTTAGAAATGCATATCATTTGGCCTTCTTGCAAGAGGCATAGTTCCTTCTTGTCATAGTGTATTACAAAGTTATGACTTCATTATATTTTGTATCTCTCTTTCCATAAGCCAATTTAATCAGGCACAAAACACAGAAGTCCTTTCGCTTCTGCCTCATTTTATTACACTGCTGTTAGCAGATAGTTTACAATAGTGTCACCGGTCCTTATTTCTGCTCCATGCAGACTACATTAGTCATGTGGTGTGTTTTATTTATTAATATAAGACCCTTTGAAGTTTAGAGTGGCTTAGCCTCTCTGTGGACTTCTAATAATCCAGAAAGGAAAAAATTATATGGAGCCTTTGCATGCCCCTCTCCCCCTGAAAAATGAGGGGGAGCATAGGATACGCAGAAGGCCCACCAAACTCTGGTTGCTGTAAAACTGAAAATTTCATTTCTACAGTCCTCAGGGACAAACTGCAAAGAGTAAATCCCATGGCAGTATTCATTTAATGGTGTGTATTTCAAAAGCTCTAAGACCAAAGTGAGAGAGAGAGAGAGAGGCACTCAGTGTGCTTGAGAGAGGTGAGCGTGGAGAAATGGGAAGGACTTGGTAGCATTAAATTAAATGACAGAAAAGTCCCATATTAACTGTTCTGCAGTAGAGCTATTCAGAAGGTGTATTTCAAAGTCCTAAACTCAGAAATCAATGGCTTATAGGGAAAAATAAGACTGGATAGCAGCTTACCACATATATGTCAACGCTGCATAGACAAACTTTATGCAAGATCTGTTTATTTTGTGTACGGATCAATGTTTTACAGGGACAGGCAGAAGTTTGCATAGAGGTGGGCCCATAAAATGGATCTTCCAAACTTTTTAGGTGAGCAGTTTTCCATCATGCAGTAAGTCTACTCAGGGGACACTTCAGGCTTACAGACGTACAGCCGATTCCTGTTGCCCCGAGGCTGAGGAGCCGGCGATGGGTAAGAGCTGTGAATGGAGAGCCCTGTGGAGAGCTGGGGGGTCCTGCTCCCCAGCGGCGGCCGGACCCAGCCTTGGCGTCAGGCTCCGAGGCAGCAAGGCCAGCTTTTGGCATGGGCAGCGCTGTCAGCCCTGCCCGTGCCCCGCACCAGCTCCCCACCCCTCAAGGGAAGCACCAGATGTTTTGGCTTTCCAGGACAAGCTAAAGAAACAGGCCAAGTCCTCTTATTTTGCTGCCCTTGCAGGGGAGCACTGCAGAGAGCTGTCTTCTTTGCTACATCCTGAGATTTAGTTAAGCAGTTACTAAAATAGAAGGAAATAATTGACAGGTAGGCAAAAAGAAGAAACAAAAAATATGGGAGTATGACTTCTTTTCCTCTCTAAATTCTAATAACTAGCTTGCCCAGAAGGACCAGTCATTTTTAACATTGAAGGAATGACACTGTAAGGCTGAAAGGATTTAGAAGTGGAGATGGGGCAGGAATTAGAAATGGAGGTGGCGGGGGAAGGAGAAAAAACCACTTTACTCCAGAGATGCTAAACTATTAGCAAGAAAGATATTTTTTTGGTTATTCTAATCAGAGAGTGTCTCTCTGCCAAATCCAGCACAAGAAATTCTGGTAATTAATCCACAGAGACACTTATGCATCTAATCAGATTTGAGATACCTGTGTTCTTGGCACCGGTAATGTTTCCTCGTTACTAAAGGCTGGTATAAATTGGCATTTAGCTGAAGCCAGCACCTGCATTGAACAAGTGAACTTTTGCTTGTCAGTAAACTACCTCAGACTTTTTGATAAGAGAAGCAGAGAGGAAGGTATAAGAAAGCACTGGGAGATGCTGAAACCTTTGATCCCACTGGTAAGAGCAGATGGCATTACAGACTGTGTTTTACCCTCTTTCCCCAGAAGCTGCGTCCCAAAACAATTGTCAAGCCCCAGCTCTAGTCACATAGCTCTCATGCCACCAATGGCAGTGGAAAGAAAAGCTGATTTGAACTCTGATTGCGATGATCATCATTACCCTGCAGTCAGAGGTGTGCCGGCAGTACCGTGGCTATATTAATGTGAGTGGGAAACTGTCCTCCGGTCACGCATTTTGCTGCAGGGGGGACACTCCCCTGGCACAGGGGAGTCTGCAGCAGGCCCAGGAATGTAATCTGTTCTTTCCAGCAGTCTCTTTAAGATTTTTCATCATGTTGAGGAAAGATGCAAGGATCACAGCTGGGATTCATCACACCTCTCTTAAACAGCTTACGTGCCTTAAGTTAGGGATAGAGCCGTTATAGGCGTCTTGTATAGTCAAGGAAAAAGGGAAATTCTGTCCATCTGTCACCACTGGAGATGCGATATTTATTTTTGTTGGCTAAAGGGAAGCTTAAGGCATTTATACTTCCAATCTAGGGATTTTTGTCAGGTGCCTGAGTATAGAGCGGGTAAAAATGTGTCTACCAGGGCTGTGAAAGGTGCTATGATTAGTATATCCTTCCTAAACCTCAAGGCAAGTTTTAGATTATTGGCTCTGCTCTGTAGTGACTGTATGTGTAAGTACTGGAAGATCAATATTCTTTAAGCAAAGGCTTCAGTCTTCAGCAGCTGGTAGGGATTAGCAGAAGGCAACCGTTGGTGACTGGCTGGATTTTGAATGTGGACCACTACATCCAGTGGCCTCTTTGTTTTAATTATGCCCAATAATATCTACATAGTGATCCTGGTAGCCACAGGAGATTTGTTTAGGGAGTAAATGAGACTCCTGAGCAGAGATTTTGTCCAGTGATCTCAAATAAATATTGAAACTAAGAATTTTTAAGGAAATATTTCAGTGTGGTGCTTTAAATAATATCTTCACATGATTCACTATCAATAATGCATTCTGGCAAAGTGGAATTGTGACATTAAAAGCGCACTGGACTCAGCCGAATAATTTCAATTTATAATAGTCTGAAAATTCTTTGTACTTTGTAAGGCACTAAAAATAAACTGGGAAAAAAAATGGTATCTCCTTATAAACTTAACACTTAGAGTTGAAAATAGACTATTGTTGCAAAGCATATTTAATAGTGTCAGTAATTCACTCTTAGAAACAGTGCAAGAAGCAAAGGTTTTATTTCCCTCAAGAGCTAGAAGTTGGTGAATAGTAAAAAAAAAAAAAAAGAAGAAAAAAAGAATATGATATTCCTGTGAATAAATTCCACTTAGGTCATACTCATTTCAATGGAATTGAGGATCCTTTCATCAGCTATCCAAGATCATCTAATAAACAAGTTTTTTAAAGCAAAAATATCACTAATATTATCATCACAAGTATTAGTCCAGTATTCACACCTAAAATGTCTGACATTTTGAACCAAACAATTTATTGTTTTCACATGCAAAAGAACTATCTCTAGCGACTAGTGGAAGCAGTAAAAAGATTTCTCATAAAAGATTTCTCGTAAAACTTAGGCTATCCAGTCTGAGAACCAAAAGCTGCCATGTCACCTTGATGCCTGACTGCATGGTGTGGATTATGTGCTAAAAATCATCAGCGTGTCCAAAACAACAACTTAGTCTCAGCAAGTCATAAAAGAATGTGTATTGCTGATTGATTGTCAATTCTTGTCTTCACAGGAAAACATTCATCAAGCAGGAGGACCAGATGAGGGGTTCAGATTAGACACTGTGTGAAAATCACTGCTCTCATGAATTAGAGAAAGTGAACCTCTGGACTTCTGTGATGATAGGTTTTTAAAACAGAGGTGACACGGTCTTATAATATAAAGCTTCCTGTAGTTACAAAAAAGTGCTTTTCTTTCTTGAATGCAGACAGATTTTCAAGCAGAAGCCGCGGTATTAGCAAGTGATTTACATATAAATTAATCCACATTAGACCACATGAATCATTCACTCCTTCAGGGGAATGATCACCATCCAGTTGGTCTGATCACCTAAGCCAAGTGAATATATACTGTTAATCGCGGTACACACTCCCTGCATATCCATCATAATCATCAGTTTTAAATCATTAGGTAGACACTCCCGTTAATGGGTCTTGTGTTGCGGTTCTACTGGAGACGGGCCCAAGTAACAAGGTCCAGCACTGCAGTTCCAGTTTCCAGTTACTTGGCAAGATCAGGAGTGGTACTTAAATGTGTGATGTTGGTTCAGACTGTGCAAACGCGGCCTGATGCGCAGGAACGCCAGGGAAAGTCTGGGCCTTGCCGCCCTCCGTTACAGACTCTGGGTCGAGGCAGCAATGCTGAATGCCCTTCTCACACAACGTCAGCCCATCTTCACTGCTTCCAGCCTCTTCTTTAGCAACGACTGCCTCTAAGTTCTGCTGAAGAAACCGCTCAATTACCGCCTCGGCACCAGGAATTTAATTTTCCTGCCATACGTTTCTTTCTCTGAAGTGGACCTGCTTAGGTTAAGGAGTGAAGATGTTTTGGGAAACCAGAAATTGCTGGGAACTGGAGCTGTGAGCCTGACAATTCCCAAACTCACCCAGCTCCCTCTGGGAGCTACATGTTGGTTTCTATCAAAGAAGACAGTATTTCAGAATTAAAAAACAAATGAACCAACCAAAGCAGCCCCCATCAATCCTGACTAATTTCCTGCTGCAGACACCATGTGAAAAATGCATAGAATTAAGGAAGGAGCTATTCTTTCTTTTTTTCTCTATCTCTGGAGTCAAGTTAAAATGGAATACAGTCATTAAAAGGTTATCTAGTGTAACAACCTAGCCAGTAAAAGGCAAAAGGAGAAGGCTATATTCTTCTGTGAATTGTTTTATGAAGTATCTCATGGCTGACAATCAGTGAACTAAATCCTTCGACAAGGGGAGATTTACAAGGACTTGTCTACAGAGACAAAGTGTTTCTACAGACTTCAGGCAGCCCTGGGACCAGGGATTAGCAGAACTGCACATAAATACAGCTTACAGCTACAGAATGCCACAGCTGGGAGCCTTCAATAGGAAATTATGCGTAAACATACCTATGGAAACAGGCTTCACATACTGATCATTAAATGTACAGGGTTTTAATAGCTTTACAGATCTTTATTTTGGACTTTGAAAAGGTATTTTCCTTCATTAACTGACACTATGTTATTTATGCTCCTAGAATTTTGCTGTCAGACATTTTTTTGTTCATGGCTATTTTGAAGTCTCCCACTTGGAAAATCCCAACCCGTGATACTCCTGAGTGTTATTCTCCATGTAACACTGTCTTCTTAAGGGGCTGCATTTTTGTTCTTGTGTTTTTGTTTTTTTTTTCTTTTAATGAGTGATAAGCATTAGAAGATGGATCAGATAGAATTTAAATATCGCAAGCTGTTAAATACTAAACGCTTGAGGAATACTTAATTAAGCAGCAGTACGCAGCAAGTGGTCAGGTTCTGAGCGGCTATCACATTCCTGGGATGGTACCACGCTGGAAAAGCCCGTCTGATTACCTTTATTAACCACCTCAGAGGGGTTGTAATTAACTACTGCAGAAATTTACTGTCTAAAAAGCACATTGTTATCAATGAAACAAATGCAAATTTTCACAACACTGCACTTAATGGGCATTACTGCCACACACAAAACAGTATGGGCAAATAATTTCGCAGCCCATTTGTGTTCAGGTAATATTAAAGCTGCTACATAATACTGATGGTAAGCAGGATTCAGCTGGATAAGTAAGTGGAGCAGAGATTGCTGCTACCTGTGTGGTGCTGGTGATCTGTGACTAGCATCCTTTGATAAATGAAACTGGTGAATCTTAAGTCTGGTCTTCAGAGACCGTGGCTACATCCACCCTGTGAAGATGTATTCTTACTGCATGACTGTACTTTGACATTAGCTGCCAAAACTGCATCCATTGTGGATTTGTTGTGGTTACGCATATCATTACAGCAAGAAATTCATTCAAGAATCCCATGTCAGGGCAGCATAGTGATTGGGGTACTGCTGAAAGTACTGAACTTCCTTTCTGAGCAAGGGAAACCGTCAGACCCCAAGAATTAATGGTAACTTCAGTCATCGCATCCTCCATCACGTGTTGGGGCTCCTAACCCCATGTGTTCAACAAGGGACAAGTTACTTTCCACATAACTAAATCCCCAGTAGAAGCAAGGAAAGATGCACAGCAGTGTATGACAGCTGCTGATTAAACACGTCTCTGCATCAAAATCTTAAATTGCCTCTTAACTTCTTTCAGCTGGATGTATGATCCTTCCCACTTCTCGCCCTAAGCTGCTGGGCATCATACATCTGTGCACTGTAAAACAGTTACTACACGTACCCCATGGATGATTGCTGGGCAAAGTAATCTCTCCATTTACTTAGTTCTGTCTTTCCAGAATACATTAGTATGCCAATGAATGAACTATTCCAGCCCCCTGAGCAACTTCAAGGACCCACCATCTTTTAAAATCTCTCTGACAGAAAATATGTCTTTCCTCTTCCCTCGGAGGGAAACAATTACCCAAGCCATCCAGACGGAGCCCAGGGCCAGCGATGGGATTGGTAACCATAAAAATGACATAACTTTGAAGCCCGTTGTCTCGCTGCCTTGGTGGGCCAGAAAGCAGGATTTTTATCCTTTTTGAAAGGGGAGAATTGCAACTTGCTAACATTTGCTTCTGAACTCTGGAATGGGCAGAAACAACAAATGTAATGTCATGACACTGGTACAGTTAAAAAAGGAATTTGAGAAAAGATGTCGTGACACATGCTGAGCCCTGTGCTGTTTGAGTCAAAATTACTGAAACAACCGGCTTTACTTGATGGATTAGAAAAATTCTCATATAATTACTTAAAATTATCTGAAATGTTCCTGAAATAGTCTTTTCCCAACAGTTGTAGTGAAACGACAATGGAAGGAAGTGGTGCACGTTTGTATCATCATGACCATTTAAAACCAGTGCCAATCACCTCTTTGTGTCATACTTCACCGACATATATCCCTTATATATCAAGTTAGCAAAATAGTCTAGTATCCTTCAGGATTATAAGCATTACATCAGGGCAAGATATTATTATTTAATAATACATTTAATACATTAATTATCAAATAAATCAGTGTTACTATTGATACTTGGTATTTCATACACTATGCTTCCTAAGGATTTAACATCGACTCATTTATGCAGGTTAGAAAAACAAAAAGGAAAGACAGTAACTTGGGAACCAGGAGACATTTTTTAAACATGTCTTTAAATTATACTGCTATTTTTTAACATCTGCCTTTGGCAGCCTTTCCTCCCTCAGCACAATTACTAGTCAAGACATTATTATTATTGCGTATGTGATGAGGATGTAGGATACTCTTTAAAAAGCTTTATTTAAAAGAAATAAAATCCGTAAGCACTCTCATTCCCAACAGCACAGTAGAAACATTCAATAGAAACAAAGCAACAAAAATCTAGGGACCAGAGTATGAAAAAACAGGAGTTCAAGTTCATACTCATTCTCATTAAACAGTCTCATCTTTGCTCTCTGTACTATTTATTTCTCTTATTATGAAGAAAAAGTTTGAGTCCCTGAAGGGGGACAGCGTAGGTGTTCTAGCACTCAAAAGTGATTATAAAGAGAGTGATAGAAAACATAGCAGTGGATAACTTGACTGACACCGAGTTACTACTGGAAGTACTGCACCACCAGCTTGCCTGATGCACAGGTTTTTTCTTCAGTTCCCAGATTCCTGCAATTATGTTGTTGTGTTAAGCAAAAAATATTCCAAATAAAGATAGCAATTAACAATGAATACATACATTATGGGACACATGCAGTGTGTTCAAGGCATAAGCACACAAAATCCTGCTTTCTCTTGATGCTATAGAAATATCTTTACACTGTAAGATAGCATTTAAAGTCTCCATATATCCTTTTCCTTTTGGGCTTGAAATAAGAGCTTTGCATTGACAGAGTGAAGTTTTCAAAGTATGAGGCTTAATGTCATTTCCAAAAATGAAGTCTCAGTATTTAAGCCTCACTGAGCACCAGGGGAACATCCTGGAAGCATCCTGGAGCTTTGCCCTCAGACCAACAACCAAGGCCCGGGTGTCCAAAGCTAGATAAGGTGGCATTGACGTGCCTGAAGTCCAAGGCTGTGGTCCTTAGACCAGCTCCCTGCTCCTTACGGAGATGGAGTTTGCAGGAGCTTTTGGCAGGAGCATTTCCTGGGAGAGCTGTCTCCACCTCAGGGGTGATCTGCACCTTTTCCCTTCTCAGCCCGAGGAGGACCAAGCCCGTAAGCAGTGCCCGTGGAGCACGGTGCTGCCTTTGCTGCGCTGCCCCAGACCTTCCTGGTTCCTTCAGGTATTCTTACCTGAGTGCAGCACTGGAGACTGAAATAAGTTGCAAAAGCCGCTGTCTAAAACCAAACAGGCCTGTAGGAAATAAAAGGCCCGGCTTAGGTGAAATGATTTGGCTTTTGCAGGCTGGTTGATGAAGGACTGGGGGTGAGTACTGAAGCACAGACATGTCAGAGAAGTGGCAAAATCTTTGTAGTCTGCAGGTATAACATAACTAAGAGATAGAAAGCCTTTAATAGAACAGAATAATGAAAATTGTTCTAATTCCATTTTATTGCTTATACCAGCCGCTGTTAGTGACATATAAGCAGTGAGAACTTCTCTGTTTATGTTATTAAAAAGATGTTAGAAAAATTTAAGGCTGGTAGTTCTTGAAACAGATCTTTCATACTGAACAGAAAACATCAATGCAGCTTTCTCCGAGAGTTAAAGATTTTAGATTCTCTTTAAAATCAGCAATTTAATAGAAAAATCCCCCTTCATGGCACAGTAAATTTGTTTACTCACAGTAGGTATTTAAATTTTTAACATGTTTGTACTACAAATGCACACTCTTATGCTCAAAGTACCCAAATCAGCTTTGTTTTCCTTTTTATGAAATGAGATTTTGATTCAGATAAGACGATGGATAAATGCCCTTGGACTCCCTGTCAAGGCCACTCATTGACTGCAACTCCCACTGAAGTCAGACTTCAAGAAGGGATTAGATCTGCCCTGTCTGGCTCAATTAATGGTAGCAAAGTACTGCTATAAAAGCAGAATGTCATGACACCAGTTCTGATTGCTCATAGTCAGTTTTGCTGGTCCGTCTGGGGGGGAAGTCATGAACGAATTTAGGAAGCTAAATACAAAGGGAACACTGGCTCCCTTGGATACACATTTAAAAGAAAGGTTACAAGAAGAGACCTAACTTTTAGGAGGAAATGGAAATAAATACAATGTTTTAAAAGAAGCCATAAGGGAATATCTGTCCCCTCGTTTGTAAGACAATTTACAGGTATTTGAGCTGATTGAGGCAGGAGTGGAGGAGCGGGGGAGGGAGGTATTGCTAAAATAACTGGAAATGAGGAGGTGGCCAAAGTCAGGCGAGCACCTGAGGCTTCGGAGAGCACCGATGGGGACGGGGAACGCGCATTTACAGGAACTCTCGAGGCTCGGTGCCAAGCTTTGAGCTGAACTGCCTCCTTCCTGGAAGAGCCGCCACGTGCTGAAGGTGCTCCCTCAGCTGGGGTCTGGAGGGCCAGGAGAACATTGCTCCTACAAGTATTTAGACAACTTTGACTATAGGACACCTGTGTCCACCTGGTTCAGGTCATCGCTCTTCCAGTCTCTGCAGGAGCCACAGAAAAAGAGATTTTTTTAATCTAGGTCTCCTTGGTGAAATGGCGTTTAAACTGACAGGAGGAGGTAGGGGGTGTTGACATGCTTAAGCTAGTTTTGTGATACCCCGTGAACTGAAGATATTACCGAGAGAGGTTTGTAAACCCGTAAAGATTGCCTATTCCTAATTATTTATTATCTTTACTGTTACAGACTTTTCCTGTCTTACATTTAGGACATTGCTTCTTTTGGAACCATCTTGTGATAACGTTAATAATCCCCTTCTTTCATTTATATTATCTCCTTGGAAATATTTATAGACTATGTTCATATTCCCCTGAGTCCTTCTTTCTGCAGAGAGAATTAATTTTGTTTCCTCAATCACTCCGTCTCTTATGTGTTAGCCTATAATCCTTCCTTAGTGTCATTTTCTTGCCCTTCTTTGCATTGTCTCTACTTCTGCAATATAATTTTTAATCACGGGCAAGAGAACTACATATAACTTCTTAAATATAATTGAATATATGTCACCTGCTCTTTTAGCTCCTTGACTGAACAAAGTGTAAGGTCAGGATCTTACTTTCAACTTCCTTGTTGTTCAAGAACTCCTGTTTGGAGACAATATATTGCATAAACCCCTGAAATTATTCAATAGACATATGGGAAAATGCAAGAGAAAGATCTGATTGTCTTTTTACAGTCCTACAGAAGGCCCACAATTCAAAATGACCAAATGTAATTAATACCCATTAACAATCTTGGACAGGCAAGATAATAGATATGGTCCAATCTTCTTATCAACATGAACAGCGCTAATTAAAGTAACAATATACTAAATCGTGCGCATTCTTGATACATTTCTGTGGCTGTACTCAGCTCTGAACGGAAGGACGCAGATTATACTGACAAAAAGTTTTCATATTTCTTCAGCTTTATATAAAAAAGAAAAAGATGCCACCCTAAAATATTCAAGAGCTCTTGTGCTGGCTCCGAGAGGACCCCTCACTGTGTCTGTACCAACTACGTATGGCCATGCGGCACCAGCAGCCACACCAACCCACATCCAGCTCTCCGGCACAGCAAGCAGCAGGGGTTGGACCCTCCTGTATAGCACCACTCATAAGGTGGGGTAAGGAAAAGGACCTGGGGGTGCTGGTCGACAGCCGGCTGAACATGAGCCGGCAGTGTGCCCAGGTGGCCAAGAAGGCCAACGGCATCCTGGCCTGTGTCAGGAATAGTGTGGCCAGCAGGAGTAGGGAGGTGATCGTGCCCCTGTACTCGGCACTGGTGAGGCCGCACCTTGAATCCTGTGTTCAGTTTTGGGCCCCTCACTACAAGAAGGACATTGAGGTGCTGGAGCGTGTCCAGAGAAGGGCGACGAGGCTGGTGAAGGGTCTGGAGAACAGGTCTTATGAGGAGCGGCTGAGGGAGCTGGGGTTGTTCAGCCTGGAGAAGAGGAGGCTGAGGGGAGACCTTATCGCTCTCTACAACTACCTGAAAGGAGGCTGTAGAGAGGCGGGTGTCGGTCTCTTCTCCCAAGTAACAAGCAACAGAACAAGAGGAAATGGCCTCAAGTTGTGCCAGGGGAGGTTTAGATTGGACATTAGGAAAAATTTCTTCACCGAAAGGGTTGTCAGGCATTGGAACAGGCTGCTCAGGGAAGTGGTGGAGTCACCATCGCTGGAGGGATTTAAAAGACATGTAGATGTGGTGCTTAGGGACATGGTTTAGTAGGCATGGTGGTGTGGGGTTGACGGTTGGACTTGATGATCTTAAAGGTCTTTCCCAACCTTAATGATTCTATGACTCTAAGTGTCTGTAAGGAGGGCGACACTGGCCTTTGACAGTAGAAGGACTATGTGTCCCTCATTTGATAGGACGAAGCCTGCCTGAGTAAGGCAAGATGAGATGATTTTTTGGGGGTATGCTGAATGCAACAGCATTTCATCTGAAAAGCTAAACTGCATTCGGGTTATTTTAGTCTCAAAATACTATGGAGAAGAGAGTTTCAGTCACACAGCGTTGACATTTCCAACAAGTGAACAAAAAGGGGCAGAGGAATTAATTTTAGTCCTTTTTTTATGATTTCATTTGTAAAAATGGAGCCAGAAGCAGCTACCATCAATACTTTTATGGAGCATTTTTCAAGACATACTGGAACAACCCCTTAGGAGGATTTTGTCTGTTAATTGCCCTTTAGTACTTGGTAGGTGTCCAGCTATTGTCCTATAATTTAACACCTAAGCCAGCCCTTTAAGTTTCATTCAGGTAGATGTTCTATACAGGAGTACTGGTTCAGTTTAGATTAGAAAAATTATTAAGACTGCAATCTGTTCTTGTGATTCATATATCTGTTCATTTGTTCCTATAATAGTACCACATCTACCAGCCTCATTAACCATAATAGACCTTTAAGCTCCTGGTGGGTTATAGGTTTCTAAAGTGTTACAAAGTAATTCTTGTCACTATAATTTAAACATGATGTTGTTGTTATTACTGAATCTATTTTATGAACTTTTTTTCCTAACTAGATATATGCAGAAATGGTTGGTTGTATATTGCACCTGGCTGCAACGGTAACAAAAATCTGGGTAATTACAGATGATGAATGGTGGATACTGAGCTCTTGAATACCTAAAGCAACCTCCTGCTCTAACACACCTCCTAGTGAAAGTGCTCCGGTATAATACTAATGAAGAATATTACATACCTGGCTCTCAAAATGAGCCCAAAGTGTGTTCATTATGCATGAAGATACTCATATTAACTTTCAGGAACTTTGCCAATGAACCTTTTTCATATGATCAAATGACAGAGCATCCTAAGGCATTATTGAATCCCACACTGAGATCTTGGAAGATTTTTGCCCATAGAAAATAAGATTGTTCTAGTCATTAGTCAACAGTAGTCACAAGAAAATGCATCTTCTCCTCTGTGCAAGGAGATTCCAGTCAAGCCCTAGATCAAGATCAAGACACTGCTTGTATTCTGCATTATACTTTGTCCCTGAAAAGTAGCAAGCAAAATTATGTATGTTGCTTTTATAATACTAATAGCATTTGTTCATGTCATATAACCATACTTTGTAATTATTCAGCATCTTTCACTCAGGGATCCTAAAGGCTTTCTCAGCATCAACTAGCACAACCGAACAACCTCAGTGTTAAGTACGTTTGCTGTTGCTATTATATACACTAAATGCATTCATTTGGCAGCTACCCACCATTTCAAACATCTATAGTGGTGAGATGATTGTTGGAGAGCCAGTCTCTAATATTCAGGATCAAGCCAGTCCCAGATCTTTTAGATACTCTATTCACATAGGGCAAACTCCAGCCATGCCTTAAGAGCATGAAGTATGCCAAATTGCCCACTACAGGTGACTGTTTCCATTGACTTCATGCTCTGTACCTCTCTGTGTCATTAAGCTATCCCTGCCTGGGGCATAGTACATTTTTTCTTACATGAGGGCCAGAAAAGTGCTTAGGAATGCAATAAATCAATAGGGATCAGTTGGCATTTTAAGGCGGACTGGGTGAAAGTGAACAGAAGAGATGTAGCTAAACTGAAAGCTAAGAACTGATCATCTTCACTACTCGCTAATGGATTCACATTACCTTAGATGTAACAATGCACTCTATTTTGGTAAAACCTGGGTAAACAGCATGAGCAACAGGTTTAAATTATCCTGCAGTAGTTAGAACAAGTCCTGCCTATGGTCCTGCAACTAAATGCTCAAAACCAATGGACAAACATCCTTTGTACTCAATAGGAAAAGGAATACTAGGCCATTAAATGCTGGAATTGGAGATCCTTTTCACTGAAGGACACTGAAGGACGCACAACACATGGATTTGCTAAAGGACATGTTCACAGGAAAAACAGAATCTAGGAGAACCAACTCAATCTGCTCCCACCCAGTATTTTTTGCCTAGATTGTAGGGTATCCTACAAGGTTTTGGGTTTTCCCAGCCTGTGTTATCAGTAGTTCTGGTTAATAATCCTGTGAAGTTCTTCTTTGCCTCAGAGCTTTTTCCAATAAAATCACTACTTCTGTTTCTGTGATTAATTTGTTGTTCTCTAACAATGGTACACTGCAGATGATAGAGGAATATATACAACCCAATACTACTGGTAATGACAAAAGCCTTTGCCTGACAAACTTCACATCTCCTTATTGTTTTAACATGTTTATGATATCTTATACTTTGTGGGCCTGTCAGGAATGTCATAGAGTGGCAGATCTTTACTTTTTTTCCTTTTTTCTGAACTAAAATAAAAATAAAAAAAACCCAAAAAACAGAGAACATAATTAATTTTCCTACTGTATTAGCTTTTCCCTGTGCTTTTTCTCTCAGTCTTGTGTTTAAACATGGGAGATGGAGAAGGAAATATTTGCCAAAACTGTGCTATTGCAAATATATCAAAATGTTCAAGAGAACAAGTGGATTATTAATCATTTGAAAGGACTCAGCTGACAATCCATAAAAGGCAAAAGTTTTTGTTTCTGTGAAAAGTATCTATTCTCTCAAATTGGTTCCTCTTGGCAGACTGACAACTTCGGGTCAATAATTACTCCAGCTGTTGAAGCTGATTTTGAAACCTTAAATCAAATTCAAGCAAGACCTGTTCTATAATAACCATGAGCTTTTCTACTGTTTTGTAATACTAAATAGATCACACATAGCAGAAAACTACACATGAAACAGAAGTCAATGGAAGCATCTTGGCTAAGATACAAGTAATAGACCATAAGACTTCTTAACTGGAATTTCCTCAAGCTTCCTACGCATTTACTGTTTCTAATAAAACCTCAGGTATTCAGGAAAATAGTCAGAATGAATGTAACACTCTAAATAAAGCTGGGCAGCTCAGAAGATGAAGGCAGCCAGAGCCATATTTTACCCTGGGGACAAAACTACAAATCTACCTTCAAGCCAACACTGGTAGAATTCATCATTCAATGAAAGTTCTCATTTACTCAGAAATTTTATGCCATTTTAGAGAAAAACTACAAAAGGACAAGTGACTCTTGACCAACAGTGGCCTACGTCTTCAATCCATTAAGCCATTTTTCAAATCCATGAAGAGTGGAAAATTTTGATTGCTCTTTGTGAAACTGTGGAGGCTCCTTTCTGTGCAGGTTCCTTCTTTTAAAAGTGCAGAGAAAGATTATAGCCTAAAGGGAATGACTGAAAACACCAGAAGGAAAGTAAAAGCAGTGCTGTCTTCTGTCACTGGAAGAATGTTTGTACTGCAAATGTATGTGTTTTTCTGTGTGTATATTTTCCCATAGAGAGCATAGGTGGAAAAAAGTGACAAAAATGAAAAAAAAAAATCATCACAGAGTTTCAATGAAACAAAAAAGTTTAAACAACTTTGCCCCTCTGTCTCCTCAGCCTGTCTGAATCAGCAGGGAGAACAATAATTCTGGGAAGGCGGTCTTGCTGCAGGGCAAAGTAGCCTGTCCCTGTTGGCATGGTTATTAAACTTTGAGATGATTGCTGTGGTTATTGCCTCTGAGCACGGCTGGATTGTGGCTGAACGCTTAGGTGTGCCATGTCCCTATCACTGCCCACTTAAAGTCTGCGTGAAAGCAATCCTGGCACCTCTATGTCTGGCAAAACATAGCTATTCTGTTCTGACCTGAAATGGTAAATGTGGTCTTGCAGCTGAAGATGCCCAAGAGACCAGAAATGCTCCTCTATCATCAGCGCTGCCAAGGAATCAATGTCTCTAGCAAACCAGGCTTCCTATTGAGAACTCACAAAGTTGAATACCTTCAGTATGTATTGCATTAATGCTGATTCTCTTGTTGAGCAATCAAATTAGATGTTTTGGGGTTGTTTTGAGGGAATGGAGGGAGACAGGGAAGAGGCAAGGTTTTTTATGTGCAAACTAGCTTAATTCTCTAGAAGTCCTTAAGCTACAACACCAGATGTGAGTTGGGCTGTGAGAATTTTGAAGTGGGTTGATTCCTTCATGGAGGAAAAATGAATGTTGCATATGTTTGGGAAATTCTTTTGAAGATGTTTTATTCACAAACAACAGATATCTAAGGTCATGTTCACCTTGTAAAGAGATTGAAAAAACAACAAGCGGCCTATACATAATCAATCCATCAACAAGACTTCAGTTGAAAATGCACCTGTGTCCCAGGCTGTGCTGATCAGCAGCTGCTGCCCATCTTTGTCACCTCTTTACCAGCACTGTGATCACCTTTAGGAAATATTTTGCACTGGTTATTTTTGAATAGATGCATGTTTTGGATTTTGGATGTTGGGATAATATGTTCCTGAAGACCACCAGTATGGATGGAATTTAGCCCATGATACTATGTTTACTGCTACTGGATGTGTGTATTACTATATCATCTCCAGTACAAATCAGCTGTAAACACACAAATTTCTGTTAAAAGCCAAGCTCAAGTATAGTATTCAAAGCCACTGCTTGGATTCATGTTAGTAGCAAGCAAGGTGTAGAAGGAGAGAGGCTGACATGGCATAAAATATACTTACTCCCCTACATTAAAAAAAAACCAAACCCAAAACAAGCCAACAGCACACATTTGAATGAGTAGAATGTCTTTGTACTGGTTTATGACTTTGCATGTGGTGGCAGTGACTTTTATCCAGTACCAAAGACTGATTAAATGCCTGGGGAACCACAGCCTAAGATTATTAGTCATCATGACATCAGATCTGTCCTACCTACACGTAATTGGTATCAGCTGCTCTCTTTCCGTCAAACCTCTGCTGGCAGTGTGGTATTTAGGGGTGCCCAGCACTTGACCTGTGCTGGGTCCTGGCACCCTGCCTGGCAGGCTTGGTTCTGTGGAGGGCAAGTGGAGGCAGCAGCTGGTGGGCTGCCACTGCCAACTCCCCAGCCGCCTTACCCCATGCTGTAAGGAACCAAACTGTGAGAAACTGGATTGCAGGACATTTGTCTCAAAGATTCCTTATCTGGGTGGAGAATGTGATGAACCAAACTGTGAGAAACTGGATACTCCTTATCTGGGTGGAGAATGTGATGAACCGAACTGTGAGAAACTGGATATTCCTTATCTGGGTGGAGAATGTGATGAACCAAACTGTGAGAAACTGGATATTCCTTATCTGGGTGGAGAATGTGATAAGGGCGACTACAAGGTCACAGAGACCTCTGGTTTGTGAGGGGCTTTGTGTTGAGTCATCCTGCCAAGCCATGCCCTTGCCTCTTGACAGGTGGGGCTGAAGTCCCCTGCAAGGTGTGCCCATATGCAGGAATGCAGAGATGGGCAAGTATGTGCTGTCGTCATAGAAACTGCAGCCCCTGGATGGGAATAAAAGGGGGCTGCAAAGACAAGACAGAGCAGAGGCGCTACCACCCACCACCGAAGACACCGAGAAGCCCTCCCGCACCGCTATCGTCCACCGCCGACAATACCGAGAAGCCCTCCAGTCTGCGCTATCGCCCACCACCGAAGACTCTGAGGCTTGGACCCCCGGAACGCCGCGGATTCATGGTGGTGACTATTCTTGCAACTCTATCCTGAATGCTTGCTTGATTTCTGTCTTTTTATTCTATTCTATCCTATCGCGACTACCTCAATTTTTACTATTGATACGCTACTGCCTCAGTTTCATTTTTTACTTTTAATAATAAAAGCCGTTCTGGGCATACGGCATTTGACCTCGTTTGTGTCTTAATCTCGCTCTGGGGATCACATCGAAACCTCCCCCGACATTGGATCGGGACACATGCCGGGGTGAATCTGGTATTGGCATAGTAGGAGCTATTCAGGAAGCCCCTTCCTCTCACTCCACAGTGAGAGGAACCTGTTTGAAACAGTCTGAACTCTCCTTCAGTTTTGGCAATGATGCGGTTACTGAAGATCCAGGGTTCTCATATTTAATTTCTGGGAAAGATACTACTGGAAGGCAAATGATGGAACATAGCCAAGTACTGCGGGCTCTGTCTCTTGGACTTGAATAAGTGCATCAGAATGACTGAGATAGTTGATGGAAGACTGTATCTGATGCTAGATATTTCTAATTTAAAAAGAAAATAAAATTGCATCCCTTCACTCTACTCCCAACCACTGGAAAAACACATATGCAATTTCACTGATATTTTCTTTTAAGGCTGAAGGGAATTCTTACCAAGGATGAGTCAGGTGGGGAAGAATTAGTGAGCATTTTTGTCACTAGGAATAATTTAAGGAAATTCATTTTGGTTTAAAGGCCTGCCTTCAGGCAGAGCTGCATATTCTCTTGAAGGCACTGAGTCAGTAAAGACAGAGTTCAGTAGTGCTAGGCATCTCCAGGTAAGGCTGCACATAACTATTGGGTAGACTAAAGCCAATTTTATTTATATATTTTTTCCTTCAAAGGATAAAGTTTAAGACTATAATAGAGTTCAAAAGCCTTAAATATACTACAGCAGTCAAATACCATTTAGACCCAAGTAACAAGTCAGTACTGAATTATCATCTGACATGAGCTGTGTAGGGTTGTGAAGATTAGCTGCCTCTTATGGAGACACACCTGTGCTTATTATCGATGAAGTTTCAGAACAGATTTCTTCTATTTTAATTTTTAATTCTTTCTAAAAGCTGTTTTAGGTAGATTTTCAAACAATATTCAGAGTTCTTTTGGAAAAGAAAAAAAAAAAACCCATGACAAACTCCATGGCGAGCCTGTTATGTTTGATCATAATTAGTACTCTTTGGCCATTTTTGTGTGCATTTAGTGCTCTAGCCCTTCTGTGTTAGTATTACAAAACAGTATGTTCAGTGGCTTTTAACGTGATATCCAAAGTTTGCTATTAAATTATCCCTCTTACTATAGGAACAAAAAATCTTATACTTCATGAATGATCCTCTTCCATTTCAAAAACCAAGGTTTTCCACTCTTGTAACATCAATAGTTTTTCATCATTGCAGTCCCATAGAGTTCACATACAGTGAAATTGAACCTCTCTTTTCAGCTACATTAACAGTTTAGTAGTTTCACTGAATTGACTAGAATTACTATCTGTGACTCAGAAAGCTCTTCCACAGATTTGATTTCTGATGTTGTGTAATTAACATAAACTTATTCATTACTTAGTTTCTCCATACTTACAGCAGGTAATATGTTCTTACCTCCAAAGTAAGCTATGTTTTACAACCATGTTGGTATACTCAACTACTTAAATTATGGTGGGTATCATAAAAGTCTAAAACTGCATAATTACCTCTGACAGTCTCAGAAGTACGGCTAGTTCTCTTTCACTGTAGCATAGAAAATACTTAATTGTGCACCAGCTAGCCTAGGAAAATGAAATTCTCAGAAACACTGTTATGAAATTTAATGTGAAGGAATAAACTAAACTACATGAATTTCATTTGCAGAAAAAATAATGTTGTATTAACAAATAGATAGATAGATATGTTTAGTAAAAAAAAAAAAAGTCCTCTTCTGTAAAGTAAATTAAAGAAGTGTCATTGAAAAACGGACTGTCACATTGGCGCTGGTCTAATGCTGTTCTTTCTGTAAGGAGCATTATGCATTAGTGAGCTGAGAGCAACAAGCTGGAATTATTTTGAGACACTACATATTATTTCTTTAGAATAATACAATCAACTATTCTATCTCAGGCAAATCGGTCCCTTAAGCTATAAATGCATCCTGATTATTTATCTCATAAGCAGCCAAACGGAACAGAAAAAACAGGAGTTGTACTTTCCTACTGAATTTCTGCTATGTGGTAAACATGCTTGCAGAAACAATTAAGCACCCTGAAAAGAACATATCTCATTTCCTGTGATGCATAGCTGAATTTGGGAACCAGCATCTGTGAATACAAGAAAATTGCTGCAATACCTGGTTAGTCTCTACATATTTATGAAGAAATTGTCATTTACAGCGACCTTCATTGCATATGAAATATGATGATGTCTATTAGGCAATTTTATCTTCTTTGCTTTCAATGAACTATATAAATAAATGAAATATATGATACGATACATTTTGAGAACATCTGCCTTTTATTGGCGTATGTCTAATTAGACTGGGCCTAAGCCTACTTACTTATTTCTGCCCATTTTCTAATAAAAATCTATGGAAATATTCCCATTCTTGATGGAAGCAAGAAATGAACCCCTCCTTGTTACTCCTGCACTGTAATTCCTCATTTCAAGGGATTCTCCAGCCAGAGCACAGCTCCGTCATCCCAGCTGCTGTCCCCAGCCCGGCAGCCTGAGGGGGGCCGGGGGGAGATGCGCACCCACGGCAGATGGGGCGCAGCCACCGCCCTGGTACGGCGGAGAGGGGTGCTGGGGAGCGAGGAGGGGTGCTGGGGAGCGAGGAGGGGTGCTGGGGAGCGAGGGGTGCTGGGGAGCGAGGAGGGGTGCTGGGGAGCGAGGGGTGCTGGGGAGCGAGGGGTGCTGGGGAGTGAGGAGGGGTGCTGGGGAGCGAGGGGTGCGGCACAGCTTTTGAAATGCGGGGAGGAAAGGCTGGAGCTGAAAAGCATGCGCTAAATCCCTGGAACTTCCTTGTCCTTAGTACATTGCAGAAGACATTCAAAAAAGTTCACCGGAGTGAAAACCAATCCTCTGTGGGCCTGGTGAAGTATTGTAAATATGACCTTGAGGCATGTCTGGAGACAGACTAATTAATTAGCTAATTATTACTTGGATAGTAATAATGCTTATCTTTACCTCCATGAAGCACTGCTGGCTAAAGGAAGGCTTGGGATCTAGTGGAACTTGGACTTGCATTCTTTGCCATTTTTATAGTATTACTTAAACGCAGCTCGGAGGAGGGCTGGAAGCTGTGGTAATGCCGCTTTATGCCAGCATATGCCATTTATGTTGGCTGGTGCCGCAGAGGACTCCCTGTCCGTAACCACCATCACGTTCCCCTCCTGCCTTGTGTTGTCCTCTCCCTAGGGAAAACGGCCTTGGGTCAGTCAGAGCCTGGAGCCCCTGCCCTCGGCTCTACAGCGCAGGGGTACGAGTGCCAGGGTGGAACAGGGGGTTAAATCTAATTTTGGGCTGCATTTACAATGTTCAACCGCTCCAGGCATAAGTCCCAAGCCTTTCCGACTGCAGCATTTCTAGACTTGCTCTTCACTCAGAATCGCCAGCTTGGCTTGGGCTAGTCTATTTAAACAGCTTGAATGGGCTCATATAGGGTGAGGGTTTTTTTCAAGAATTTTCTTTCTTGGGTCATTAATGCTGTGAATTTCCTGAGCTCCTCCGGTTACATCTGAGCACCATTTAGCTCTCTGTCTCACCAGGCTAATGTGACAGTTTGTGAGAAAGAAATTAAATGCTAAAATTTCAGCAGGCAGCTGAAAAACAGCATCGTAAAACTACCTGTTCTTGCACAGAACCAAGGAGAAAGAATACTTCTATGGAGTGATAAAAATGACCGCCATAAAGTTTATTTGCTCCCTGCTCTCACCTTCACACCTTCCCCCAGAGTCTTGCTGACTGCACTGACTCCTGTGGACTCAATCTGAAGTTTTGAAGCACAACAATTTGTTGGAGAAGAGCTGAAAAATGCCAGTTTCTTTGTAAGAGGACATAAATTGTATTTATCCGTTACTGGTAAACAATTAGCAGCAGCTACCTAACAGCGTTGAAAGTTCTGTGTTTGAAAGCAGGCAAAATGACCTGCAAAGTCAGCTCTGGGCACAAAACACTGGCATCACCTAAGCCAGCGTGTTGGCTCTCTTGCCTCCGCCCTGGCAACAAGGCAAGGTGTACAGATAAATAGGGAGGGCTGGAAAAGGCTAGGCTTTTACACAAAAGTGGTAAAATGTATCCAGATTTTTTTTTTTTCTTTTCACTGAAGCATTTCTAAGTAGCAACAAAAAAGACAGATGCTGAAGCCGTGGCCTGTCATCTTGATTGCCGTAGGCTGATGCCGTCACCAAGTCACTTGACCGGGCTCCTCTCCCCCTCATCTGCAGCCAAACCATAGCACTCTTTCCCTCACTTCTAAAGGGTGCTGTAAAGCTGAATTAGTACAAAGCCCTTTGAGCAGAGATTAAAGGAGAGCAGTGGTGGATGTTCCCCCTCCTCTGACTTCAGGGCTGAGGCTGATACAGGCCATTGCCCTTCATCAGCTGGTGCTACTCAGGTGCCAGGTAAGGGCACAGGCTACCCTCAGAGCCTCAGAGAAACCCCCTGTGGTGGACAGGATTTTCAAATGCATCCAGCGCTGGCCCAGCTCCATTTCGGCTGGGTCCAACTGCAAATATCACATTGGTAGAATAGAGCAGAATTAGGGTATGTGCTGAATACCCCGGGACGGTAAGAAAAAGCCTTGGATATCAGAGATTTCCTGAGGGACAACCTCAGCAAAAAACCCTCCTCCTGTGGTAGGAAGTCACTGGATGTGTTTTCATAAAAAAACAAATAAATCAATGCTTTATTTTCACAGGGTTAAAACCAATGAAAAATCTGTGAACACCATGCCATTTAAAGCAAGTCCTGAAATTCCACCTTCAAATAATTCAACAAAACAGCAGTCATAGAACCAAGTTTATTTTATACATAATTGTATAATAAAGTCAGTGGAAAATGGATGTGAAAATTGGGGCTGATAGGGCCCGCTGGTGAATGAATGATGTAGAAAACACCTTAAGAGGTCCTAAAAGAAAGCAAGCAGAATAATGGAGAAGGTGGTGTGGCATCCGCATAAATGTCACACATGGGAGGCTGAGAAAAATTCTGATCTTATTACTTTAATATAAGTCAGGAATAATTCCCATAGGTCATTACTACTACATAGGTAAGTACCATTGAGAAATCAGAATCAGGCCCAGGATATGGATAACAAGTGAGAGCAAGCAGATAAACATTAAAGGGTGCACGTTTTTAGCTGGCTGTGCTAATGTGTTTTAATTAACAGCAGTAATAGGATTCGCACAGCTAAATCCCTGCACATCACACTGAAAATTCACTCCTGATGCTTGCCTGCAAGGAGGTGGGTGGGGGCAGGAGGAAGGGAGAGAGAGGAAGTAGAAGAATAATAAAAATGACATTTCATCCCACTCTTTTGGAGGAATCATCTCATAATTACTGAGCAGGATTGGTAACTCTCTTTAATATTAGATTTTCTGGAGAGGGCTCTCTTTCTTTCTTTTTTCTTTGGTGGAGTAGCAGGAAGGGAGGGAGGGTGAAGTGAAGGATTAGCATAGTCTGGGTAAACAATGAAACCTGAATCTGGATGGTTTAAAACTCAGGATAATCCTAGCAAGTTGGGAGCAGTGCAGTGGGATAATTTGAAATGTAAATGTGACATTCTCCTCGGTAAATTAACAAGACATGACTGCAGGCTCTCCTTGTTACTGCAGTCACATTCAAGAGTCACTCGTTCTCTCTCTTCTCATCTAATGCTATGACAACAGACAATCACCAGGAGCCTTCTTCAAATAAATATCAAATCAAGCCTTTACCATATCCAGAAGTGACATATGCACTGAATTATCTTTTATTCATTTTACGCAGAATCTTGCTGCCATAAACACCATATTACAGGATGCGGCTAGGATGCCGTCCCCTCTCCCCCATCCCCTTAACACCAATTTCTTGCCCACTTCCATAGAAAAACAGACAGAAGGTATCTAATTCATGATTATGAAACAAAGATTTAAATTTAATTATGCAATTGCCTAATATAAAATGGAGAGGATTGATCTTGTTTTGTTCTTGAACATCTTGAGGGCTTTTTAAAAATTATTATTCTATTACTTTAAAAACTATTGAAAAAATGCCCTTGCCTAACATAAAAATGCCCCTACTATAATAATCATAATCTATCATGTCAGATGATATGGTATCATATCTATACAGTACAACTCCTGCAAATTCAACTTTTCCAGAACATGGAGGCATATTCTCCTGTTCCAATAGAAATGCATGGTAACGTTTAAACTATTAATGTAGCTTCTCTGGTGCTTCCCATTTTCTCGTGGGAGATCTGGGAAAGGGAATAAGGGAATACTATGGAGATGGCTCTGCCCTGTGTTTTGTCTCAGTCTTATGGCAGTTTCGTGCAAACTTGTCTATAGTCCCTTGAGGAGGATCATCAGGGAATAGCTGGCAGGCACTTATCACAACCTGTCTCTACTCTTAATGCCTTTTTGACTCCAACATGACTTTTTAGCCTCTCTTCAGCTTCCAACTCACTGTTGGAAGCTCACCTCTCCAACTCACCTCTCCAAACTATCTTTGGAGAGGTGCCAGAGTGGGAACACCTAGCTTTTACAACCAGCAATTATTAGTGGTAAGGTTTTATTCTTCAGAAGGTTTGCAGGGCATCTGTCTCATTACTAAGTGTATAGACAGTGGTAGAAGGATCTTCTTTGTGAACTTGATCAATAGCTCCACAATAGTGATATCTCAGCATTTCAGAGACAAAATATGTTTTAATAGAATATTTTGAGCATATCTTTTTCTCTTAACCTGAAAGCTGCCTCTTGCTTATAACTCGCAGGTTGTCCAGAGACAGCTTCTGGCCAAGTTTGCTGCATTATCTCAGACAGCCATGCAGACATGGCCTCAGTCAACCCTCCTTTAAACTTTTGACATGGTGGTGCACTACATGCTCAAGCTTGGACATCCTCATCAGAAAGAAATGCTGATCTTTGCAAAGCTCTAACGAGTATTATTCTGGTTGTACCTATCTGCAGTAAGGAGATAGCTGTTTTCTGCCTATGGCATTGGTAATACTTTTCACATGTATTTTAAAAAACATGACAGAGATCAAGGTGTCTGAAAATAAATTCTCAGAAAGGAACCATTACCAATGCTTTTGCACACTCATTAATCTCTCAAAGCTAGATTGCTCCACAATAGAAGCTGGCCAGTTATCAACAGCAATCCTTTCCCAGAGGGTTTCATGTCACTTAAGCCTTGCCCATATGCTAAAATAGCTTCAATTAAATATTACTTTCCATGTGCTAGCACAAACTCTCATGTGTCTAAACAGAGATTTTTCTTTTCCATTGGTGATTTTATGGACTTCTATCATAGTCATTACTCCATTTCAAAAATGAAATATGCTTTCTGTATTGTGAGTGAGGGATCTAAACAATACAAGCTGTCAAATGCTTGCTAAAATTTAAGCTTTCTAAGTCTTTTGCTAAAGTGATGGGCAAACTTGGACATTCCCAGCAACAACAGCAGTGCTGTAATAAGGCAAAGTCCTTAAGTGGTGAAGGATCACAAACATCTCTAAGAAATTCCAGCAAGACCTGCCCCTTCTGTGGTGATCCAGGCAGCACTTCCCATCCCAGAAAGGATTTTTAAAGATCCCTTAATGCAGCGCTTTTGCCGTCAGCAGGATTCTTGGTGTTTTCTTGCAACCAAGAGAATCATAACTCTGTAAAACATGACTTCTGCATTTCTGGATACTTTCTTTTCCATTGCTTTTGCGCGAAAGGGAGGGATGTTATGTCCGGAAAGGACATTTGAGAATATCCAAGTTCAACAGACCCCTGGTAATACTGGCATTCCCAGTCCCACAAAAGGGACTGGGATGTAGACATCTCTAGGCAGAAGCAAGACAATGGTGACTGCTAACAGAAACCAGCCGCATCCCCACTGCAGCAACTCATCGCGACATGTACCCTTCAATGCCAACTGGAGGATGAAGGGTTTCGAAATAAAGGTCATCTCATTTCCTAGCCTGGCTGAGTGCAGTAGCAAAACTGAATCCAGTTAAAAAATTCATCATAAACCCTGTATTGCCAGGAGAGTTACAGTCATAGATTTTCGGTGCTGCAGACGAGACAGTAAACTAAGGACAGTGCTTTCTGACTTCATTATCTGATCAAATGCCATTTAAAATTCCCTTGATCTTTTCTCAAAGGGAAAACATGAGTTTCTGTATTTATGTTCCTTGTGAAAATAACGTGGGTGCTAGGGATCTGGAGCAGTTCTACTGTTTAAACAGGACATCACGATTCATGACTTGAGAGTCTGTTCCCAGTCCCACGGCGGCTTATTCAGCAAGTCACTCAGAACCAGACCTACATGCTGCCCGGTGCCTCACTCGACCGTGGATGAACTTGTTGTAAGTGAGAGCTCGGCTTCTCAGCGCATCTGTGGTATATTCAGCAGCTGAGTAACTCTCCTCTTTCTAGGTAAGGCTACCCAGCGCAGCATTGTCCCGAGTGAATGAGCTTGCCTGATGAACCTGTCTTTTTGTCACATTCATGTGATGCCTGGCTGTGGCCAATAACCCTTCTGATTCTTACAGCACACAGACCCTCTGTGCCGTGCTTTACCTGGCTTTAACAGTACTGACAATGCCACAGAGGCCATATGCTGTGAGGCTGAACTAATGCACATTTGTAAAAATAACCCTTTGGGATCTGAAGAGAGAAAGAGCTTACAGAAATGCAAAGTAGAATAGTCTGGCAATGGCCACTATTGTTAATAATTCCATGATTGATTTCAAACATAGCACTTTTATTTCATGATTGAAATTTGCCCTCGTGTTTGACAGGAACTGGGCAACATCAGAGAAAGCATTGAAGTGGCTGTGTGCGCCTACTACTAGAACATGCATGTTGACAAGTTGCTTTAGAATTCAAAAAGAATATTTAATGTGATATCTTAGCACAGCAGTCGATTCATATATACCGGCTTGTGATCTGCAAGTTAAAAATGCTGATTAACTATGATGCAAGAATGCTTTAAAGTAGAACCCTTTGATTTCCATATTTTCTGACAGATATAAACTAGTTATTGAATAACATTTGCATGATTTGTCTGTTTTATATCCTTAATCAAATTAAAAGATTTAAAGGAAAATGTATTATTTATAATGGTTTTATGTAACAGGGTTTCATCTTAGCCTGTTGCATATTTATGTTAAGTACAGATACTTGACAGAAGTTGATACTGTCCAAAACCTGAAAAAAAGGGGGGAAATATAGTCAGGAGTACTTAATAGCATCTCCTTGACACTGTCAGAATATGAACACAGCAGCAAGAATAGTCTGCTGAGGATGTCCACTTGACAGATATTTCATCGTCTGCAATCTTTTTCCTCACATGTGCTGCTATGTTACACCTGAAAGTTTTTGCTTCCTCCACACCACACAGAAATGACAACTGGCTGATGGTGTAATTAGTTTTCACCTGGGATATTAGACATTGTGATCAAATGATGATGTTAAACCCGAAATACCATATTGCCAATGGGATAACAAATATTAATATCAGAATCAAATGAAAAGGGGTTCTCTAGTAGATGACTTTACAAAGAAATATACTAGTCCTCAAATGCTGTGTAAATGGTGGTATTGCAAGAGCAGGAACAAATCTTTTTTGTCATTAGAAAGATGGCATTAATTGTAAAATTAGAAATTCATTAGCTTTGGTCCACAACACCACTGAGTGGCCTCACTTATTCACATTGCAAATCATCCCTCCTTGCATGCCTGGATGGACTTTCATCCAGTTTTCTTATTTTATTTTTTCATAAATGGTTATCTTACATTCATTCCTATACTATATATCACATAGTATATACAATGATCTACAAATCCCATAAAATCAAATGTCTCTTTTCATTGACTTGTACAGAACTTTGATATTGATATGGCTTCATTCAGTTTGGCTTGGTTTGATCTTTTTTCCTATCCTGTCTCCCTCAGTGCCTAAAGTCTAAATGACAGATTTAGTGACCATTGAGCAAAACAATTGATTTGATTTGTCATCCATGTTCCAATAAATATAACACTGTCATTGTGTTTTCATTTGGACAGCTGAAAAGAAAGATATTTAATCTTATGACAAAGTGTCACTTCGGTGACTTTGGGATCAGGAGGACACATGAAGCAGTTAGGACTGTATCAAGAACAGGGACAAATGAGAACATAAGCGTGTTCAAAATACAAAGGAGGTCACCTACACTGCAGCACTATACACAAGCCAGGCTCTGTAGTGCTCAGCCATAAGACGACCAGCCAACTGTCTTAACTCCTGTCACAGGAGGTACTTTGTATATGAGTTCCCTTATGGCGTGATGGTCTCCTGAGAGATCAGGTCTCATAACGGAAGTTGTACCGGCAGTTACCAGATTTATCGTAGAGCCCAGATCAGATGCATGACCCTGCTTTTTCCTTGAATTCTTATTAGAATTAGAATGGCAGAAGCCCAAGGACCTGCCATTGAAAATGTAACCTACCACCCTAAGAATGACCTAAGTAGTTGGAAAGCCATGGTTTTGGTATGCTGTTCCAGCTCTGGAGGACGGGCTCACCCACGCTATATACCATAATCGCACATTCCAAACATCAGGGGGATTTTTAATGTTCATTTCAACAGGAGCAGGATTAAGCATGGGACTATCAACATTTGGATATACCAATATTTGTCCGCAGCAAAATCCATGACAAATGCATGATGACATGAGGAAGACAGATCCAACTGGAGAGAAAAACTATAAACAACCCTTGCTAGGCCTGCTGCACTCCAGAGAAGACAGCAAATTTGAGTCCAGTCATTTTATGGCATCTCCTCCTACCATAACCACAACAGTACTGGTGGACAGTGTTTCCTTGGACTGAGGACTACTACACCTCAGGTGGATTCCCTGTTTCTATCACTGTGATCCTGTGGAAAAGCTGGGGAGAGGAACTTGTCAGAAACCCCAGCTCACAGAAACAGCAACAGACATCACCAAAACAAAGATCTTTGGATAATCTAAGACCTTTCTGGAATTTTGACTGGATTTCTACCCCATGATGTTCAGGTACATACTCCAGTGAACTGTCTCTTCTTTCCGTTTACTCCATAGCTCTCCTTCTCAGCCTTTCTCATTGTTTTCTTTTCCCTCCATCTCCTTTTCACGACATTAAAAGGGAACAAATCTCTTCCCTTTCGTTACATATAAAATGAAACAAAATTAATGTTTGCTCTGTCAGGTAGTCACTGTGTTTGTGTATCATATGCCTCTTTCCCATCTCTTAGGGAAGGGCAAGTCTATTTTTCAATAGCAAGAGCCAGTATTGGAGAACAGCAGCCCTGAGGGACCAGAGATAGACGGGAACAGCAGGAGAAACAGCCTCTGCACATGATAACAGTGCCCACGCACAGGTTACCACAGGGCACATGATCAGACGGCCAGCCCTCACACCTCCTGCCCACTGGGCCCAACCTCTCCCACCCCATATGCAAGAAAGAGAGAAACCTCTTACCTTGACACTCAGCCCCAAGCACCATTTCTTGGCACATATTTGAGGACAGTGGAATAATTGCTCTGAAACAAATCCACTTTTATTTGGAACAATTTGCCTGTCCTGGGGAGAAGAATCTGCATTGCAAGAATGGTAAAGTTACTCTGTTACAGTGATGACAGTCTGTTTTCCCGTGCAGCAATCCCTAACTAGTTCTTCATAGGTGACTGATCCACACAAACACGACTCCAAATGATTTACATGAAGCCAGTTCTGTGAAGCTGACTCGGAGCGCTTCCAATTAAACAGATTCATGAAGAACTTGCATTAAGACAATTCTGTGAAGACTGAACTGAACAAACAACAAGTTCAGGCCCAACAGGATGAGCACTGGTGTAAGACTCAGAAGACTGCAGGATACACTTGGCTTTGACTGTGCTTGACTTGTGACTTTGGTTAAGTCACTTCCCGCTTCTTGGTCTCATTGCCTAATCTGTAAAACGAGGATGCTGAAGCTCATTTTGCTTATAAAGTGCTTTCAGTTTCCTGTCTGAAAGTTTTCATTAAAAGCTGGTTGGTTACTCTTCAAGTCTATGTACTTTGAAATTTCCATATCAAACCCAAATCAATGAGTCCATGTTAGTTTGCCGTCTCTCAGCAGTGGTCAATGATTGATTCATCAGGAACTTAAGTGTTTATAATGCACATAACTGCATTATAGAAAAAAATAATTCCCATGAGAGAACATTTCTTCCTGACTCAAGTTGGTGATCGGCTTATGCCTTGAAGCATGTGGGCTGATAGCCCTTGTAATTTTATCCTGCCTACTGTAACTGCAGAAGCTTTTTCTACAGAATTCATATGTGTCTAATCCCTTTTTTAGAATCTTGCTAAGCTAGTTGCCTCAATAATTCACTTTACATTTGCTCAGGTTCTGATATAGGTGAATATTTATAATATTCAGGACTGGCTCCAAAGCTCAGCTTCTTGGTTCTTCAAAATTCACGGAGAGCCTTGCCTCAAGGTTATTAGTCATGGCTTCTTGGAAAATGTTATGATTATACAGAATAAAATGAGGACATTAAACAGCATCCCAAGTTTAGCGGTATGCCTACTGTATAATGCACTGCCTTGTTTACAAGGTAGTACAAATGAACACACATCTATTAACAAAATTAATGATGAACAATTACTGTAATTTCTCCTTGCTTGGAAAATACCTCTTGCAAATAAATTGGGTTAACAGTAGCTTGTTGATTGGCTTTATCTCACAAACAAGACAATGAACAATGTTAACGAATTCACTTCAGTAACTTTAAGATTGTGGTATAAGAAGCAATACAAATTTGTGGGCTGTTACGGGGAGTGTGTGTAAGCAAACAAAAGCCAGACACTGTGCTAGACATTGTGCGTTCATTTCTGAGGTTTGTAGTTGTAGTGGCATAGTAGAAATGGCTTAGTGAGACACAAGCTATTAATCTACTCTACTGAGGAATCTGTAAAGCACTTACTGCATCGGTGAATAGAAGCCAAATACAAAAATGAAAATATTTACTACTGGTATGAAAAGATCAGTGTCCTCACTGGCAGAAATACGTCATATAGAATATGCATGAAGCGTCCAGGAGAAAGGACTATTACACGTTCCCTGTGTCTACACATGCACTTACAACCTGCTGTTTTATGATTAGGTCTTCTCAGACAGAGGTGTATTATATTTTGAAATAAAAAGAATGGACAGAAAGAAATAAATGAAAGAAATGAATAAAAAGAATGGAAATACATTGGCTTTCCTAATTTTCAGCATTAGGGAATTCCAGGGCCAACCCTTGGCTGAATGTGCTCCTCTGCCTAATACACAGAAGATTTACTCTGATGTCTAGTGGGGATAAACACATTGGTTTGGAAAATGTTTTGAAATACCAGTATGAATATTTGCTTTATGAATGGATTAAGTAAGATATACCTTATTCAAATGGATCCCAGAAACACCAGTACAGCCACTGCTTCCAGACCAACATTAAAGAGTCTTTAGGAAATTCAAGCCTTGCTCTAGAGCCTGGTCTAGACTACATCAGGAAATTCTGTGACACAAAGCAATACTGAGGAAAAGTGTGCTAAAAATTTTGATAGATAACTCCTTTCTGATTTAGGGCCTTATTTGGTAGTATTTTACTTTAACTTCCTCTGCCTTCTCTCTTATGTACACACACAAATGGGAAGTCACAGAACTAACCTGCTGTGAACAAAAGAAGTCTGTGAAGAAATACCTGGACCTTTTTCCAATCAAGTTCTTTCCTAGTGTTCTTTCCTAGTAGGATACTGATCTTCTCCAAAGTTACAAAACAGGGCTCTAAGCAAATCCATATAAAACCAGGAAGCAGTCATCCCTCTGCTGAAGGCATAGGAGGGAAGGACCAGAGGCTGAGGCTGAAGGCAGCGGGAAGTTAGCAGGTGGTGTGAGGCATCTGAGCATCATGGGCACTCATACATCATTTGTATGAGAAATCACATCGTTGGCTGTGTTAATTTCCGTCTTTTATTGCTTTTTGCCCCCCTCATTTGTGAGTTTATACGTTTGGGAGAAGCTGTTGTGCAGCAATCTTGGAGAATTAAATTGTCCAGATAGGCCCCAAAGAAATGTGGCATGAGTACTTGGATAGTCTGAAGTTTTCCCATTTAACGGGCCACGAGCTCACCCTGCTGCCTGCACTTCAGAGAAGGCTAAGCCTATCTCCAGTGTGTCCTGTCTTCTGCCTGAGTCAGAAATGTTGCCAGGTAATAACAATTTTTTCTCTTTCCCTTAGGATTATTTTTACGATTTGGGTATTTTCCTTCATGAGATAAGATGAGGCCACAAAATGCGTTTCATAGTGGCCACCACATAGGGTGGCAGGAAATCATTCCGGGCAACTACTCACTGATAGGCTGCATATTAACCAATTGCTTAGAAATATTTACTTCGTGATTGTTTTAGTAAAACAACTTCACGATATTTTTCTAAAGAACATACAAATGCAGAGTTTGCAAGCGAGTGCCACTGTGTCCAAAAAATTAGTCTCATAGGCAATGGTGTGACCAAAAATCATTCTTAAGCTCAGGATTGATAATTATAAGGCAGCTCAGATTTTCAAAGTAGCCCAAGAACCAAAATAATATATACCACGTACTGTGACTAAGTGTAATGGCCGAAAGGAAACCAAAATGCTAAACAAGAGAAAACAAAATACTAATTAGGTAAAGTTGGGAGGAGAGTTATAAAAAAACGTGTTCTCATAGTTGGACATTTCATATTATGAGGATTAATTGGTTAAGCTTTTTTTCCCCTTTGGAGAACTGCTAGATCTAGCCCTCCAAAGGCATGTGTGTTCTCTGGAATTCCTCCTTAACAGACCACTGGCTAAAAACTGTTTCAGTATCACCTCCAAACTGTTTTTCTGGGGTGTTGAGCCGTTGTAGCTCCCCTAAACTGTGTTGTCTACCACACTAAAATTAAATGCCTACTTCTGGGCAGAGACTTACAGAAACAGCCTGTGGCCCTGTAACTGCAAAAGAATGAATTTTTAAAGGAAAATGACTCACTTGGAATTTAAAATCTGCCTAACTTAGACATTCTGTGATGAAAATGTTGACATGGGCACATAATTGCTTTCTGACAAATGGCTAAATAAAACCTCCTGCCCAAAATCTATAATGTTAATGTTGCCATTATAGTGTCACTTTCTGCTTCTCTCTGTGGGAGCGAACCCTGCATCCCGAAACCAGAGGTGAGAAAGCCTTCCCAAGCCTGCTGGCAAGATACTGAAGAAACTCTGAAATGGCCAGTCTGCCTGAAAGAGGCAAATTAGGCAGCACCTCAAAAGCACTCTACAAAAAGCATGGTAGGCTACGAGAAGTCTCTAATCTAGCTATCTGAAATCGGCTAAGAGAGCAAATGCCAGGTCAGGCTCTGAGACAGTTGGAGTAATGTGCTCTTCCTTGGTCCTAGGACTAAATATCAAGACCCTGAAATCCCTTGCTGGGAGTCTGACTTAGAATCAGGAAGGTGAAGAGCTTGCTTTACATCAGCCATGGCAATCTGTAAATACTAAACCCAAATCCTCTTTAAATCAAATCAACACTTTTTCCCATGTAATTTTCTGTGTCACTGAGATTCATACAGATTATAGAGAAAATGGAAAAGGCTGTTCATTGTTAATTAATGAATCACAATTACAGGTATAAAAGGAAACAATTTTCTTAATGTTTGTTATACTTCTGGAACGTGATTGATGGTTGCTGTTACTAAAACAACAGAGAAAAATCACTTAATGACAAAATAATCTTTTTGCTAGGCTGCAAAGATGTCACAGGGATTTCTTTCCTCTAAAGCATGCATTCTTGCTATCAGACCCCCAGAGGATTTCAGGGGTTTATTACCAGTCTGCTATTTCTATATAAAGGAACCCAACCCAGGGAGGAAGCAGAGGAACATTAGAGATCCTAGGTTAAAAAAAAAAAAAAAAGGAAAAAAAAAAGAGTCCTTGTATTAAGGGACTAAAACCAGAAAAGGTTAATATGCAGTTATCTATGTAATCTGTCCATCCATCTCTGCTCCTAATTGACTTCATTAAATGAAACCGCTTTTAAAATAGGGTTTGATGAATGGGATTGAATACTGTGATTGCCTGTGAGAGTAGGAGAATGGACTCCACATCCTTTTCGGTGCTGGGTTTCTATGACTACTGCTGTGACTAGGAATCAGACAGAACAAGGCTGGCCTCCCTGGTGTGCCTATTGTCACTGTATCTAGGTACCGTCAAATATAATTCCATTCTGTTAAAAGGCATGGACTTTGTGTCATGTAAAGAGTAAATAATATTAATTTTAATAAAGATTATTGGGAGAAAAGCAGCAAGCTTCGATCATTAGCACGAGAACATTTTCCTGATCTCTTTGTGCCAACATTTATTTCTGTATTTTTTTCTTAATGCAATTGTTTGCTATTAAAAGCAATCTCAGTTAGAAATAAATCTGGTTTAAGCTTACAAGGGGGGGGGGCGGGGAGAAGGAGCCACAAAGTAGTTTCTTAAAAGAAGATATTGTACTTATAAAATCCCATTATTAATATCTTCACAATAGTCATTGCTTTATGGGACAAATGTCTCAACTTGTCATCCTTGTTTATTGTATTATGGTATGCCTTCAGCATATATCTAGGGATGATGGCTATCTCTTCATTTTTGTTGGCAGTGAAATATAAATATGAAAAGCCAACTATTATTATCACTACACACTGAACACACCTCAATGGAGAATTAAGGACTCCTGAAGCCAATTGATTTTAGCTGGTTGTATCTGCGTAAGCACTCCTCGTTGTATGTAGTCCTTGACCATTATCTGGCTCCCCAGGACTCAAACTGAGCCACCCACACTTCACTCACTTGAAGAAGGAATCTGTATTTTATACTTTTGTCCGCAATGAAAGATTAGGTTCTGCTTGTGCAACTCAGCGACAGGAAAGCAAAGGGAAGGAGCTTTGCACTGTTTCCCCTAAATGATGGCTCAAGCGCCTGAGTCCACTGGGTAGGTGAACTGCACCTTGCAAAGGTCTAAGAGCAAACTACAGTTTCACACAAACAGGGTGCAGAGCAGGGACCCTGTGAATTTGGATCACAATTCAAGCTCTCTCTTGCATAGAGGTAAACTCTGAGAGAACGTGCTCAATGGGTTGGTGTTACCTGACATCTCAAAAAGGAAACCCCTTATTTTATGGACAAACTTACTGGTGTTTTTCTATTCTTTTCCTCTAGTCTAGAAAAGCAGAACCGTGCAACTGAGAAAGCAGGAAATACTGCCGTCTCTAAAAACATCACATAATCTTACCCCCTGTTGCTAGTTTGCTTTGTACCTCTCATTAAGACTTTTGTCCAAGGGGTGTGCCTTACATCAAGCCATGGTAAATTGAGAGAGATTACTCAATTCAGTGACTATAATAGCATTTACTGAGATTTCCCCAAAAGGGAAGGTGCTGTCATAACAGATGCCCAGAGCTTACAGATATATTGATGAAAAAGAGAGCATATGATCAACTGGGGCAACATTAAAAGTGTTGAGAGGCACTATATCTTCCATTAACGATTTGCAGGTGCACATTCCAATAAACCAAGCCAACAAGGCAGTATCTTGACATGGTTTTACTGCTTTGAGTGGAATATGCAGATAGGAAGATGACAGATGATTTTACAAAAGTACAATTAAATCACTATTGAAAACGGATAAAGTTGATCAAAGAACAAAGAAAGAATTGCATTAAAATTAATCATCCCAAAGTCATAAAATCAGTTGTAAACCCTTAGCAATGAAAGATTAAATGAGGAGGAAGTTAATGTTTTAAATGAATTTGAATCTTCCAGGAGAGTACTTGATAGTTTCAACAGACTTTGGCCTCTCAGACTATTTACTACAGTTTCAGGCAAGCCTAGTCACACTGTAGGCAGCTGAAAGAACCATCAAATAAAAATAATTTATGCCAGCTTCATTATGCAAAAGCTCAGGGTTATTAAAAAAACCCTACAGAGATAAACAAACAAAGTCATAACCCTAAAACCTGGCACATATTTAACCAAGAAGAACATCGGTCTTTTCAAAGAGGACCCTATTTTACGCTGTTGAAGTCACTGGTCTGGATCATTCTGCTTAATAATAGTCAGACAAATGATAGTTCTGGTATATTCATCAGCAGATCTCTGGTATTTAAAATCACGACGTACCAGAAACAGTATTATGGATGCATTCGATATCAGTATGGAGTTCTGATACTGCAACATTCCACTGCAAATCACTTACATTTTTATCACAACTGGTTATGCTGAAAAGCTCGTGAAGTAATAACTTTAAAGATGCAGTTTTCATTTTTCTAAGGAAACCTGATCTATTGTTTAGCAACTCTACATTTCTCAGGAAAGATACAGCAGAGCTTTGTCAGCACACAAGCTCTGAACAGGGTTTTCTCTACAGCGTTTGGCGCCGGCCACTGCTGGAGGAAGAATAACAAATTAAATGGCTCATTGATCCGTTCCAGCACAGAAAATCCTAGGTTTTTCTGTATTTATTGTAGCTGGTACTCCTTAATACCCAAAGGCTTAATTTAACACCCTCAACAACTTCATAAGAGAATCTGTGGGAAGCCTCTGAAATTAGGACATTCCCATCAGAGAGACACATCTGCCACAGCCACACATCCTACTTGATTTCTGTGAAGAGCAATTCTGAAATTCACACTTAGAAAAATTCTTGCTCATGTTAGGCTTAACAGTCAAGGCTTCAGAACTAGGTCTAGGGCCCGTTTCAGCACTGATGATCCTGGCACAAATAATATGCTTTAGATGCGAATTTACATCAATACTGTGGCGTGACATTTGTTTGTCATGCCAAGATTCACTGTGCATAAAATTCAGCTCTGTGGAGGGGGTTATTAGAGGGGCATCACGCAGACCACTTAACTTCCATTTCTGTCCTCCAGTTATAGAAAGACTTGTGCCTAGGTCTCATGTTAGCCCTCTGTATGAGGTGAATATTGTTCAATGCAATTTGTTGTTGTTATTGTTCAGTCTTAGGCTGTCTGCATAAAAGCTCCTACTTGATTAGCGTGTGCTTCCCAGCAGATACAAAACAGTCATTAAAACAGATGATACTTTATTTGGAAAAATAAAAGACCATGGTATAACATAAATTTTTAAGCAGAACTCCCAATTGAATATATGCCGGTAATTATTTTCAAAAACCAAACTAAGCCCCGGTACTACATGGTAAAAAAATTAACTAATTAGACACTCTTGGCCATATCCTCTGCTATGGCCATGCTGGACTAAATAGAGCAGCAGCAGTGCCCATAAACAGGGGATCTGGCATTTCATTTATTGCAAAATTATGTTTGATATAACTTTATTGCCTAACAAAATCTCTTAAACCTTGCAAATAGGCTTAAAGAAAAACAACAACCAACTACTTAAACATTAACAATATACTAGGAAATGTCTCTGCATTTTTGTGGAATACATAATTGTAGTGCTTTTTAATATTTATAGTTATTAATAGTTAATACAATCTCAATTTTAGGATCTATGTACCCACTGGAAAATTAACATTGCTATATCCGAATAAGTATATACATTTAAAAGGAAAATATAATACCTAGTATCCCATCTTTCGGTATAAAGCAGAGGACATACGCTTCCCACACACAACAGCCTAAACTATGAAAAATTTCAGCTCCTAAGAGAATCAAAGACATGTACTGTAAAATCTCCACAGGCAGTGCTACTCCTTCTTTAACCAGTACCGGCAGGGTATAGTTGGCCATTGATTGTTTATTGAGCTGCGTTGGCAGGATCTTTATGGTCTAAGGCAAGGCTGTAACATGTCACTTCCATGAGACTGTTCCTTTACACCGCCAGTGACACTGCCACCAACAACAAAGGTTTTACAATGTTTTGCTGAGCAGTGGTTAGAATATTTAATCGGAATTAGATATTCTCACTGGGACAGATTTACCTGTGGTGTAACTGTGCAAAAGTCGATAGAGTAAAACTATGAAAAGACTTGGTCTGTGGACTTTATTGATTAAATCTGATGCATACAAATCACAAGCCATATTCTATCTTTGGACACATAGATTCAACTTGCATTGTGCCTAGAGAGAACCATAAATGTACACCTGTTACTAGAATATGTCTCAAAAAATTGTAACTCGTTAGCTTAACGTAAACATAATTGTCCCTGACGTGCAAAGCACAGCAATGTCCTGAGCTCTAACCTTGGGAAGAGCCACTGACCCCTTGTGTGAGCTGAGCAACTCACTTGGCCTCCTGTACTTCAGTAAAATCCTGCTAAAATTTGTGAGCATAGAATCTGCAGGAAAAAAAGTAAATCACTGACACTGAATTAAGATTTTCTTTGTAAATAACTTCATTCGTATAAATATATCACATTATATCTGAAGCAGGGCTGCAGAAAGACCTGAATAGATGCTAAAAATACATGACGCTGCCAGAAAGATACATTAAGAAAAGGTTTGGGGTTTTTGTTCATGTTTGTTTGCTTCTAATGTGATACTATGAAACAGGGCTTTGCAAGTTAGGAGGTTTTAGCATCTGATCTTTTGTTACATGCTACTTAGATTATTCAGATAATTAATTCTAAAGACCATTCCTGACAAAGCAAGCTTGTCTGCAAGGAAACTGAGCATCTTCCATAGCTCAGAGAGGTAAAAATCTTTTATCCTCTTCTCATAGAAACATGAAGTGTCTAAAAAGGTGAACTACAAAGAAACATAGGCAGCTGGGCTGCTTGCTATTGATGCGCAAAGTCGATCAATTTGGTGGAGGCATTTTAAAAAGGACTCTTCCTAATATTTCTAGTATATAAAAAACAGGCAGAAAATATTAGGGGAAAGAAAAGTCCACCACTTAACGAATTGCCTTGGTGTGCTTAAAAAAGGACTAACGTACATTAGTGTATAATTTGTCATTTCCCCCTCAGCATTTTCATCTCGTCACAAGGAAGAGATCTTTGGTAGTGCTTGAAAAACATTTTGAGTCTCTCACCCAATTTCTGTAACTCTGCTACACAGATGAGAACAAGGGGTCCGTGCTGCACCAAGAAAGCAAGAAAAACAAGAGCTGCGAGATGCGAAGAGGTAAGCACGGAAGGAAACTGCAGCCCTGAGTACTGTTCTGGGAGCCCTGGAGGGGTCTTCAGACTGCTTGTGACAAGGTGGTCAAACTCTCTGGCTCTGGATATGTCACTTCGGGTTTTTTGCCACAGTAATTGCACTAACAAAAGCTGGCGCTTCAGAAGTTGTGACAGCTGATCAAACCAGAGAAATGCAGATGTTGAGAGCCCAGAGCCCGGTACAGACCAGAGCAAGCCAGGTTCATCCGCCTTGGGTCTGGCAGCACCCCCCTCCCCAGGGCACGGGGATCTGGAGACCAGCGAAACACGTGCTGGGCTTTTCTTGGGAACAAAGTGACAGAAAGTGAGTGAGCCTTGATAAAGGAGGTGTGTTAAAGTAACTAATTCCCATTGCTCTGAGTCAGCAGAGCATAATGCTATCTTCCTGCATCGGCTTCTGTGATTGTTGAAGAAACTCAGTAGGAACCAACCCTTGATATCAGGCTAAGGAAACAGCACTGTAGGTATGACATACATTAGCATCCCAAGTGTTAGATCTGCTTTTCTCAGAGTATTAGAAATACTAAATCTTCACGTCTTAGTGAAAGGCCTGGCAAGCATTGTTACAATCAACCATGTCAGTTAATTTATTTTTATAAGAAGAGAAAGAGCCACAGCAGGTATTTACACTCGGACTTTAAAAGCATATCCTGACATTTCTTATCAGATTGCTCGTTCTCTAGTTTGAGCAAATGTGATTTTTTTTGGGTCTGATAACTGACGTGCCCAACTGCTCTCTCCCTCCAAACAATATGGCTTTGAAGGTATAAAATAAAGGGAAGGCACGTGGTAATGAAAGGCCCTTTGAGTCACCTGCATATCTCCTATTTGTGTCAATGGGAGTTCCTTCCTGATGGGAGTGCAAGGGGTAGTGTATAGCCCAGGCTATAATGTCCAATGGTACATTAGCTGAGTACTAACAATGGAAATAACACAGTTTATGATCTGGCTTTTTAGGGGTCTGAGTATCACATTCTCTGTCTAAACACTGCTGACGTTTTATAGAGCTAAAGTCGTGCCTAGACAAATACAGGAGTCCTATCTAACCTAGGTATTTACTCTTACAAATACTGCAACATTTACCACGACTGCCTACCACTGTGACTAAACTAGGTATATTGAAAGGTGCTGTGTTTTGCTTCATTAAAACACTACGTTGGAGCATTTTTTCCTTGATAGCCCTGCGTAATCTGAATCTGTATTTTCCTGGTTAATATTCTTCTATTCCAACATATTCCCTAACAGGGAAAAGAAGAGAAGGATTTAACACAAACAAAGAAAAAAGAATAGTGTATTATTTTTAAGAAATAAAACTGACGAATTCTTGCTGATTCCTGTCTTCAGGAACCTGATAACGAGGCTCTGACTAAGCATTTTTTATTCATTTTAATGAAGTGATGAATGTGGAAAATGAGCACAGAAGTCCTTAGTGGATGTTATGGAAATCAGTAAGAAAGAAAATATCAACCCCAAACCAAAACAAAAATAACTCTGAAGAGGAAAAGAAATTAATTTCAAGAATAATATAATGCCATGCAGGCCTGCTCTTACAGCAAACCGTCAAGTTAATTTAATTCCACAAACCCCATTGCTCCAACAAAATGTTGTTTAAATCAATTCATTCTTTCATTACGCTACTTAAGAGCACCATGAAGTGATGAGAAATTACTGAGATGACTTTCATGTATCAGAATCCCTTCAGTTTCACTTCATTTTCTATCCTGACATGGGATTAATGTGCTGCATTTGCATGCTAAAATAGTATATTTAATTGTAAAAGTGGTGTTGTTAAATTACCTTGCAATGAGTTTATTTTAAACGGTTCATTAAAGTTTTTAAAATAGCTTGCTGCACGATTGCGTCTCTGCTCTGCTTTGATGTATTACATCTTCAACCCATAGCTGCAATGTAGGAAACCTTTACTTGCTACGCTGTTTGCCCTTTCAACAACAGATTTTGAGCTAAAAGCAGTTGCAGGCTCACAGGATCAGATTTAGATAATTACAACACTTGAGCAGAAGTCCACCCCTCTCCAGAACTGCACAAAAATGGTATGCAGCTATTGTGTACGTATACGCTGTCATCTGGAGTGAAAATTACCCAGAATGTTCTCTTATGTAATTTTCCATCCCCTGGTAGTGCTTGACTCACATGCTGTAGCACACAGTCAAGTCACCACATAATACAGTAGATGATCTGATTAATATCACTCATACACGGCTCTTCCCTTCCCTTCCTTCCTCTCCCTGGAAGGATAAAGTACATGTAGGTCTTTTCTCTGGAAAAACGAGGTTCTGCGAGTCTTTGGATTGGCAAAGGCTAGGTTGAAGATTCTGTTTTGTTCTTGGAATACCACATATTAAGGATTATGGGAGGCCACAAGATTCAGGTCCTGAAAATATCTGAGCTTTTTTGTAAAAGGGAATAATTCAGTTGGGTCAATTCACAACGAGTAACATACACAGATTTACATTTCTCCTCTCTATAGATATGTGTATATAGATGTATAAAATTGTATTTACAGAATCACAGAATCGTTTAGGTTGGAAGGGACCTCCTGAGATCGTCTAGTCCAACCTTCCTGCTCAAGCAGGGTCAGCTACAGCAGGTTACTTGGGGCAGTTGTCCACTCAGGTTTTGAACGTCTCCAAGGATGGAGATGCCACAGAGTCTCAGGGCAACTTGACCCGGTGTTTGACCACCTTCACAGTAAGAAAGTGGTTTTTGTGTTCAGATGGAATTTCCTGGGCATTAATTTGTCTCATTGCCTTTTGTCCTATCACTGGGCACTACTGAGAAAAGTCTGGATCCCTTGTCTTCGTTCCCTCCCATCAGGTATTTAGAGACATTGATAGGATCCCCCTGAACATTCTCTTCTCCAGGCTGAAGTGTCTCAGCCCACTTATCCTTTCCTTATATGAAAGATGCTCCTGCCCCTTACTCATCTCAGTGGCCCTGTGTTGAACTCACTCCAGTAAGTCCATGTCTGTCTTATACTGGGGAGCCCAGAACTGGACCCAGCACTCCAGGTGTGACAAGAACCCTGAGAGAAGGAGTAGAGCATAGCAGACCACCACCAGGAGCCACAAAGGTGAGCTACGGCAGCAAAGCCACCCAAGAACCAGCTTCCCCAAGCAACTCTCTCCATACTCTCTCTGGTAACAACACACTTATCTATGTCTACATGGTGGAAAATGGTTTTCCTCTACATTTAAGAGGGCAGAATTCAGGTTTTACTTTCAATTTCATCTGTGTACTTCCTATTTTAGAAGCCGTAACCTGAAGGCTGTTGCAAAAATGCAATTTTTAAACCTGGTCTCTATTCATATCTTTGTTGACAATGCTTGTATCAATACACTTGGAAACACAATGGAAGCATCACTCTTGATCTCGATGGGAATTAAGCAGTGAAATGGCTTTGAAGAGTCAAGTATTAGTCCTTAGTTTGTAGAATAACAGTCCTATTTTGAATCCTTGCTGTGACTTTTCAGTGAGTCTTTTGCAAATACGCACTAATAGTTGTCTATATTTAGGTCAGCAATATGCTTGTGCACTGAAGTGTTGCTTTTCTTCCATGGTGATATGGAGGAATATCATCCCTTAGGGAAGAATACTGTAACATTGAATTAATCTATGCTATTACATCTCTATTATCACTTCTGTGTACATGCATTTTAAAACTAAAAATGGTACAGAGAAATAATACACATTTAGGAAACCAGTAGTATCAGTGCTAATATCTACTCATATTGATACTGATTAACTGCACAGTTCTTCCCTGCCATTACCTGGCATATGTTGATTAACACGAGGGAAAGGAGATGAGAAGAAAGCAAAGACCACTGATAATGGATGTGGGTTATCTTGCAAGTCTTGGAGTTATCCTTGAAGTGGTCAGGATGGATTTGAGAGTCAGGCAGGTGCAGTTACTGTCTCAGGTCCTGTGCATGTCAACAGCACACATCCAAGCTGCCCTCTTCTGATGCTGTCGTTTCACTTGCTCTCTGTATTTCACACGTTGCCCACATGTATGCTTAACGTTAGACAACAAGAGGTACTTTTTAGTTTTGTGAATGATTATCCCAGCTTTAAATCATACATAAGCTCTACATAGTAAGATGTTTGAATGAGAAAGCTGCATTACACCATTACTCCTATGTACAGATGTTTATCAGCGAAAGGACAATTTCTGTTTTCATATAGTGAAAGTGTATCACAGCCCTTCCTGGGTACAGATGGATGGGCCACAGGCTGGACTGCCTGAAGCTATATTATCAAATACTGTTTTGCTATTATTTATTGGTTTACTATTATAGACAGGTTACATGCTTTTGACACTAGCTTCAGTGAAAGAGGTACAGTTTTACTTCCTAGACCCAGAATACGTTTTTGCAGTAAAAAGAGCAGATCTAATGTATTGGTTTTGGGTAACCCGTTTTCTCAGTCTACTGGCACAGTCTACCTAGCATATAGCTGCGGTCTATGTGTAGACAGTAAAAGCTCTTAACAGCGTATCTGCAGAACTGTTTCTAGGTAATACCCGTGATTTTACTGAGAGCTGCTTTTGTTGTCAGTACACACTGCAGAATGATTTTTGGTGATTTTTGTTTCCTGTTGTTATGGCGGGAAGAGTTTTAGTCCAAGCCTTTTTAAATAGGCTCTGTTTGTTCCTAATGCAAGTACTTCCTAATGGCTCCCTGAAGTGTACAGTAAAATAATTTAACAAATAGAAAAATATTTTCCTCAATCTCTCCCCTGTTCTTCTGACAACAGATGTACTTTGCTAATCTTGAAACTACATCTCAGTAAGCGCTCTCGTTTCCTTTCCTCTTTTACACAAAAGGGGGCACAAGTCTCAACTTTGTTATTAGTTTACAGAGGTTTAACTGCAGACAGTTCTAGCCATCAGAGTAAGTAGAGAAGTCTGAAGCCATTAATGTTACGCCAAGGTCAAAGGTTGATAATTTTCATTTAATAATATAGTTGTCTCAAATCTTGAGACTTTCCAAGTCCTACTGAGGTTACCAGAAACAGCCTGTGATATTCTATGGGGTTTTTTTGGTTTGTTTTCAAGTACTGGCTTAGTTGCTCCATTCTGGGCAGGTCGGCAAATGAAGTCTTAGAAGATGGCATATGTAAATCATGGATCTGATTTCTAGGTGTGCCGGCAGACTCAGGCACTCAAGGATCATTGTCTGATATGTACACTGCACACCCATTTTGGGAAATAGTAACTGTGGACTGGCAAAGATAAGCAGAGAATATATTTCCTTATTCTTTTCCCTAACGTTTCTCTGCCCTTCTGAAGGTTATAAGTCAAAATACTTTTCCCTAGCTAAAAATTATACCAGACTATTCAGCTGTGCAGCTTAAATTATTTGATGGGGTTGCTATTAGACTGCAAAGCCACAGTTTTCTTTCTCTACTCCTGGTTGCTACAGCACCCCTTGCACTACCTTCTGTCTGGAGGAAAGCCACCAAGACAGTGAATTAATGCTATTAATGAATCTTCCTCCTGGTGGGACAAAAACCTGGCCCATGTCATGATTTAGGTCCTAGTCATATTAGACAATCATTTTTCACATTTTTATTTCCTGGTCTAAATAAACAGTTCTTTCTTCATAAACAGGGATGGATTTTAATTTGTGAAACCCTGCAGGAAGGTCCAATCTGGGTAGGAGGGTGTCATAGCGTTATGCTGATAAGCCAGCTTCAGATACTGGCTATTCCTGGACTACAACATACTCAAATTGCCGGTGGAGTATAGAGCAAGTTACCTGGGAAGGACTGAAGCTGTTTTTCCCAAGCTGATATTGTCTGGGACTCTGGCATCTGCCAGTTCAGCCGTAGACTCAGAGTGACGTATTCCAAGAAAAATCCAGCCTCTCTCTTTAGCTGAGCTTTTCACTTCAGCTGTTCCTGTTCCCTTCCCCCCCACTATCCCCACCTTGCTGGCATACTGCGAGTCACAAAAGTGCACTTCAGAGGAGCAATAACTATTATGTAATTCCAAGGCTCATTTTTCAGAACCAATATCAAAACCTGACAGACGGCTGTCAGCGAGACCACCAGTAACTGTTAGCAATGTAGCATAGAGCTGTTCTTTCTATTAATTCACTGATTTGACAACAGCACTTCAAATCATAACAGCAATGTCACTGTAACTACACCATATCAAAAGTAAATAGGCCACGGCACCACCTATACATATAGGTTCTCTGAAGAATCACCTCTCAGTAAATGGTTAACTTGGACAGCTTTACAAGGCGCCAGAAACATTATCTCTTGAAGTTCATGTTCAGATTTGTGACAGCATCTGTGAATAGCTTAGTCAGGCTCAGTTTGGCTCAGTAAGGTTTCTATACGCATGTGTTGTTCATAAAATGTGAAGCAAAACCCAGTCTTGCAACTCCATAGACTTCAGACTGTGATAGTGTTTTCGTTTCCAAGATCTCTTTGGAAGCAAACCTCAGCCCTCTACTTAGGGAGGATGGAAGGAGAAATTGGTCTGCCAAGATTTGGAGTGAAAAATAAGATACTGCTGAAACGACATCATATTTTGAAAAAATAGAGAGGTGGTTCATACCCCCGCTCTCAGCTGGCTCCAATGATTATTGTTTAGTAGGGGCTTTTGGTAGACAAGTTCCTAGAAAATGAGGTTTATCTGGTTTTTTTACACAGAAGCTATTCATTATTTCAAAGCTTTTGAAGGAATCTAAAATATTATTTTGTGTTTTTCCAAATATGTGGACATGGAATACAGTGGAATAATTTTCTCCTATTAAATTAATTGCCACTGCATTAAAATCAAACAATTCTGCCTGTGTTGCATATGCATAGCTACTTATTGCAAAATGTCTCTGCACCTGTTTCAGATCATCCAAGGTTTGTATAAGAAAGATGGATCATCTGGAACCTAAACTCCATCGCATGTGCAGATTTCAGCATAGATGCCCAGACAATTGCATATACTTATAAGAGGATATTCTGTCAGCTCTTGGCCTTAAAAATTTCTAGCATTGTCTACTTCCTTTATGCCTAGTATCCCCTGCAGCACAAGAAAAGGACATGTTAAATCACGCTTGTACAAAAAGGGACAAATTATTTCTTTTCATAGAACGAAAGGAGGGAAGGGGAGAGCAACACACGTGAATGAACGGCACGGCTTATGTATGCGGAAGGCACTGAGAATGACAGCAGCTAAATGCATTCTCAGGACAGTTACTATTTTTTTGCTGCAAAGCAGCAGCTCTGCAGCTGACGATGGATGTGAACGGAAAGTGCACGGATTTCCTGCCCACCCACGCCTGCCCACCCACCGACAGCGGCAGCATTCTCTCCGGGTCATGTGCAGGGATACAAATCAAATGATGAGAGGCCCTCCCAGGATGAAAGTTTTCTATCACCTAGGATTTAGCTGATGATAGGCTACAAAGTGCTTTTAAATCCTTTAAATCCGCATACATGAAGGTGGGTATCAGGAAAGTTGAACTGGGAAAACACCATCAAGAGCACAGATAACTCAAAGTTGATGAATTTAGCAGGAACCTTTCACACCAGAGTCTATGAATTAAAGACAGGCGAAAGAAAGATAAACAACAACAAAAGAAAGTTAAGGTAAGTAGAGCAGCTGGGGGTAGGGAGCTTGTATTTTTCACTTAGTGCTTGAAATGTTGGATGTTCAGATAGATGCATTTCATTTGGTATGGACCTCCAGTCCCTACCAAAGGGAGAGATGTGAATCATTATCTGATGCAAATGTAATTGTACAGCTTTATGGAAGGCAGTAAGCACACAAAATGTCAACTTTTTGGCTTGCTCTTTCTTCTGTTTAACTAAAAGTTATATGTATCAGATTAACAACCCAATTTGCCCTTTAGTAATACAAGAGAGGCAATTTTTCCCCCTGGGTTATTGTTTTGGCTCTGATTCCTCTTCTGTGACTATATAGTCAGATAGATAACTGTGAATATAATCATTTTATATTACATAAAGATGTTGTGTTTGTGACCAGAGGCAGAAGGCTTTTTAAGCTATACCATGGGTAACACCAGGATAAACTTCATTCCCTGCTTTGACCCAAGCATGTCTGTGCCTTGACTCTATCTCTGAACTGGATGAAAAGGAAGACCTATCCATGAATGAGTCCTTAGAATAAGACAGGCAGATGTGATTACGTGTAGCAGAAACAAAAACCTAAATAAACAGATAGACAAAGTCCATCCAGTTCTTGGCTTTGTGTCTGTAAGGACTATCAGATACTGCTACTGCAGTGATGGACACGTATCTATCAGGCAGCTACTAGATCACCAAAATCACTTTCCAGCCTTCTGAGCTTGATTAAGTTTCTTTCCTGATTTATTTAGGCCCAATTAGGAAGAGAGTCCCTGTGATGAAAGGTTCAGACTTCATTATTCTTTTATCCCTGCACAAACCCTTTCAGGGCAAAAGACAGTCCTCCAGTACTGATGCTAGACTCGCAGCAGACCACAAGCTACATTTGATAAAGGACAGCTCAAAGAGTTGAGGTTTACTAAAACCAGATGGGAACATTTGCTGTGATTTGGTGGTGGCTGTTTTTCTAAGGAGGATTCTTTTTATTGGGGTTAGTCCCACAAGGTTTCGTTACCAGCAGAACAACTCTGAAAGTAATTTACTGTGATAGACAACATCGCAGTAAACAACAATATGCATTTGTGAGAGTCAGGCATCTGTCTCTTTTCATTATGCTATTTTTTAAGCACAGCTCTTCTTGTGAAATAGGTGTTTTTAGCATATCCCCAAATAAATCCATGGTCTGCTCCCTGCCTTCTCTTCTACTACAGGCACGCTAAATGGTGGCTAGCTGCCACTTCTGAGGTGCTGTGTTGTGTCACACCACCCACCAGAAGCCATAAGAGCCTGAAAAGTCAGCATAAGAGAAGGTGAGAAAAGGAGAGTGAAAGCCTAGCAGCTTCACAGGGCACGTCTCCCGATGCTGGATGACACTAGGGATGCTCCATTCCTTCGCTGCACAGCTGGCTCACATGATTTGATCAGTCACTTCACTCCTTTTTCACAAGCTAATCTGCATCCCAAGTTGCCTGTTATCTGGAGCTAGGAAATTTCTAACTGCAGTACTCTGGCACGCGGTACCACCTGAAAGCAAAACTCTGCTGTGAGCCAGGCAGAACTGAAACCCTCCACTCGTACATCCAGGAGTGGGGGTCTCTGGTGCCTTTGTCCGCGGCGCAGCACCGCGCCCCGCGCTCGCTCCGCGTGGTGGGGGGGAACCCGAGTCAGCCCGAGCACTGACAACAGCCTGTCAGCCCCAGCCTGGGTTTCTCTGCATGCTGAGTCACTCAGCTCCTCCCTTCAGTCGGATCTAGAACTGATATTCCTAGAACTGCTTGTGAGAAATCAGGCTTTTTGTGCAATATGACAGGTACTGCCAGCTGGAGGGCCAGTGCCAAGTGCCAGGCTATCTGCTCCTCACAGCTACAGCCTCTTCCCTTCTCCAAGTGGCACCCAGCGGTCCTGCAGGGAGGTGGCAGGAGTGCAGCATCCAGTTTTGCTCACTCTGACCATCAGCAACACAACTATTATGTGATTTACCTGACCCATTCTCACTGCGTACCAGTGCAACTTCCACAGCACTGTGGTAAAGCTGTGATTAGAGAACATTCGTGGAAATGCAGATTGCTTTTTATCTATTATTCATCCAGGATTGTGAGGTAGCCTACCATTTTTAATTTTTACATATCCTATTTTCTCAAAAGATGGCAAAGACCGAGACATATGACACTTATCCCAGAATAAGGATTCTGAAACTGAGATACTCATATGGAGTTTTACTGTTAATCTGGAGATACTGCGTAAGTCTCTATGGCTTAGTCAAAACCTCATCTTTTCTGCCAGTTGTGTCCATCTCTGTGAAGTAAAAGCTTGCCTATCAGAAATCCTAGGAGAAGAGGGAAGCAGGGAAATAAAAGTCATTTCTCAGTTCTCAATGGTTATTAGATGAAAGCAGTTTACAGCCACTGCTGACTTGAATTAGAGTGGCTTTCTGAAAGACCTAGCATTAAAAGCCTGTGTTATCTTATTACAAATTTTGTAAGTCATGCACCCATAAGAGGAGCAATGGATTTGTTTCCTGTGATATAAAGAGTCTTAGATAATTAGCATAGTTGGGAGAAAAATATGATTTACTGATTTTTTTTTATATATGTAGTTGTCTTGCTTGAGTGATGCATTTCAATTTTATTTACATTTCATATGGAAATATAATGCAGTGTCCATTGTAGTTTTTTGCTTTTGAAATGTATCTGCCCTCCTGAGCATTAAAAAATATAAGGAAAAAAATCCAGCCTAGCTTTGCATAATGGCACAAGCCCTTTTTACAGTAAATTGCCATGTGTCCTTTCTATACACAATATGCTCAAAACCAAGGAATTTGTATGTTAAATTTGAATAATGGGCCAAAATAAGACAATTCCTCTTTGCTGACAGAAACGCATTAGCCACTAGCACACATAACCATTCTTCAGTACAGAAATGTGTTCTTTAAAGTAGGGGTAATTGCAAAACAGCAAACCAGAAAGGAAAATAGGTTCCAAAAAAATCACATCTGATTGATGTACTTGACAAGTGGGTAATAAAATTAGGTTCTGCTCAGAACAATTTGGAATAATTGATTTGGCTTATGACTTTGACCAAAATATGCAAAAATACAACATTCTTTCACAGTTGCACTATAATTGTTCATGCTAGTAAGAGAACGAGAAAGGGGGGAAATGCCTATTAGACAGAGTTCCTTTATGAAAATGGGCCTATTAGACAGTTTCGTTATGAAAATGGCTAATTAGAGAATCTGAATAGGATATTTGAAATATCACATCCTCTACAATGCCCATGGACTCTGTGCGTTGCATATCAAATACACATAATACCAGTGACTCTTGTGGACCTAACTGTGTACAGAGTTTTACCGAAGCCTCTGATTTTATACCCGCCATCCATTGTGGGTACAAATGACATCACTGAAATGCTTGATTTCCTCCCCTATGTCTCTCCAAGGCTGCTGAGACCAGGTGATATACTTGATTTGGCAATTCTTAGGCTCTGTGCCTGGAGACAGATTATAATCCCCAGAAGTTTCTTAACTCCACGGTTCACTTTTCTAAGAAAAAGACAGAGAAGTTAGTTGACTGGCAAAACCAGACAGGGCTGACCCTTGTGTGGGTATGTAGAGGATCTGATGCTCTTTTCTGGGCGCGAATGCTGTGTGCCTCCCTGCTGCCGTGGCACAGAAGTCATCGCACACCCTCCGGGGCGGGGGACACAGGACGGGGCAGGGAGCCGTCCAGAAAATGGCTGCACACTTCTCCCCCAGCTCGTGAAAAGATGCAGAAGTCTGTAGGCACAGAACTGGCCTAAAGAGGGACGTAATTAACCGCTTCGCAGCTAGGCTTGGTGACAGCAAGCAGCAGGGTCTGAAGGCGTTGCTGGACCCAGGAGAACACTTTGTTCCTTGCAGTAAATAGGCAGCACAAAAAAATCAGAAACAACAATGTGAATATCTTAGTTCAGTCAACTGATTTAAAAATGTGATTTCTGGGCCAGAAGCAACTCATTAGCTACAGTCTAAAGCTTTCCCAGTAAATCTTAGGAACAATTGAATGATTTTGTATTATAAAAAGCTTGTAATAATAAATGGACATTTTAAGTGCCAGGACATTTAAAGAACAGCACCTTGCAGCAAAATCTTGTAAGGAGATGCACGCACCTCCAATTACATGCTGTCTTGACCACTTCTGCATGTATTCAGTCGCTTAGCACCATTGTGTGCACTCACATTCTCAGCAGGAGAGTTCATAATTCTCAGCAGAAACATTTCCCTGATTAGGAAAAATAAGGGTTAGAAAAGTACAGAGAAATCTTTTCAGGATATGTTAAAGGTGATAAAATGCTGGGGAATGACACAATCCCCTTAAGTCTTAAGAGTGGGATTTATTCTGCAAGACAAAACATAGCTTTTTGAGGTTCTCTCCTTTTTCAGATGATAACTTGCACAGAAAGAATGGATGAACTATTTTCTGTGGAAGCTGGAAAGCCGGGTCTATTAACAGGGTTTATAATTTATTCTATAGAAACATTTGAATAGAAGTAGATCTTGTGAAATATTCTACTACACCAGGAGAGTACCTTGTTTTGTTTCATTTAATTGAATATCAATAAATAGCTGTTTTTGATGCATCATCTTTCACCAGGTGCTTGCCAGGTGTTCATTAAATAACAGCTTTATTTATTTATTTTCCTTGACAGGTTAAAAAATTAGTTCCTGTGAAGAAACCTTAAATCAGGGATTATAAGCACATGTGGCATAAGGCAATTATTCCTATGCCTTTAGAAAACTCAGTCAGCCTGCATACAAAGTTGAAGAATGCTGGAAAGGGGGAGCGGAAAGAAAGATCTGGATACACATTCACACAGAGTGCTTACTCTACTCAGACATAATTGCTAGCAACTTAGAATTCTACAACGAAAGATTGGAAAGGATTAAATCATGGGTCAATAGGAAAGAGGTACAATCCTCAAGCAGGTCACAACATTATCTCTTTCCAAATTTCAGTACATTTGAATCTGAAGCATCTCTCCCTTACCAGGTGAAGGTTCTGTAAGACTCTTTGCAAGGAAGGAAACGCCTCAGATAAGATGCTTTGGCTCATCACTGCTTTGAGCTTCGTCCTGTTTTCAAACAGATCCTCACGAGGATTTGTATTATCTCCCCAGCCTGCATCTCTAATCTCCTAAATCCAAAATACAGACATTTAAAACGCTGGGTCAGTGTCTCTCTGGAGCATGCAGAGAAAGGGACATGGGACCTGTCCCAGCACCTGGTCTCAGCTCTGCTGGGTCCAGAAGAAACCAGCTGAGGAGGAAGAAGAGGGAGCAGCAGCTCTGTCCCTGGCTTTTTCTTGACAGTGCTGTCTGCTGCCACAGGACAGGCAAACCTTCAGGCGTTGCCCCTTTCTGCTGGACACTTTAGATGCCTCCATGCTGAGGTTGGGGATCCTGCTCTCCGCTGGCCAGCTTTCCCCCGGAGCTGAATAAGCTTCTTGCTTGTCTCAGTGGACTCCCCGGAGGCAGCAGGATGGCTGAAAGTCAGGCAGTCCTTCCAGACATTTTTCTCATTGAAAGCCATAAGGATTTCAAACTCTGTCACCTACAGATTTGAAAGAATTTTATCCTTCATAAGTGGAATTAGCAAACAGAAAGGAACTCTTTTTCAGTATGTACCATACGTTTGGCCTTACACTTGCTCTCTGTGGGGGGAGTGAAGTACCTGGGTGTTCAGAGGCCTGGACTAAGTTACTGTACGTCAAATAAAAGCATAGTCATGGAGCAGAGGCTTTTCTGCATGCTGTTCTTAAGGTTCTGATCCAGAAATGCAGGCACTTAATTTTACATGTCATTTCCCTTGGCAGCCACAAAGCAAATCGTGTCTCTAAATGTGCTGATGTGCTTTTCTGGCTTGCAGTGTAAATCCCTGATTTAACAGCTGTGGCAGACTATTTCATCAGATGAAGGAAAAGAAAGATTCTTGAAGAATGTAGTTGTATATAGAACCATAGACATTCAAAGTAAAAAACTTGCCACAAATACTTCATAGAATCATAGAATCATGGAATCATAGAATCATTTAGGTTGAAAAAGACCTTTAAGATCATACAGTCCAACCGTAAACCTAACACTGCCAAGTCCACCACTAAACCATGTCCCTAAGCACCACGTCTACATGTCTTTTAAATCCCTCCAGTGTTGGTGACTCCACCACATCCCTGGGCAGCTTGTTCCAATGCTTGACAACCCTTTTGGGGAAGAATTTTTTCCTAATATCCAATCTAAACCTCCCCTGGCACAACTCGAGGCCGTTTCCTCTTGTCCTATCGCTTGTTACTTGGGAGAAGAGACCAACCCCCACCTCACTACAGCCTCCTTTCAGGTAGTTGTAGAGAGCGATAAGGTCTCCCCTCAGCCTCCTCTTCTCCAGGCTAAACACCCCCAGCTCCCTCAGCCGCTCCTCATAAGACCTGTTCTCCAGACCCTTCACCAGCCTCGTCGCCCTTCTCTGGACACGCTCCAGCACCTCAATGTCCTTCTGGTAGTGAGGGGCCCAAAACTGAACACAGTATTCAAGACACTGGGCACTGTACAGTCTAATTTTAACACTTATCAACACTAGGCAGATTAATGATTTTACTAGCACTCTCTGCTGTCTAAAAGGCAGAAAAAAATAACCGTATTCCACAACCCGTGCTAATCTTTCACCCTAATTAAACCATTAGAACAATAAATGTTCATTCTAAGCTTTTCTTAAACAGAACTGTTGAAAGGGAACTTGCACTATGTTTCCTCTGGGATTTACAATATTGTAAGTGCGTGCCTTATTTTTTGTGGTTATATGAGGGCTGTTTCCTATTGCACAGTTTCTACTTGTTTGCTATGAGGGAGAAATGTGTCAAACCCTGTACAGAACGTCTCTTTTTCTTGTAACAAAAGGAATCATCCTGCTTTTACTGAAGATAATAGCAAACCTTTCACTGACTTAAACTGGAGCTGGGCCTGTTCAAGAATTGTATGAGAATTTTGGAAGCTTGTTTTTAATTTTGCAGTTCTTGGTTACATTAAATAGTGCCAAGAAACCACTAGACCTGGGCTGGGTGGGTGGAAATGTAGCCTTCAGCAAATGGTTAATGTTTGGATTTGCTCAACTAAAATGGATGCAGTTTTGGTGCATGATGTCAATTTGATTAAAGACTGTATACAGTTATTCAGGAATAAGTGGATAACAGTACATTTTCCGTGAAAACTGAGGGTATAAGAAACAGCAGGAGCACAGCACGAAGATTACAAAGAGAACTGAAGTGGACTGTTTAACAGCTAATTAGAGTCATCAACTGAGCACTTTTAGTTTGCATAACTAGAGGCATTATGCCATCGAACAGGGATGTGCATGGAATGTTTCATTAGTTTCTGGGAATTTCAATACTGGAAAGTTACTGAGAAATATTTCAAGAGGGAGAACAAAAATTAGCAGAGGTCAGGGATCAATGTAACAGGGTATCTAGACACATGTATGAAAAATTCACTTGAACAGGTTGGCTAAACATTAGCTAAAATAGAAATATGCTAATAATCTACCAGTTAGGAATAAAGAATCTCAATTAAGTAATTTTTGAATCTAATGGTAAAATCAAAATTTCCATTTAAACTCATATATGTTCTCTCTCTTTTCAATTTCACTTGCATCCTCTTACCTTTTAAGTAGTTCTTTTTGCCTTAACAAAATCAGCAGGGTCTCCTTTAATTGCAGTGACACAGATGGGCATTGCTGCCACCTGTCTGAGCTGGACAAATCAGAGTCATTATTTCTTTAATTAATCCATCTTTGAAGCAGAGCAATGTTTTTAAGGTGAAACATTCGATTTAAAAATTTTCTACAGATGTAGAATTTACAAATCATGGAATGCTCTTCCAATAGTTAATTATTACCATTGTAAAAAGAAACAAAACACAAAAATAATTAAACTAAATGTTTCCAGAATCAACCAATGGACTTCATTAAACGTAGGACCATGAAGCTCTTCAGTTTTCATTTATATCTCCCACATGGGTACATACTGACTGTAAGTCAATGCTGAAGTCCTGCCTTTAATAAACTAAGCAGAGAGAGCATCCCGAGACTTGCATTATAAGGAATATTTTTCAATCTTTTAATTGTCCCTGCAACTCTGAGTGTCACCCTTTCTGGATTGTGGACACAGTTCTTCTGTAGCAAGTTTGTCACTGAAGCACAAAAGTAATAAACCCACTTCCTAACCTGGTTCTAAGTCCAAGAGTTAGAGTAGGCCTTTTAGTCACACCATGACAGAGAAGTTTGCCTTCCAGCTGGCTAACTCCCGAGGGCCGGTCTTGCTCCCTCCACTGTCATTGCTTCCCAGGTCAGGCCACACTACTCCCCAGGCATAGCTTGATTATTTTTTTTAACCCTGAACTCATACATTTAGGTTTGACCATGTTGAGGAATATATTTGCCCGTCTCCAGCTTACCAAGCCATCCACATCTTTTTGTGGTTTTGAGACATCATTTGGAGTACCATCCCCCCAGTTCTTGTACCGTTTATACGCTCTTATCAGTCACTGTCTACTCCTTTGAGGTTATTTCCCACAACGCTAAACTGCACATGGGCAAGAAACTACCCTGAGGACCCTGCTAGAAAGTCACCCTTGTTTGCAGCTACACTGGGGGACCATGGCTGAGGAAGGTTTCAGTACACACAGGGTAAGCTGTGTTGATTTTTGTATCATCTGAGTTTCTTGTTGTGATACCCAACCAGACTCTTTTTGGAATCTCCCTCACTGGTAGTTATCTACCAGTCCCTACTCTTAAATGCACGTATAGCATGACCTCATTCTTCCCTGAAGACTTTTCTGGGAAGAAAACAAAATGTAAAGCACACAACGTAACAAAAGAAAGCCACCATTCAGTTGCACAACATGGACATTTAGATTTAACATTATTTGATGAATGCTAAACAGGGTTCTGGAAACCCCTTTCCCAATCCATTGTTCACCGCAGCCTCCTCTTCAGTGAGGCTGGGAATAATGGACCTCGGTTTAGACTAGTTGAGAGCCCTGCTGCCTGCATTTTCAATTATTCATCTGGGTCTTAGAAGTAAAGTGGGGTAAACTGGGTAAGGCTTGACTTGTAATCTCTGGTGCTGCCAGTCTAACACTTTCTGCCAGCAATAAATTAGCTTAGGGAAAAAAACCCCAACAGTAGTATCACTTTAAATATAAAAAGTTATAACATGCTGCTCTTTGGTATTAAATTCTAAGAGTGTAGCAGATTACAATAATAAATGACAAAGAAAAATACACTTTCCACTTTTCAGGCACAAAGAAAGCATTGATCAAATATAATATGCACAGCAGAACAGAGAGCAGGGTTCTTTTTAAAAATAAAGATTAGCTATAAACATTTAAAAGGCTTTACACACAAAAAGCCCCTACAGGGTGGGCTCTCTGAGTGGTGATTCAAAACATTATCCCACAAGAATCTGATTCATTATTATGGCTTTTATCAAGATGACTTCTCACACAGCTCAACAAATGAATTCAACCTTGGGAGCTAATCCTCCTGCTGACAAGTGAGTTTATGCTATTTGGACCTCCAAATCTCGAGTCTGAATGACGAAGGCTGGATCAAGACAACATGGGTCAATCCACACCCTTCTTTGCCCCCAGACAACTCCCTTGACGTCACTGTGCAAGCCAAACACTTTTAAATAACTTTCCCAAAGTTTTTTTGCAAGCTACTTTCAGATATTTTCTGAAGGGTTAGATGTTGCAGTAGGCCTGGCTAAATATTGAACTCAACAAGAGTTAAGATTTCTGAATAATTTAATTACTTATGTTTATTATATACTCTTTTATTATTATGCAGTTATTAAATATATCTATCTATGGAATACTGAGTTATATCAGGATTTACTCCTAAAGGCTGCCAGTGCTAATTAATACCCGATCAAAGCCAAAAGAATTAGTTCTTCAATTAGGAACATCAGGCAAAGCCTTGAAAATGCTTCTTTGTGACTGCAGCGTCACCTGAATGTTGAAGGAAGCTTGTTCCACTAAGCTAACCTCACCTCCGGTAAAGCAACCACACTGCAGGATAGTATCAGGGCTATAGAAAGTGCGCGGATTAGCAGTGGGTAGTTCATACTCCCTAGATATGTAGACTGTGTCTCCATTAAAAAACCAAACTCCATTTGGGGCACCACCAGGTAAGGGCTTCCATGTGCAGACAGGATTCAAGTGCATAGCAATGCCCAAGTCATGATCAAATATTCTCTGCAGTGCAAACAAGCCTCCGTCTGGCCTGATCCTCTCTACCCATGCCACCAAGATGAAAATCTTGCAAGAAAGGTATCTTAACAGATCTTACAGACATACTTTTTGTTTAGCCTGCTGTCCTTTCTCCTAGTTTTAATGCTACAGTTTCCAGCTAGATCTAAAATTTAAGGTTGGGAGAACACATTAAAAAGTGGGCAGAAATATCCTAATGACTTTTCTCCTATTTCAGCCCAGTGTTGTGTCACAAGTGTCTGAGGCAAATCATTCAGACACACAGCCTTCCTCCATATACCTAACAAGGTGTTTCACTGTTCTGTGTATACATTACCTCATTCCAAGGGTTTTCACAGTAGTAAAACATCATTTTTTTTTTCTGTAGTAAGTTGTAAACATGTTGCTATCAAATGCTGATAGAGATAGGAAGAGCACATCTAATTTACAACCTCGTAGTCTAACCTTTGATGATAGCCCAACTCTAATGCATAAGGAAGGAAACCTGTATCAGTGAGTGTCCTGTGTCTTGCTTCTGCAATGAAGTTGTACGGTATTAAGGCAAAAGACTGTCATTTTCTCTCTTGATATAAAATCCTCAATCTTTGCAGCTGTTTCCAGCCTTCTGATCTATTATGCTCTTGCATTTTTCAGTGTCCCTTTCTCTCCAAACTGCATGCCATTTGTGGGCCTTCAGGGACTGCAGAGTGCAGCAGGGACACTGCTCCCATTCAAGATTTCTTTAATCCTCTTGGCTAGCATTAACAATGTGAAGAAACAAGACTTCTGAATCCAGGCTACAAGCATGAAATAAGCAATATTTTTCTGCACACCTTAGGTAGGAGATGTAGCTGAGCTTTTGCAACTGCTCTGTGTGTGCAAACTGCCACACAGCAAGTTTGTTGTGGAGAAATCATTAAGTAAATGCTATGTAGGAGCGCAAAGGGAGATTTTTTTTTTTTCCTAGTATCCTAGTAATTCCAAGCTTTGTGTGGCTGATGAATTTAGTAAAAGGGAAAGCGTTTCCTCTCACAGTGCTGCTGAACTTTCTCCAGCCAAGGAATGATGTCATGTGTGCAGCATAATTGCAACGATTCACAGAAGCCAATTACAAACTAATTTTGAAGCCATTCTACCTAACACGAAACAGAGACAGTGTATATGAAATAAAACCAGAATAAATACATTGGAAGTATAGTACTCTTTCGGGACAGTGCACCACAAAAAATACCTAGGCAGATAAAGTGGTATAAATGCTGAAAATACATTGCACGTGTGATGCTGTATTGCCCAAAGTCCTCCATTTTACCATTACTCAGCACAGGATTCCCCACCTCACAACACCCCCCCGCAAGTTACTCCTCTCCTTGCCAATACGACTCAGCCGCGCGAGGTGGGGGCCGGAGCGGGGCAGGGGGCTGAGCGCTGGGCCCACCTCCGACCATCGCCTGCCCCCCGGGGCTGCCGATGCCAGCCGGTGACAGTTTTGATAGCAGCCTAGGAACCAAACTTCGGTGACTGCAGAGGGAGTCCACGTCACTCCTATTTCAGACAGGCGGTCACGCGGATGTCAAAATACTACTGTCTCATAACTGAGCAGGGCTGGGTTTGGAACGGTGAAGGTCAGTGATTCTCTTGATAAATTGTTATTGTTTGAGCTCCGGGAATGCAAGTGATTCACATCGTCGCTACTAGTATTTACATACTGGCATCGAGCAAAGGCCAGAGTAATATTGATTCAGGTTACAAACCTCATCAGCAAGTAAACAAATGCACCGCTTGTGAAAGGCAATTCATGAGAGAAAAAAACTCTCTTTAAAAAAGGCTTTGCCACGCCACCATGCTGCTTCTCTTTCCGAGTCAGAATTCACATTTCTGATCTGTCAGTGCAGCAGGCTCATTCCTTCCCGTGATTTCCAATCAAGTTGTGCTCTACCCTTGTCATTATCAGCCACCAAGGACAGTGTGTGGAATCGGAGCTTGAGCTGGTGGTGGGGTTATGGTGCATGAGGCGTGGGGGAACCCAGCTTGCTCTCCTGCAACGAGGTTGATTCTGAAGCACCGATGGTGGTAAAGCTTGGTTTTGTCAGCGCATGACCACATACATGGTGTGGAAGGCACACAGGAAGCAGAGAGCACAGTAACAAGATGCCATAAATACATTCTGCCAGGATTTATGGCTTTTTCATGTGTCTACCTGCAATTTTGACCAAGGGCACTATTAAGACCCTGGTGAACCTCTTTTGATATTCCTCCAGTCCTCACGCTGACTGTGAGAAAATGACCCAAACGAGGATGCAGGGAGACTACCTTTGCTTCCCTCCAGCTGATACAGGACTAATTCCAAACTGCAACATCCTCTTTACCTTTTAAAGTGTATTATGAGTGTCTGCCCCTTTAGCTTTAGTACGGGCTGAACACACCTAAAAAAATGTAGGAACTTTAAGAATACAGATTTCAGTAATCTTTTATTTTAAGCAAAAGACATTATTTAATGCATCAGTAATTTCTCCTTTTGAATTACTCCAGCAGAATTATGTACTGTGCAGGAGTGACTACTGAAGGAAACAATGAAGGAAATACTGAAGCAACACTGGTCTGGGCCTGAAGAACTGAGTACTATTCTTTTTCCTCTTACATAGACTTTAAGAGTTGTTCAAACTACATAAATACACAAGATTCCCGAGCTAGTGAGCCAAGTGGTCTAGCCCTGGAGTCGGAAGCAATACGGCTGCATCAGCATGGCACTGTGCCCAAGCCAACAAGCACTGTTAGAGACCTAACAGAGCAATGCTACTTTGGGGTCCCAAGCTAGTTTTGCCACCACATCAACATATCAACTTCCTTGGAACCACTTCGCTGTTTCTCATATAATGCTGAATTTTAACAAGGAGCCTTTAAGGCCAACTCCATGAAGATATTTGACTGCCTAAGCTCCCACTGATTTTCAGGACCTAGGCATCTGTCTCTTTGCCTTCTTGGCAAAGACGCTACGGCTTCATCTTTCTCTTTCACCTAAGCTGTATCTCTTCAGAGCAGGGTTCATTTCTTACTATGCAGTGCATCCTTGCACAACGGCCACTTAATTTTGATGGAGGCCCCTGACTTGTAATGAATTTTAAATAACAGTAACAATTTGGCTGAGCTTATAAACCACCAACACACAGGAATGGCAGGAAAGAATAGACAAACTGCAGGAAAAGAAGCCATTCATACTTTTATGCATAATTGGAAAGTTCTCTTGAGTGCAAAAAATGAAGGAATATTTTATTCAAATTATTCACCCACTCTTTAAAGCAAACTAATGGGAGCTTATGTGTGCCATCCATCAGTGCCAATTCACTAACTGCAGGAAGGGCACTCAGCCTATGGTTTTCATGGTGCACCTAGCCTGAATCCAGCTTTACTGATGTTGAAGAAGGTGCCAAGGCTCCTGCTTCAGCAGAGACAGAATTCAGGGATCTGACAGCTGCTTTCTACTCTTTTGTGCTTAGGAACAGTTACTACATTTATATAGGTATCTTCTGAAATGCTTAGACAACCATCCTCCAGCATTTATTGCAATTGATTAGAAAATTATCAAATCAATTTTCAGAAGTCATAAGCTTTAAGCCCAAGCATGACTACTTATGATTTTTGTCAATAAACCACAATAATGAGATTTCTAAAGTTATAGTCCAGCTTCTGTTGGCTTTTATTTTGATAAATGGAAATTTGTAAAAAATGCAATTACAACAGCCAAAATTAGAGCTTGACCACAGATGCTCACATAGAGGACAAGGAGGTCACAGCTTCTCCCCGTACAGTTCGTATGATCACCACTCAGATATTCACACATTTCTTGCTCTAGCAAGAAAGGGCTACAAGGAGCTTGAAAATGCTGGTCTAAATTTCACTGCAGGGTAGATCCTCCCAGGACGTGTTCAGCACCACAGCTGTGTGTCCTCCCTTAAGCTCCATCTCGGCAAAGTGAGGGGCAGGCAGAAGCTCAGCAGGCTTTAAATTTTCCAATGAGTGTTTCCATTTAAAAGAAATTTCCAGCAGATTAATTTAGATGACCTCAAATTATTGGTGTCCCTTGGGAGAAGAATGGGCCAGTGAACATGGACTGGTAGGTTCAGCCACCTATACAACAAGAGAAAGGAAAGAACTTGCATACCACCAAGTAATCCTAATAAGAGTGCTCAATGATAAAAATCATCATTAAAAGGCCTTCCCTATATACCCCATTGGCATGCTCTGTGTTTTATACAGATTTGGCTTATTTTTGTGCAACTGGAGAAGTATAGTAATACTTGCAATAAGAAATTATTAATATTAGCTGAGCTTTCTGATGTTGTCATTGCTCTTGGGTTTTATGTCATGGCTCTTGCCCTGAAATACCCTATGGGAATGATCTTGTTCAGTTATGATTGTGGAGAATCACAACCTTTGCAATTCTTTTTAGAAACAGACATTTTCTATTGGTAAAGACACCAGAACCTTCCCTCAAGGAAATGAACTCAGAAGTAGCAATATATTAAGAGCTGAAACCCAAAGCCCTGTGAAACCTCTGTAACAGGATTTTTTTGTATTCCTCTAAGAGTTCAGCTTTGGCCTTTTGCTGGAGGGACTGTCTAATGTTTGGTTTATGTTGAGTTCTTTTTTAATAAAGGATTAAGATCTGGCTAGCAAAGTTTGTAGCCTCAATGCATCTTAGAAGATGCAATTTTTAATGTTATATATCCTGAGTCCTATATCTTCTTGCATTCTGTCACTATTAAAACAATCTGTTTAACTCATTACAAGGGTTATTGTCTTCTCTTCAGCAGTAATAATAAATGCAAAAATACAACTAGAGAAACATGCGCCAGAGAAGTGTTTAGTCTGTTAAATGCACACTACTAATACACGTTTAATTTCTTTTTTTTGTTGTTTTACTCATCTAATTACCCAAAGACACTAAGGAACTGGAAAAGACTTGGAGAACTGAAGCTGAGGTGGAGACAAAGCCTCCAGTAAACCTGCAACAAGTGTTTTGGGTATGAGCATATCCTAGGTGTACACCATTAGTGAAAAACCATACCAACACACAAAAATTGACACAGTGACCTTCAGAAGTAAAAGCATGAACTACTGTAACAGCCACACAACAGTCACTAGCTGATGGCTTTATCAATTCATAGCCTTCATGGATAGGGTAACATACACTCTTCAGGAGTTGATATTGGTGCAGTTCCTCTAGTTAAAAGTAATACCTGATATTGTCATGCAGTTAAGTTCCGGTTTAACATGCAGATTTTTAGAAGTCGCCCTGCAAAAATGAGGGTAGACGTAATTAACAGCAGCAGTCACAAATAAATATCAAATGCTTTTTGTAGAATACAATATATTAAACGTTGCTGTGCTTTTGAACTAAAAATGGCTACTATGAAACAATGCTTCTCACACTGTTATCTGCTTACCATCAGTTACTTTGAATAAGTTACCTGAAATTATTTTTGGAAATCACTGTATAACTGTAACCCTTCAAAACCTGTCAAGCAGCTATCACATAACCCATGAGATGACACTGAACTCACGGAAGGGATAAGTTACATGTGGTTACTTCTAATGTTATCTGTATAGGTATACCTTAGGTACTGGTAAAGTGGCTTTTTTTTTTTTAAGGTAGTAAACATAGTGTGGAAGTAACTGTAAAATCACTACTTTGCCATTCAAAGGATCTGCTTTCAGGACACCGACTTGCAGGTACCCTATTTCACTGATTATGGCCTAATACTCCAAGGTGTTAAAGGGCGACATCTTAAATTGAGACACACTCAGCCCTTGTATCATTCACTGACTTCTATGGAGAATGAGGATGCTCGTTATTTTGCAGGAGGAGGCTTCTCAATCTTAAATGCATAAGTAATTGTTATAATTAACAGATAGTTCGTATGTGTGAATGCTTTGTTGAGTGGAGCCTAAGGTAACTTCACATTTTACACCTGTCAGCAAACCGGTATAGATCCAAGCTAACACTTTTGCACAATATCAGCAGAACTATTTGTTATATCTCTGGAAAGCCATTACTGGTAACTCTCAAGGGAAAAGGAACTCAGACTTGACTCTTGGATTCCACGTCAAATCCAGCGTCAGTGTTCTAGTGTGCAACAAAGGAGAAATCTTGACAGAATAAACAGTGCCATCACATCAGGAAATTTCTCTGGTGAGCACTGGAGAACTGGATGGAAGGGCAGAAGAGTCAGGTGTGCTCCCTTGCCCTTCATGGTCCTGAAGGCCCTCTTGAACTTCTAAGCATAATCCACCTTTTATCTGCCAGTTTCCAAACTTACAACCAAGCCAACAAGCAGCACGGTTGAGAAGAGGGGTCTGAATAATGGAGATTTCTGAACACATCTCAGTCTGACATCTTTATTAAGATTTATACTGTTGTCATGCCTAGGAGTCAAATGGACAAGGGTCTATTATATAGATATATTACAAACATATAAAAGACATGTCTGGCCCCAGAGGGTCTAATGGGAGCCATGGGTTGCTAATCCTTTTGAAAAACCTAGATTTTAGTGTTTTTAACAGATGATCATGACAACCATGTCACTGCATCTTATTTTGCCCAAATAGCTATGTTAATTATCAAAGAGATAAGTAAAATTGAACATAGCAGGAAATGTTTATTTATTGACTCTGCATGCACATAACAGTAGGCATTAGATTTTCTCAATTTGATTTCATAATTGAAAGAAAAACATTTGCAGGTGATATAAATTCAATTATTCCAAAATTTAAAGCGCAGCTATGTTAAGTACTAACACCTACTTATTTCAAGAAGCAATGTTTGTTCTACAACAGGTCATACAGCTACAGCAGAACAATACTGCAGAGGAACAATTCATTTTTCAATGTAAAAATGTATGATGTGAATCCATGCACTGAAATACAAAAGATTGATCATCTAGCTATCTGGAAAAAAATGCCCAGACAAATTAATTGCTAGATTCTGAAAGTCAGGAGACTAATCTAATTAAACATGTAAATGGAGTACCTATGGTGTTCATTTGCAGTGTCCTTCAAGCTAATAATTAAATGATGGATTTTAAAACTAATTCTTAAGAAAAGTGTCAGCTGTTAGCTTGAAATTCAGCATGCCTTTAAATTTGTGCTGCCAAATTAATCCTTGAATGACAAAGTCAACTCAGCTCCAAACCTTCACCTATTCCCAGCTCAAGGTACTGGACAATTAAAAAAAAAATAAAAATATCTGTTTTCCTCTGTGGAAATTTAGATGGCTAGAATTACTCTGAATGTATATTGTCACATGTGTTCAGAATCCTGAACATTTGGTAACTAATCATAGCGAGGGCACTGAATAAGACCATCCTTTAGGTGGCAAAATAGCAGTGACCAGAGTGGTTTGACACCTTTCTCAGAAACTGCCATAACCAAGAAACAGTTGAACAAATCAATTCCTGCATCTTGGTCTCTAATTGAAACAGCCCCAGACAGGAGCAATTATGATCTGCACAGAAAAGGCACATAATGACCACTAGTTATGTTCTGCTATTGTATCTTATGACTAATTGATCTCATTTGCCTTGTCAGCTTAAGTATGTAAAAATCACATCTTCCCTTGCAAATTCTTGGCATTAGTCTTAAAATCATGCATTTTAAAAAGAATCTATGTATTTGGGACTCAGGGATAAGAACCCCCAAGGTTTGAAAACCCTGGAGAAATGAAAAGGAACATTTCATGGCCTCATATGACTGAGAGGCTGCCTTTCACAAGAGGAATTAATCTCTGATACCAATGGCAAAAAAAAAAAAAAAAAAAAAAAATTCACATCTGTTGCTTTCAAATGATATTTTTGCCTGCAAATTCCTGAAAAATGTTTGCAGTGGTTTGGTGATAAGAAGCAATTGAACAAATTTGACTGTGCTATTTTGGTGCAAATGTTCTTGCAAATATTTACAGTTTTAATTGTCATACTGCTGCTTTCAGGAAAAAAAATCCAGCTTACCTGAGTACACAATGCTGCACATATCAAACCAGTGTTTTTCATTATTTTCATTAAATTCTAGTTTTTCCCATCTTAGGTTTCTATGATTGCCAGTTAACTATTTCAGCAATAGCTCTGCCTGATAGCCTGGGACAAACCTATCAACATACAGTTCTGGATTTAATGCCTCTAAATAAGCACTATTTCATTGAAGCTAATGAAGTGAAACTGTATTACATCTTCTGTCCATCTCAAGTTGTTTTCCTCCAAAAGCATTTTTATGGCCATTCATATCTGTCATTTATACAGATTTACAAGGAATAAGAAAAGTCAATAAGATTCATGCAGACTCAAGATACAACAATGATCAAGCAGCTTTTCTACCAGAGGTGATAAGAACAGGAAGGAAAACAGAAAAACATCCTCTTCTAATCATGATTTAGTTATGCCAAAGGGGTAACAATTGAATAAAAATGTTGTTTAAAATCTTAACTCATGTATTACAAAGGGTGCGAAAGATGTATAATGCAGAATGAGTTATTTTGTCTTCGGACATCAAGAATTTGTAGGCAATCTATTGACAATTTATGAGCCATCTTTTAACAGTTCACATCCCTAAATTCTGTTGTGTCTGTGTTGTAGTTAAAGCCCATTTACTGGATTTTCTTCCATATACATGGTTCCCTACTTCACATAATCATATGAAAGCCTGCCTAACCTTTATTTTTTGTTTTCCAAAAATGCAAACGATACTACAACACAGGAATATTGTTGATGCCTGATATCATGGCTATTTTAGGTGGTTCCAGCTGCGTTCAATAGATAGCATCTGGCACAAACAAGTCTGAAAATAGAGAGCGATGATGGCACCCGTGAGAGTGCGGTGAGAGCAGTGACACCTATGAGAGAGCGAGTGCACCCAACAGTGCATCCACAAAGCGGTGATTTTCCAGATGAGTAGATGTCTTGCCTAGGAAACTGATAATGTGAAACAGCCTTGTAAGTCACTGCCATAGCTGGCTATCGCTTGTGGCGATAGATAGTGATATCCAGAATCAAGGCGGTTTGCAAAGCTTTGATCGCAGAGCTTTATGCTCAGCATTTCCACTTTCTTTTCTTTGTTGAAAGATGAGTGTTTCCAGTCCTCTTAATTATGAGGAAAGTGCAAAATTGAACACAATCAAGCCAGTTTTCCATAAGTCTGAAAACAGTACAAAGTGCTATTGCTTCAGCTAAGTTCCTGGCACCTACAGCTGTCACCCCCAAATTAAAAATATTCCCAATGTTTATATAATTTTGGATGGTAAAAACACCTAGGGGACCCATTTCTCTTTTCTGAAGTAGGCTATAAACATGCAATTCTTTCTTGTCTTGCATACACCCTAGAATTCACATTATTTTCTATAGTTCATTTGCTTCATTGAGGAACCAGACATTTGGGGATTTTAGTCTTCTCACTCTGTCTGGAGCTGCATCTAATCCTACAATGAAGAAATAATTGGATCACAGTGCTCACAGCACACCCAGCAGAAGCACTGCTATAAATGAATACATTTAATTGAAAACAGTGCAACTATACCACTTGATAATCAGTGAAGAATTTCAAAGCTGGCTGTGGGCTCGGCTGTAAAGGCAACACAGAGTCAAAAAGGTGGAGTACATCAGGCTGCCTGGAGTAAAAGCTCTCCTCAAAATCAAATCACTTTGAAATGACTAAGGTGTTTGATCTGAATAAAATGTTACCATTTATGAGTCTCAGTCTGTTTGGGAAGAGGGATGTGGTTAATACTTCAACAGTGGGTAACAGCTGGCATTGCTGAAGCAGGTGCTGATATTCGGAAGAGTACCTGAGCCCCATGACTGCAGGAAAGCTGCTTCATCACCTATGAAGGCCCACCCAAGGCAGGAGTGTCCGCAGCGCAGGTTACAATGGATGAAATTAGTATAGCTTCCATCTGCAGGCAGGCACATTCGCTATTGGATTACGTGAGAACCCTACACCTAATCTGGTCTGACCTGATTTGGCATTCTCCAAACAGCCTCAGTTTATGACAGAGGAATTATGAGGCAGGAGCTTCGTTGTGTAAGCATCTATAAGGAAAGCTGCTCGGCACTACACTTAGAATTGCTCAAGTGATTCAAATTTTTTTCTCTGAGAGACAACTTCAAAGTGGTATTTGTAATTGCCTTTATAATTACTTTTTTCTTCTACAGTTGATTCTAGGAAAAAACCCCTCAACTTCTGTGACTGTTTTCTCTCCATCTTCCGTGTCATACCCTGGCTTTCACGATCGCACACAGCTCTAGCTTAGACAGAAGTCACACCACCAGAACACTGCCCAGCCTGCTCTCTCCTACATTGCCTTCCCCTCCTACTAAAGCCTCAGTCTACAATGCATCCTCAGAACTCATTTCTCTTTCCAAACAATGTTTTATCTGCCAAGTAACTTAAAGTTCAATCCCTTTGTCCTTTTATGCTGAACACCTCCCCAGTGGTAACATCTTTTCCTGTGCCTGAATATTACTTTTGAGTGCTACTGGTCTGAACTAAATTGTAAACTCCTTTCCCATGATTTGGGAACATTTTTGGTGCTAACCAAAGGAAAAACATCAGTTTCAGACAGGTAAAATGTCAACAACCTTGACTTTTCTTCATTATTTCCTTTGTCTCAAGAAGGCAGTGTTGCCACAAAAATTACATCTCTTGAAGCACTTTATTAGCTTCAAGATATCACAGTACCTAGGGTGTGCCATGAGCAGGTAATATTAGGAGCCAAATATATAGTTAGAGTTTTGACAAGTATTCTGTAAGGTTATTTTTTTCTTGCCTATATCTCCACTAAGATTTCTTACAAGGAAAAATTATTAATTATAGAGTACAATACTTCAAACTGTACCTAATGATGTTTTCATTGTTCATAAGCACCTCAGATATAATTTTGAATGCTTATTCAAACAGAACGAGTCTTTTGAGATTCATCCGTTTCTGGAAATCAATTGAAAGAATATATTTCTGTGACTATTCCTATATATACACACAATAGATATCTAGGTGACATGTGGGCTAAAGCCCAGATTCCTGCCTTCCCCTGCTTTGCACATCTGCAGTGCCAGAAATTTGTAGCCTGCAGTTTGGTGCAACATATTACTCACTGTATTAGGGTAAGTGTTACCTACCCTTGCAGATCGGAGCCTTGTCCTCGCTCTACAGCGGCGTTAGGCACCAGGGATGGGATAACATGATGGGACTCATCCACACTACCAGTTAGCAAAACTTTAAACTTGGCTCATGAAAACTGATGCAAAGCTGAGTTTTCCTGCAGTATTCCCTGAAGCCGGTATCATCTATGTGCATCTATGCTATATGGACACAGGGAATCTGGTCTCCCCTTTCATGCAATAAATATTCCACTACCTTGCAAAACATCTTCTAACCAGCTCCATAGGTTTTGCAACACACTTTAATCATGCTTCTGATGTGTTCACATACGTCTGCTTGCATAACTCTATTCACCATGGTTAGGAAGTCTGCAAGTCTAGCTAGATTAGTTAGAGATCAGTTATAGATATCCTAGTCTTCCTAGTCCTTTTTGCTAATTACTCAAAGTTACATAATTACTATCATTACCATCATTTATTCTCAATGCTTAGCTGTACTTAAAAATGTCCATTTAGTCAGACTCTTAACTTCCCTTCCCTGCTCACCAGGGCTGTAACCAAATCACACATTCCTTTCCTTAGGCTTAACTAATCCCAAATCCATACTATGTCTGCAATCCAACAGAGTGTCTTTGGTGAGCTGTATTTTGCAACTCACACATACTGTAAGGTGTCCTGGTCTTTTTCACTGCTACAAGACTGCATCAACTCAAAATTATGAGAAACAGGTAATACTTCTCTTCTACCTCCCCAGATTAATGAATTAAGTAAAAAGCCAAAGGCAAGCGCCATGCAGAGGTGACTAGTTTACCTGCCAAATGGTTTAAGACAGGTGCAGAATCCCAGAAGGTGCAGTCAGCATCAAAAGGCTTGGCACCTTCTGCCTTTCAGTTCCCCCATTGACCTGCTGACTCGATGGCAATCCCTTGCATTATCCTAGGCAAACGCTGAGTGACTGATGCTGATCTTTCCATGCCCTGTGCAGCTCCTTGATGGACTGGGCTTACCCTTGTGTGTTTTTGTCCCCCTGCTGTTTAACACTGCTTGCCCGTTAGCGCTTTCCTCCTGACCCATTTTCTTGTTTGAGATTCAACCCCCAAATAATTAATTCTTCCTTTTGAGCTCATGATTTGAAAAAATGGATTTCTTTCCCCAAATAATTATTCCATATAAACTGTGGTACACCTGCTACTTGGGAACATCTGGAAGGGTTTGGTTTTTTTTTTTTGGGGGGGGGAGGTGAGGGGGAGCAGGGAAGAAGGATATAGCTAACATGTTAGCTGGTGACTTACATACCTTGAAAAACACTCTTAGAGAAGTACTAGTGTGATGGGGAAGAAAGGGGACTAGTACTGCTGAGATCTATGCCCAGCTCTTGCTGTCACCTGAAGCAATTTTTCAGCCTCTGTACCTTACTTTATACTTATAATCATACCTATTCCATCGATTATCACAGGTTTTAATTAATTCAATCTGTAAACAACTAGGGGGTGATTTAGTAAAATGCATTCAGAAAATTAAAGAACTATTAAGAAAGCTTATCTGAAAGCTTTGGGCTAGGCTTTCAGCCTTGCCTCATTTTCAAGTTGCTGCAAACAAGAAAACAAGCAATCCCTCAGTGAAGGACAAGCCCCAACCAGTCATTATGAACGTATTCCTAGAGGCCTTATTTTGGGTGCAATGTTATATCAAGATTTTCTAATGCACTACCTCTTACCATTGGAAAGAAAAGCCGGGCATCATAATCTGATTAAAACTGATACATCTGAAACAGAGCTCCCTCTAGACGCTGCCACGTTTGCTCCCTCCTGGGTCACCTGGGCACTGGCACATGGCTGGAGCAGAAGGCAGCCTGTCCTCGGCTCGCCCCTTCCCCTCCCTCTGCAGGCACGGGGGGCTGCTGCCTTGTGTCAGACCTAACGTAGATCCCAAAAATGCCCCTCGGTCTGTCTGGGAGAAAGCCACTTGCCCTTACACATCACATCGAGAGGTGAAGCTATCAGAAAGCCACCATGGTTTGAAGTATGCGGTGCCACAGCTGTATTTAGTTAGCTGTGTCTCAGCATTACACACCCCACAGATAGGACAACTACTCCTGCCTCCTTTGCCCTATTCTTAGGCAAAGGAGATTTTTCAGGGACAGATGAGTACCTGGAAAGCACCAAGGATTAAGCCTCATATTCAATGAGATGGAAAAATACACCTTAATCATTATTTATCTTCCCACACTAAAAGTATGTCCAAGTGACCTGTGTTTGTCATTACCCTCTTGTTGTCAAGGATGAGTGGCAGAACTTTACACTGGGTCAAAAAAACACTTTTCTGTAGAAATAAATTCCCATGCGTAAAAATGTATCCAGAATTTTCCAAAACCAAGACAACACTAAAGAGCTGAACAAAATCATGCTACATGTCCTCTGCTTGGAATGACTTTTTCCACAGTTGGGATAAGACATTTTAGAAAAACATCTACAGTCACATTGAAGCACATGGAGATTTGCAAATTATTGTAAATATCGAAAACCACCTCTCTTATAAGGGATCCTAGGACAGATGCCTAAGCAGGATGTGCAAGGCAGAGCTCACCAGCAGGTAACACTACTGTGCAAATTGACCAAGCTGAGCAAATTGTGCCCTAAATAATCATTATTCTGGTGAGGAACCAATGCCACTAAATTTTTTAAAAGAACCAAATGCCTTAGATTTTGATTAAACTCAAAGTCTTCAGAGAAGATAATTTTTTAAAAAATTACACTCTCAGTGACCTCACAGGAAATTTCAGGAGTGTTCCCACAACCCAGACAAACTGTAAATAAAGCTCTGTGAAAAAATCTTTGCAAGGGGACTGCAGATAAGTTGTGTTAGGGCTATGTTAATGATCCACTGAACCACTACCTGTTTTTTAACTCGGAATCGAAGGATGCTCGCAGGTTGCTGCAGAGGCCAGCATCAGGCCAGGGCCACCCTCATCACTCCAAGCTTCTGCCCTGAGGCAGGTGGTGGTGGACCCACTCAAAGAGGGCAGTGGGGTCGTGGGCCAGTGTGGGTCCCAGGTGGGGCCACTCAGGGCTGTTAAGATAATTAGCACCCTCGGGGCTCTGAGAAGGGGGTTGGATCAACATCTGGCAATGCTTTGCTTTTTGAGCAGCTGTTTGGCACTCTGGGAGCTCTCCCCTCCTCTGCCAGTAGTCATCTCGGGGCAGTTTTACAGCACCGTGTTCTCTGTGAGAGCAAGTCCTCCCTGGGGCTTGCTGGGTCACACCTCACTGACCACCATACCTGCTTACAGTGAAATAACCTCACATTAACGAGTGGAAGCTCCCTGAGGGTCCAGGAGCCCCACACACCCCACCAGCAGCCTGGGGAAGGCGTGCAGCGACTCCGTGGACCAAGCATGGGCTATGATTTCTGCACAAGGCTGCACGGAGAGGGGTGAAGAGGCAAAGCAGTGCCTGAGCCAACAGCAGGTCCTGCCAGCACCCACCTGGTCTCTGTGTGGTACCTTGCATGGCTGTGTACAGCTGGGGTTGGAAAATACTGACCTCTCCCTCACATGGCCACAACCACGAGGCACAACTGAAGATCCATAAGACCCTCACGCCAGATGAAAGGTAGCTTTTGATTGGACTCTGGGAACTCGTGAGGATTGAGGCTGATGAATAAGGAGAGGATGAAATCAGAAACTAAAGGTCTGAAGTTGGCCTAACAACTTGGCCGCTCCTGACCTCACAGCTGCCCGGTCCGGTCCCACTTTGGCTTGTTAGGATGCATTTATCATTCCTCTGCTGCTTTTCTCCCCCACCCTCCCCATCTTTCTTCCTCTCGCTCATGTCCCTGTGGGATTTCCAGCTGTCCCGGAGGCTGAGGGCCCTACCCGGCACTACAGCAAACGGACGAGGAAGCTCGTTCATTTCTGATGGGTTGGGAAATGGCTGTGAAGGAGAATGACCTGGTCTGGCCCCAGGTGTTGTCCCACCTGGGCACCTAGTGATTGTCTCCAGTCTGGGACACCAGGAGCCATAACCATGCTTCCAACATCAACCAGCTGTGATGGGGTGGCTATGGGGAGAGGGTGAGTAAAAGCTGCTATTTCCTCCACTTCTCATTACCCAGTCTTACCTCCCTTTTGTGCTTGTCGGCTTTGGTGGAAGCACTGACTCTCCCAAAGAGTTCAACCAGAAGTTTAGACATGACTAATCCTTCTTCCTTCTGAGAAGGATTGCTAACGTAAAGGAAACTGTAGGTGAATATTTTCTTTCCATTGGAAAAGTACTTGTAGGATTTGATCGAGACTGTCTTGTATAGCACACTCACTTTCAAAATGCTGCATGCTTGTTATTATTTTGTCTCTTGTACATCCAAATCAATACATGTGTAGAAATTCTGTAGTGTATTTGTCATTAAACTGAATATGCTTGCACTTATGTACTTATAATTCCAGGCCTTGTTGAACTATTTAATGTTCCAGATTGTCAGGGCTGTGTTTACATCTTTGATCTTCTGGACCCACTTGTTTCATTAAAAAAAAAAAAAAAAAGAAAAAAAATCAGTACATCCTTGATGATTGACATTTCTTTATATGGATTGCAGAGTTAGATGTCCTTTAGATACCTGCCTTACTAATGAAGCGGCTCAGTCACAGGTCAAATGACATCAATAAGATCACCCATCATAAATTTTGAATGCTCAATTAAGGATAGACTATAAAGGACTCTCATTTTCCATGTTCTGTATTTCCAAAAGTGTACCTATACCCTAAAGGGTGTTCCAAGTTTGGCATCCAAAAATGGAGGTACCTAACGCTTTTGAAATTCAAAACTTGAACTTCACTGCTCCTTGGTTATTTATTCAAATCTGCCTTACCTGGCTAAGGAAGTTGGCTGCAATGGTGAAACGTCTTCTAAGCCAAAGTAACACTTCTGCTCTGGTTGCAGATTTCGAACACGAGTAAACGAATATTAATCGTAATTTGTCTCGCCTCCCCGTGCTTTGTATTGTACATGCGCACAAACGTTAAGTGCCACATTCAAACTCCCGGAGCGTGTGTTAAAGGAAGGGACTTGGCTTTCCTGGCACCTCCCCACTGAAGAGTCGGTGCCCTGGAGTAAGCGGCAGCTTGCAGCTTCTGCTCCCTGCCCCAGACAAACACCAGCTAGCACAAGCTCTGGCCAGGCAGGGACCTCGGCACCCCAGCTCTGGCAGTTTGTGTCCTTAAGGTGGCAGCAGCTATCAAAAAAGGTGGTGGTTTGTAGTTGTTTTTTTTTTTTTTTTTTCTTTTTTTTTTCTTTTTTTTTTTTTTTTCCGGGGGGGAAGGGGAAGGCACTGGAGAAGCAGTCTTAAAATTGGAAAAAATGAGAGAGCTAATTCTTCAGAGCTCCTTCTTTAATCTTCCATTTTCTGCTCAGCAGAATCATATTCATAGCCAGATTATTCATTATTAAGAGCTTATTTCACATCAAACTCTGTATGTCAGTAGATTAGGACACTGAGGAAGATTAGCTTCTCACTGTAGGTGGTGGGAGTAAGTTCTTTATCTTATCATTAGCATGGACTTTCATGGGTTTTGATCATAATTATTAATTCTACCAGCAGACTTCCGCACAGGGATTAAAATGCAGATAGGTGTCATTTAAATAGCATAATGAAGCTGAATGTGAGGGGTTTGTGGCAGGCAAATCCTCTCTTTTACAACAGTCAATTTAATTTCTGGACTTTTCAAACTCATTTTGTTGTTTAAAAATGGGTTTGTTTACTTTCATGTGCTTGTAATAGAATTTTATTAAGTATTTTTCTCCCCAAAGAAAAATACTGTTAGTATTCAGGTGAACTTTTATTCTGATTAGTATAAATGGCATGTAAAACTCTTAAGCGATGTTTCTGCACATCCTTGCATTGTTGTAAGTGGAAGCCAAGCATATAGATGAAGAATTACTGAATGAATTTAAATTAAATACCCCCCCTTCTCTCTTCCTTTTTTTTTTTCCTCTGTCACTTTTTTCTTTTTCTGATATTTTGGGGCTTTATTCTCTCTGTGAATGTGGGTTAGTGACATGGCTCTTGAATATATAAGAATCCAAGAGTTTGTCCTAGTGTCAAGGTGAACATTCTTAGAACATCAGAAAATTTAAGCGTGCCACATTTCTGAATATTATGGACAAAGCATTAAAGAAAGAGTAGACAATGTTTCATCACCAAAAGCCTTTTAGTTAGATTTTTACATCAAAACCTCAGCAAAGCAGGGGTCTGCTTCATTTGCTAAAGCGTGCAAGTGTTTGGCTGCATAATGGAACTGAATGATAATTTTGTATATTCTTGAAGTGCTCATAGAACTCGGATTTTGCAAAATGTAAAATGCAGGCAGGTGAGGAGCAGATACAACCCTGGGAAGAATATGTAGCAGCAGCTCATACATACAGCTGAAGTGAAGATGGCTCGTTGGCAGTTGTTTGTTTTAAATTTGATGCTAATCAGGTAGTTGATATGATGAACTGCTTATGACACAGGTAGTGATTGCACCCTTACCTGGAGATTTCTTTTCTAACATCAGCTTTACTTTTTTTGCTTATATCTTGCATTTCAGCTTACATTGCATGCTTTCTTTGGGTTTGGCTTTTTGTCACATTTTTGTACAGCATCTAGCTTGGCAGGTCAGGCTCTTTCGGATAGCTCGGCAATTAACTATGAAGATACGAATTTAAGCTGCATATGAGAGGAGGCAGAGCTGAATGTTTGGTCCCCCGCCTCTGGTTATGCAAGGGCTTTGAAGCTGGCAGTGTTTTGGAGCCTGAGAAATGGCAGTGTTGTAGTGTTGCTACAAAAGGAAGTAAAATTCAGTGGAGGCATTTTAAAATGCTAATTTAGATAAATGCTTAAAAATGTGCAAATAGTTTGTCCAATGTCATACATAAAGTTGATAGTACGCAGAGGGCCTGGAGTCCTCCCAGAAGCTGATCTCTAACAGCAAAATAAGATCTAGGTAATCTGGAGTTTCCCATGAGTTTTTGCATACTTGCCTAGCTTTTCAGTGTGTAATGATGATAACAGCTTCTTTCTGACTCTTTTTGCATATTTGAACACACAGCTATGCCCACACTATATCCTCCTTCTTGCTCCACGGTTCCTGAAAGCTATTTCTTGGTATTTTTCTGCTGACATAAAGAATACTGCCTCGGGCAAAGAGCATGTGCAGTGCTCATAGAGCCGTCAGGGGAGCATCTGACATGTTCTTCTCCCATCATCTGAGAGCATGCTGCCGGGCACGTGCACGCAGACCGGGCAAGGTTTGTACCAGAAAAAAAAACCAACAACTGAAGCTTAAGAGTAGTGGAGAAGTTTATTTTCATTAAGATGTATGTATAATATAGTATTAAAATAAGTATAAAAATGCTCGTTTTGAGGCAGCAAATGCACAAAAAATAAAAATAAATTCCCCACAGCTAGTATGGTATAGGGCACTGGAGCCCACATATATACTCCTGTCCACGTAAGTACAACTATTAAAACTTATATTATGCTTTAATGGATCCCTATCTGAGGCATGTTGTAACTAAACAAAAAGTGCGTCAGGGATTAAAACACATTGAAAACAAAATATTCATATTGCTCATTGTCATCAGCTTAGAATTAATTGAAAACTGGTGCAGTTTTTTTTCTGGCTGTTTTCAGCAGCAAAAGAATTTGAGCTTTTTCTTCTGTGACAAGGCAGCAGCAAATCAATTCTGATCAGTAGATTCACCTGCTTGTTCAGTAGGGTGTCATAAACCTTCATGATTTAAGAGCACTAGCTGCTGTTGTGCATATGTGAGAAATCCAGTTGTATCTCCAAGGTCTGTTAACGCTGAAAAATTTTCTGTGCTGTTCACTCATCCCAAGGTTCAGGTCATATCTCATCCCTCTGTAAATGATATGATTTTATGGTGCCAAATCCAAGATGAATTAAAACTTGCTTGCACTCATTGGCACCAAATTCTACTGCCATTTAAAACTGATTGAATTCAGGGTGATTTTTGGAAGTTTTCCATAAGTATCAACAGAAGCATAATTTCTTCAGAGGGAGCTCAGACTGAACAGAAACCAAGTGAAGACTTTGGGAAGTTAGACTATTATCATGTGCTATTCAACCCCAGCTCTGCAGGATGTCCTTAAAAGAGCAAACATGCATAGGAGACCTTGGTCCACCCTTATGTCTCTTCTATTGTCTCAGAAGAATAACGTTCTGTGGAGCTGGAAGGACTGTTTTTGATCTTCTCGGTGAAAGTGCAGAAGAAGTTTGCTTGACACACTTGGGGAAGGTGGAATTTGGTGCCACATGAGGCAGTAAGGGAGAAGGTGTGGAAATAAGAGTGGGGAAAGACACAAAGATGCTAGCCTTGCTAGAAGCAGGGAGGACGAATAACAGGGGAAGACAGGCAGAAGAGGGTGCTGAGAAAACTTCTGTGTCAAGAAGTTTGAACTTAATAGGAGGGGAAAAAGGGCAGAGAAAGTATTTGGAGACTATGTGGTATTGGGCTGAGGAAGATCTAGAGACTGCCAGCAGAGACAAGGTAGAAAGGAAGACCAGAAGAAGAAAAGGATGTGGCTGCCATCACGATAATACATAGTCACTTACAGTGACGTTGATTTTGAAAATTTAATTTTTTTTAGCTGTTTACTTGATGCAAATCTACAAAAGCCTTACTATTCTATGTGGGTTTTTAAAAATGCTTCCTCTGGGCTGGAGTGTGTCCTCAAGATATTTTCAGAGATTTCCATCTGTTTACCAAACAACTTCCACTCGAAACTTAAAAGTAGAGATAATTAGCATTAGGGTTATTATGTGTGTGTTCTCTCTATGCCCTTTCCATGTGCAGTGAGTAAGCTATTGTAGAGAAGGAAGCTTGGCTTAGATTACAAACCTAGACTGAACGTACACACACAGATGAGCAAACACATGCGTTTACTTAAATATACTCACAGGATAATCATATATACACACTAATATACTCCTATAAATTCCTCAAGATATAAGGAAATGGTTACAGCATAAACACATAAAGAGAAAGATAATGATAAATTATGTTCCTGGGCTCTTTGTCAATGGGAGTATCAGTTTGCAGAGGGGAGGGGCAAGTAACTAGCTTTAAATAGTTTTTACCAGGCAGTTTAACAGAGGTTGTTAAGCTACCCTGCTAACTTATAGTAGCTCGAAGAAATATTTCAGCTACAAAGAAGTTGGCTGGATATGGTGAAAGAGATTTTCTTGTTTGTCAAGGAACAACTTATTAGCCTTTTACTGTCCAGTGATTGTTTCATGCTGGGGCAGCTTTGGTTGGTCTGGGTTCCTGCATCCCCTCTGATACCAGTTCTATGAAAAATAGGTAGGGTGGGAGCAATACGTCTGAGCTGTGCAGGGACTCCTGTTAACTTCACTGACATTTCAGAGGACAAGTTTTGGGCTAGTAGCCAAGTAAGGTTTGTTTGCACATCCAATAAGCTTTTGTCATTTGTTCCTCGATTAACTTCTCTATTTGGTTATATGAGTTCTGACTATCTCTGAGCAGATTTAGATTATAAAGAAGGCTCACCAAAAGAAAAAAAAAACGAAACAAAAACCAACTGTGTTTTGCTTGAACACAATGCAAAAAAAATGCTTTTGAAGAAGAGGAAGCTGCGTTGACAGCAGATGAATGAATACATAGGCAGTATGAAATAGATGTCAATTTTGTTTTCACCTGGAGGCTTATAATCATGTAATCTGGGAAACCAAGGCCAAGAGATCTGTCTGTAAGAATCAGTGTTCTAGCAGATCGGAGTCTCAGTGTTACTTGTTGCCGCTGTGACAGAGAAATGGATGAGAATGTCAAGGAGAAGAAAGAAATCCTAACCTGAAGAGACAGGGCATAAAACAAACAGAAACCTAAAAAGAAAGCAAAAGGAAAGAAATTAATTTAAGGCCAAATAACAAATGGTTGAGTGCAGGTGTGGGTGTGTTGTCACTAGGAGCACAGTCAGAAATCCTGGATTCTCAGGTTTTGGTTCTGCTTTATCATACACCATATGGATAAGATGTCATTGGGGAAGGGATCTCATAGAGTTCCATAGGGTCCTGAAGGTGCATTGGAAAGAGCTGCTTCCCGGCTTTTCTGGCGCAAGAATTAGGGGACATGGCATGGTACTTTCAGGTCACAGAGTAAAGGAGTGTATATTTGAGGCATGAACTCCTTGAGTTTGAGGCAAGATGTTGTGGATTAATTTTTACTTAGGTTCAAAAACTGAATTAATAGTTCCATGGAAGACAGTCTGCAAGAACAGCTAAACATAAAAACAGGTAGGTGAAGAAGTTGTAGGTGGAGATTGTTGAGGCCTGGCAGAGTGCTCTGGGGAAGTATTGGTATGCCCTGATTTTAAACTCCTCCACAGGCATTTGCTGATGGTTTTTTTTGGAGACCTCCATGTTACTATATTGTATGCAACTGTGGATATGGCCATTCTCATGTTCTAATGACATTGAACCTTCTGTTCTCTGTGTGACAAGGTAAAAATATGTATGTAGACACACACCCACACACCCCTTGGAGGCATGTTTAGCTTGTTGAGGAAATCAATATCTGAGGTATTCTTTAATCCTCACAAGTTGCTGTAGAAGTTATATTTATCACTAAACAAAATTTTTTTTTTTTTTTTTATTTTCATTAGTTTTGATTGTCAAGATTGTCAGCAGCGTTTAAACAGTGTGTTGTGTAAAGATTTCCAAACCATGTGGCAAGTTAGAATGCAGAAAACTGAAGGGAGAAACTCCCAAACCCAAAACAGAACTTCAGCGAAATAAGAGATGCGTTCCATATGGTAACTGAGGTGCAGGGGGAAAAAAAAAAAAAGTAGCACCTTTGCCCTCATCACTCTCCTCAAAAACTTTGAAGCCGCCAGTGAATGGGTAGGAATCAAAATGGTAGCAATTACGTTAATTTCATTACTAAAAGATCAAGGTCACAACAACAGCAATTACCTGCAATTTCCCATTCCTGCAATTATATTATTATGAAAATGAACACTTGCTAACTACAGTAAAGCTTTCAGGGGCACTAAAGTGAATTTTTCTTTCATTTCAGCATGCTTGCTAATTGTGTCAGGACTTCAGTGTAATGTGATTACCATTGCTTTGGTCTCATCAGAACAACAAAGATTAGATAGGTAGTCCCTGCTTCTTCTAGGTGTCATCTATACATAAATTTTATACCAGTATAGCTATTTAGGTTAGGAACACTATATTTTGCTGAAATATTTATTTCACTATAAATCCTAGTAGAATAAACCTTTTGGGAATGAACTATATTAGCATAGGTATGCTTATACCAACATAACTGCATCCAAAATAAGCAGTTGTACAGTTTTGTGACACAGTATAACAAGATGCAGAAAAATGTCCTGTTTCTGATCCAGCTGTGCTGGTGGAAGAAATTACCACATCTTGCTGCTAGTCACCTGGATCTGCCAGCAAAGTATTTTTCATGAGCATTCCCTAAATGGCTTGAGGCAAAATCAGCCAGTGTGTGTCAGTGAGAAGATTTGAAGTGACCTGGCAGCTTTTGCCTGCGACGACTCGGGGAGTACCCGCGCAGACTGTTCGGCTGCTTGCCTGGTCTGGGCGATAACTTCAGCACGGGGACACGCACCCCCGCTGCTGGAAGCAGTTGTCTCTTTCATTGGCGAGGATGAATCTGTAGTGCGTGTCCGCAGCCTTACAGCTGTGTTGCATTCTAGTGGAGATAAGGCTTTACCCACCCTGGATTTATGCTAACAAATGCACAATTCCAGCTGAATCTCCCACTGCAGACAGCCATGGTCCAGAACATTTTCCAGCCTCATCTTGTAACAAAATATGGGTTTTGCTTCTGCTCCTGTGATAATAGTATAAGCTGGCTATCCCAGAGTTTTACTCTTCTAATAGCTAGAAAGCTTCTTGCTTCCCGCCTATATTTAGTCATAGCCTGTTTATAACTCCATGCTCCATGGCCTGTTTACATCCTCTAGCTTAAATAGTTCTCTTCCCACATTGGCATTTATGTCCCAGAGTTATCTGTGGAAGGCAATCATATCTCCTCTTAGCCTTTGTTTTACCTAAGCCTAGCTCTCAGTCAGACTCTCATAAACTCTGCTCTCCAGCCACCTCCTGCTCCTAATACTCTTCCCTGAATTGCTTCAGGCTGAGCTTGCCATTCTTGAACATCAGTATCCAGAACTGCCTGTAATAAACAGATTTTTCTGGGTGCTTTTACTACATATAACTTCTGTTTTCCTACTGGAAATGCTTGTCCTGAAGCATTCTTGATAGCTTTTGCCTTTATTATGACTGAATCATTGTAGTGTCTCATAGTCACCCAATTATCTATAGATAATGTGTTTCCAGCATATAGCAGAAATTCTTTTTTATTCCTGCATGCATGACTTTGTACTCTGTCCTTTTATCTCCTACTTTGGTCCCAGAGGACTTTCAGTTCTTCTTTTGTGATATTCCAATTTTTCTCTGCATTGACATTATCTCCCAATCAGTGCTGGCGGTGAATTTCATTAGCACATTTTTTGTGCCAATATCATTAATGAATTTTTTTTTTAAATGCTGTTAGGACTTATACTTGTCCCTTCTCTCCGGCACAATCACTTGTTATCTCTTCATTAGCTAGTTCTTATAATTCTTGGGGAACCACGTTCTTTAGCTTATGGTTTGGCAACCTACCAATGATGTCTAATAAGAGTAGATCTCCCATATATTATGTTTTTAGAGAAAACACTTTTGTCTTTACACAAAGAGATTGTATTAGATAAGACAACAATAAAGCAACCATGGGAGAAACTACTGCACTTTATAGATACTGAGAGAGGAGTGCTTGGGGCTACCATTGGGTGAAGAATGTCAAAAGATAGGGATGGGGTGCTGGATTCTGGGGATCATTAAGGCTGAAATTACTAAACAAGGCTGTAAAATCAGCCAAACCGAAGCCAATGGGAATAGAGTAAAGGTGGGTGGGTTGTTGTTTGGGGAGAGGAAAAGGGGAGAAAGGGAGCATGAGGAAAATCCGATAACGTGACCAGGGCTGTTGGAGAGTATTTGCTGAGCAGCCCTGTGCCCAGTCAGCAGACTCTGGCAGGACAATAAACCAATGGTGGGACCATGCAGAGTATTGGACTTGCTTCTGCAGTCAGGGTTGGTCAAAAATGAGGAATGTTAGGCATTTTCTTGTAAAAGTGATTACATTGCTTTCATTGCTTTGTGGTTCTATGTTGGGGATTTTTGTTTTCTTTTTTTTTTTTTTTTTTTCCCTGAACAAATGTCCACCTTTGGGGGACTTTGAACATTTGTGGGCTTGTTTCCCACACCCTGAGACTGGGTCCCTGTCCTTTTGGGGTCTGCAGTTAGCTACTGTTATGTAGCTTCTCCTGTTGTAGCTCTCCCTTTCAGGATGTTCTTGTGCTAGAGAAAGTGAAAATGTATCATCATCTGTATTCCTTCTGGATGCTTATGAATCAGAATCCAAAACTATCTAATGGCTTTTCACTCCCATATTATCTGTTAATGAAACACTTCATCCTTCATTGTACTACCAACTTGCAAAATGTTTCTCTGGAACTTGTATGTTTTATAAAAATACAGATTTATGGAAAAAGTTCTGTGTATTTTATGCCTCCTTTTTTTTTTTAATTTTATTTTATTACCATGAGCATAATTCTAGTGACTTGTGGTAATTCTACAGTCCTGAAAACACAGGCAATAATTTAGGTAAAGTTAACATTGCTATCAGTATATCAACATCACTAATTGGTGTAATAGGATAATTCAGTCGTGATCTTTTATGGTTTAAACAAAACCCATGATATTAGGTTGCACTAACAATAATGGTGATGGATACTGTAAGGCGGGACCAAGAAACAGAACTGAATTGCATCAGATAGCACAGTTCGTTGAATAGTGTGTCCTCTGATTATATTGTCATTATACATAAGCTGGATTTGAGCCCAGATCATTTGTATGTTATCTTTGATACTTAATGGCATCTAAATGTCAAGTTGCAGATCTTCTGTACTTTATTAGCCAACTGCATACATTATTTTTTTTGTAAACAGTTTTTTTTCCACCAGTTCTTTCATTTCATTAGATATTTTCTTTTGAAAAGAGAAGGGGAAAACTTGGGAAAAAATACTGTGATGTTGCTTTTAACTAAAATGGCAACATGCCACCAGAGAACTCTTCAGTTACCAAGTCAGTGAGCTTATAGCCATAAGAAACTGTTTAGAATAATACAAATTTACCCACATCTGCAATATTTACCACTTCTTTTCACATCTGTAGATAGTGGAGAGATAGAAGATCCATCAGAGATGTGAAATGATTTTCATCATGACCTAGTAATATCAACTGCCAGTAGCTAAAGCCTTGTCTCTACTGGAGAAAAGTAAAAACTTACCTTTGCATCAAACTTTTTACATGCTTTGTTACATCAAAATAGTGAACCTATATAAAATCCTACCAGAAGGAAGGAACCGTAGTTTTTTCACATTGATGTAGCTGCTCAAAGTCTAGTAAAAGGTACCTCTGTTTTGTCTCCAATAGGTTTTTATATCAAGATAATTATCTTGAAGCTGGAAACATACCTTTATTGCAGGAAGGACTAATCCCAAGAGGGGCTGAATGGTTTAAGAGGGTTTTAAAGTGTGGATGCAAGGCAAAATCCCATTATTCTTCAAAACAAGATTCCAGCAAAACCCTCAAAGGGGAATCTATGACTTAGGGCAGCGCTGCCTTTGGTGCTAGAAGAACAGGATGGTTTCAGCCTATGTACAGTGACTAGCTTCAGGTTATTGCCTACTTAGAATTTGCTCTATAGAAAGGTTTCCAAATGCACTTGGCACACAGGTCTGTATTTGTACTGGAACTCAGGAATTATTAGTGACATCTTGTTTATCTATGGCACTTTTCTTCTGAAATCTCCTCTCTCGCTTGCTGTCTGTCTGCAGCCATTTGCTCTTCAAGTCTCTTTGAGGTAGATGTGCATACTCACTTTTATTTTAACCCTGGAGAAATTGAGGAACAGATAGTCAGGTAGATTTGATTATGGTTTGCTTTCCAAAAAGTGTGAGCGTAGGTGCTAGAAACCTACATTGCAATGATTGATTTCCCACAAAATTCTAAATATTCTGAATTTCCTGTGAGGTAGTTTAGGTGAAGTTAGTAATATAGACCTTTCTCCAGGGCTGATCTTACTGAGGAAAGCTTAATTTTTATCATTAAGGGGAGTGTGTTAAGTGTATGCCAGTTTGGATGTCTCATGATCAAATTAATTAAAAAAAAATTAACTTAACTGACACAGATCACATTTAAAGAATTACACTGTCTTTATAAATATTAAGATTACATCTGTAAGCGGATATGAGTGCCATGTGGATTTGTGACTAGGAGGAAATCCCTGCATTATAAGAAAATTCCAATCAGAGCAGCATTTTGGTGATGAATTCTATTATAAATGATAATGCAATAAAAATCACATTAAAATCCTGAAAAGCCCTGAAATTTTCACCCCACTCCTGCACACAAAACTGAAGGGAAATAGTCTTGTATCAAACACATGGAAAACTGCAGTAACCCTGCAAATTACCTGCATGCCAAATTACCTCTGTATTGGCCCTGTACAACCATTTCTGACTTCGTATTTGGCTTTGTTTGACTACCACTGTGTGTGAAGTCTATCTGAAATCCGCAATGCTCTGTGCAACTATGGATTTGTTAAAGGGCACATACACTCATTTCCTTCACTTCCGTAGCCTGAAAGCTAAAAGCCAGGAAACACGTCATGCCTTCAATAAGCTCTGCTATGAAATGAAACACAATCTTCATTGTGGCTTAAAAGATTTTTTTTTTAAGGACATTTTTGCTGGTAGTATGAAAGGTAAATAGGCATGATGTGTTATACTGAAAGGTGCTAACGGCTTATGCCCAGGCTGTTGATTTGTAAGCATTCAGACCTTGGTGAAAGATGCTGCTCGGATGAAAGCATTCTTCTTGTTCTGGCATCTAAACTTTCAAGGCTTCTTTGCGTTGTAAAGAAGCTGTGCAGAAGGTGCATAGTCACCTTTCTTTTAAAGGCCATGATATTTCAAAGGGAGTTGTTGAGAAGTAAAGTTTAAAGCTTGGAGCAGAAAGGCAAGACTTAGTATGTTAGAGTAGTCTGAAATCAGAGGGAGAAGAGGAGAGATGTCCAAGGTGGCATAAAGATCCTTGGCCAGGTTGGTGCCACATAGCAGTCCTGCACTCCTTTCTGGTTTCTTCTCTGCATGAGAAGTTTTCTACACAGACAGGTTCTATAATCAAATACCTAGCTCGGTGTCACTGACAGCAAATCCAAAGAGGCTTCCCACTCCCTAACAAGGATACAGTTTAAAGTTCAGACAAAAATCTTGTAGGGTTTTCCAAATTACTGCATGTTGTTCACTAGGTCTATAAACAAAACACAAGTGTGTTAAAACATTAGTCCAAATAAGGGCAGAGTGGTAGAAAGGGTATAAAAAAAATTCTTCAAATTTATTGGAATATAATTTGTCTTTTACACATATAAATGAGTCGTCATAAGTAATCTGGCTCAAATAACTACAGACATCATGATCAGCTCGCTGTATGTGTAGAGATAGAAGAATCACACACAGCTATTCCCCACGTCCCCTGTAATTTGATGCCAGCTGGGTTACAAAATGCGCAGTGGGATCTTCTCTTACAGCTTTAAAGGTCATCTGCCCCCAGAGCTGCTGCTGATAAAGTCACATTAGTAAAAATGAACAAGTGGGCAGGGGGGAAGAGACATCAGCATGCCCAAAGAGTGGGTATGGATAAAAAACCCTTTTAGGTTGGAAGTTTTTTTCTGCAATGTCGAGTTATCACTGTATTGGGTTTGCAACACTAATCAACACTAGATAGACAGGAAATCAGCACTGCTTAGTGCTCACGGTGTAAACATGAGGATTTGTATCAAACTGCAGCCCTTACTTCCTAGCTAAGCCAGATTGTCCCCCTTGAGCTATTTTCAAAATGCATCAGCAAGAAGGAGGTTATGTAAAAAGGCCTTAAACCATATGTTACCAGGTTGTACCCACTTACATCGAATACATTAAGACTGATCGTAGATGTCTGTGCACTGTACACAACACCTGCGTGAAATGAATTTTTACCGAACAGGGATGGATAACCTGTCACTAACTCCTAATGACAGAAGCTGATATATAATGTATGCTGGCTTTGTATTTTGCTGATTGAATTACCAGGGAAGAGAATACCTGTACATAAAGCAAACATCTCCCTGCTGTGGGAGAACAAGAGTTTAGTGGATTTATCCCAAATATATTCAGCAGACTGCATATGGAGACATGAAAAAACTCATTTCCAAAATTAAATATTAGTCTGAATTACAAAGTCAGTGCTCAGCAGGGCAAGCAAGGACAAGATTGTGAGATAGTGAAGGTCAAACTATCTGCTATTTATTTCCTCTTGATAGCTAATGTATGACATTAACTAAGGAGTGCTGGCTATAGTTTTGGCTGTAATTGCTAGTGATCAATTTCAAATGGGGCTAATAACTAGATATATTCTATTCATATTGGTGGTAAATATTCTATAGTCTTCATCCAATCTGTGTTTACTTTTTAACCCTGATCTCTTTTGCGCCCCCTTATTTCTGCCCTGTGACGTTGAATTTTCAGCAATGTTTTATGCTATTTTTCTAAAGTTTTACAGGTGAATTTTTCAAATATATTATTTGGGATTGATTTTTTTTTTATTTTTAAAGCTTTACAGGAAACACTAACTTCTACAGCTCAGCTGTGTGTTGGATAAAATAGTCTCAAATTATGAGACTGGGCAGCCGTAACACAAAGCCAATCAATTCCCAAGGTAACATCTTTTGTTTCTATGGGTTTGCCTAGTTGCACACAGGTGAAGAGAGATAGAGCAGCTTTTCTCATTTTTTTTTTTTCCTTTCTCTCTCAATCTTATTTATTTTAGAGTGCTGTTCTTCAAGTGAGCTGTATTTCTTTCCCAGATGTATTTCAAAACTTGCAGCATATTGTAAGCCTGGAAACATGTGTGAACAGAGTAGCTTTGGTTTTATTTGGAGCAAATTCATTCAGTTTAATTTGCAATAAGCTTGTGATTCCATTAGTGTGTTGAAACGGAGTGTGTTTTGCAGCTTGTACATTATGCAGTAGTACCTATAAGGTCAATAAATGTCCGATTAGCCACTCTGAGTAGAACACCTTTTGCCCTTCATTTCAGGCAGATATGTGGCCCTCTTCTTAATTAATTAAAACATAACATCTTTCTCTAGACAATAAGCTAATTAGGTAATGATATAATTAAAGGGTGGACATTGTATTATTCATCGTAAAAATAATCAAATAAAATTAAATGGGAGAAAAGATAAATCATAAAGTGAATTAAAGGGAAAAAGCACTGGGCTGTTATATTGAGACTAGATTCTGACATGTTTTGAATATAACCTCTCTCTACAGACTGTCCCCCATAGGCTTCAGAATGGCTACTGATGAAGAGGAACAAAACAGGCAATATGAAGCTGGGTATGTTGCATAGAGTTAGATGCACGGATAGCTGATATCCCTGAAATCCATTTGTGTTGTCTGGATTGAACTTGAAACTACCCCTAAAAGCAACTAAAAGAAAACGGTGCTATTCAGCACAAAGCCTTTCCTGCACCTCTCAAAATACCCTCCTCTGCTGTTAAAAAGAAAAAAAACCAAACAATAGAAGATATATTCATTTTTGAAAAACTGTGAGAAGCTGTAAAGGAAGTAAATTTAGACATATAGGAATGAATGTGTTTGCAATTAGGTTTCATTTTAGTTTTGGGTTTTGTGGTTTATTCAGATGAAGACTACTTGTATGATTATTTTTTCTAGCAGGTTTTACAGGGAAACAGTTAAGTAATTTTCAGAGGTGAAGAGAGGCAGCTTTTTCAGTGGATATGGTGGCTGCTGAGCAGCATGCTAATAAAATACACAGTGCTGCTCGGCGTCACTAACTGTGCTGTAGTTGTGCTGTGGGAAGGGATATGAACGTGACATGAAGCACTCAACTCCTCTCTGACGTGAACTGACCTTCCAGCATCTAGACTCAGCTTTGAGATGGTCTTAAGGAGTGCTGATTAGCAAAACCTTTTTAACTGGCCGCTCAGCTGAGACATTCAATTGCCCCTGGTATATAAGATGTTCTTCGAGAGGGTTCCGCAAATGTGGAATAAATTCTGAAGTTTAGCTGAGTATAACCTGGAGTTTCTGATGAACAGTGCATGAGCACAACTATTTCTGCTAAAACGCCTACATGGGATGGCTTGGATCCAGGCTGGTTTAGGAAGGAAAGTGCAGCAGGTGGGAGAAAATTCCTGTGGGTGCAGTGGATAATTGTAACTAGTGGATTTGTCTTCATCCTTATAGGAAAGTGATGTCACTTGCCGCGGCATTTGTCTTAGAAAAGTTATGTATCAGTTTGTATGTCATTCTAGAATCTGGGAAAAGGTGATCATAAACTGGAAGATGGACAACTCTCAGCTAGTCTCTGGTCTATCACAGAGTGAAAGCTGGGTGAATGAATGAAAGCTGGAAAGACCTCTGGAAACAGGACTAGGGATGTGCTTATATGTGGAGCAAAATCTCCTGGTAAAGACAAAAGGCCAAAGATATGTAAAATATGTCGACATCAACAACAGCATGAAAAACAACATTTACTTTCTAGTGGGTTTATTTGCTCTCTAAAAAAAAGAGGTAGTGTCTGGATGACCATAAAGGGGGAAGAACATCCCAATGCATGTAAAAATTGCACATTTTGTTGTACTTCTTTTAATAAGAAGGTTTTTTTTTTATGTTTTATATTTTATTTTATTTTTATTTTTATTTATTTTATTTATTTTATTTATTTATTTTATATTTTATTTTATTTATTTTTATTTTATTTATATTTATATTTTATTTTATTTATATTTATTTTATCATACATATTTTATTATGTATGATAAGTCATATCCTGTCTATTGAAAAAATAGTAACTGGGACAATCCATGGCTTGTATATACATGTATGTGCGCTTGGCACTGCTTTCCTTTGGATGGAAACACAGCAATTGACTTACATAGAACATGATGTAAATAACTACTAGCTGTTGTGAGCTGAATCTCCCTCGTAGCTTAAACTGGGGGATATTTTTGGAGAAGGATATATTACAATATATGAATAACTACACTGTGCAGCATAAAAACCATGTCAATGGGCTCTGACTAAGATATGTGATGATATTTAGGAAGATGGTATTTCCCTGGGAGATATTACAGTGAATGTCATGGATTGAGAGAACATCTAGCCCAGTGGGATGCAACTCGGAAAAATATAAATTCCATTCTATTCACAGTTTTACTTTTTTTTTTAATTCAGTTTTACAACTGATCCACTCTGTCAACTTGATCATGCCTATTTCCCTTGCTGTGTTTTCCCTTGCTGGTCTTTTGGTCTTCTACATGTAGAGTACAATCTCATCCAAGCAAGGCTGAGAGTCTTATTCTGTATTTGTGAAGTGCTTAGTGCAATGGGGTTGCTTTGAAAGAAGAAGTCTAAGAAAAATCGGTGGTTCATAGAGTCCTGCCTGACACAAAGAAGTTCAGATTCTCTTCAGGTCTATATTTCGTTTAGCCACAGTGATTCCTACTGCCCCATTGCTCTTTGCCTGCCAGCACACATTAGCCCTCTTTATGATATGCATGATCTCTAGTGTGTATTGCAGCCTCTTCTTATTTGTACCTCTATGCATGCCTTTCTTTTTTTATGATATATATTTTACGGTTGCTATTGTGCCTTTTGTGTTGGAAATGGGCCTTATGCACAGAGGAACTGTATGCTAATGAGAACCAAACCACGCAGAATCTTGCTTCCTTGATTGAAAATAGGTTGCATAAATCCTGGATGAAATAACATGGACTCAACATGTAGGTAAGTTTTCATACAATAATCTTCTCTAATGGACACATACAGTGGAAACTTATCTTACAGAATGACAGGTAAATTTTACTGTAAAAAAAAATCAATTTCCTTCCTTCAATATTTCTTTTAATAATTTTGGACATCATATATCTTAACAAGAAATGTTCTCAGCCACTGTGATTAACATGCAAAGCTGTTTCTTAACAGTATTCACTCTTATTTTAAAAATGACACTGAGAGCTTAGAGGCCCTTGTTCTTAATTTTTAAACCCACTAATTTCATTGTGTCTGACACAAAGCAGAACATCTTTGCCATAATTACTGTATAAGTTTTTTTTTTTCCACAAAGTTGTAATTTTCCTAAAATAAGCTGGACTGCTTCAATTATGTAAATCAAATATCTAGAGACTATGATGACTGCATTGGTGAAACACAATAGAACTTAACAGGAAGCCAGCAGAGAGAGGGAGAGAGTGATGGGGAAGGCAAAAGCCCAAATGAGGATGTTTTTTTCAATTAGAACTGCAGCAAATTCTCTGTCCTGCTGGTAAACTGGCTCCTGCAGCTTCTCACTCTGCCAGATTTGCTCTTCCCTTGGTGCCAGAGCGCGGCCATTAAGATTGGCAGGAAGTCTAGGCTAAAATGAAAGCTAGTGTGCAGAGACCCAGAGTGGCTGAGAAAAACCAATGGTTTGCTTCTGTTGTTTGTGTATTTGTATTGAAGCAAATACATAGGCAGTAGCACCTAAAAGAGCCAAAGGGTTTATGATAAATTTAATGTGAGATATCTCAGGCAATATAAGGTGAAACAATGACTGGGAGATGGATAAAGGCCATAGTAATGGCTAAAAAATATGCTAATATTACTGACAATCTGCATCAAATGGCTGGCACGAGGTGGCCTTGATACCGAAAGTCCTGAGAACAGCTGACTCCTCCATACATACTCCTCTTATGTGACTCCTCCTATAAATCCCAACCTTCCCTCACTCAAGACCTCCTCAGTGACCTAAATTACACTGTTCTTAGGACGCATCTGTTTCTATCTTTTTGCTCCAGATTGAATGATCTGATTGAAGGGAGCTATACAAAAGTGGAGTAACACCATTGATTTATATTATGAAGTCACTGCCGCGTTATTTTCAATCCTAATCTTTGTGGGTTTTATTTTCAAAATCTTTTTTAGCAACTGACACATTCAGCAGTGACCTTCACTGATCTCTCTTCAATGATTCCCATTTTTTTTCTAAATAACTATAGCTAATGTAGAAGTTGTTAAAGTACAAGATTCATTCTGACAATCTTTTCTGAAATGTTTCTCTATTGGTCAACACTGACTTCTAATGCGGCGTAGAGCTTGATTAAGTTATTGTGACAGTTTGCTTTGCTTAGAGTTCTGAAGTTCTCTGGGCTTTCGCTAGTTCTTGGCTAAAATCATAGTGTAGAAAATGTATTCTTGCGTGTATATATTCAACATTGCTGTAGTTTGAAATCTTAGACATCCAAGTGTTGAAAATTGGTCATGATTTATTCTAATTCTAATTCTAATCACTTTCTGTTTTACATTGGAACTTTACTTCTCATCCTTGAACTATTTGTTTTACAGTTTCATGGCAGAAGGCGTCTGGTCTGATTTAGCACTCTGTACTTACTTGGTGATTTCTGTGTCCAAGTATCTTCACGTCTTAAAAAGGACTTTGACTGTCAAAGTCTACGGTGAAGTCCAAATAGATTCTATTATTTGGTTTGCCTGTAGCCACTTTTTGCTGAAATACTCATCAAGGTAATTTATAATTTTGCCTTTACTTGACATGTCAACTAACTAAACTGTTGTAGTTTAACTGCCTTCTGCTCTGTATGCCCTCCCCATCCCCCAATACTGGCTTTTCAAGAGAGATACACAAGGTGTATAAATATCCCAGTATTCTAATATAGATTCTGAAAACTTCTCATAATTTTGTAAAATTCAATAACTGTTTATTCAAGTTCCTTTAGCATCCTATCCTAAGATTTTGTTGCTGTCTAATACTTTGCTCCTGCAGTGCCTCTTCTGTCTCAGTCTCTGACTGTGATACATTATTCCTACATGGATAGAAAACCTTCAAAACATGTCCCAAAATCTGATGAAAAAAAATTCAACCTTGTCCACCACCGAAGTGGTTTTCCTCTTCTTGGTCTAGCTATCCCACTCCTCCTCTTCGTTTAGCAATCCCACTTATGCTATTACTTTTTCCTCCTTCACCTAATCCTAATTAAATCCTTGTTTGTTTTTCATGCCTATGCTTCTTCAACTATCTCTTGCGAAACAGTTGTGTTCTTTACTAAGGGAAAGTACTTTCCCTCTGGCCAAAGCAGCTGAAGAAAACACTATGCTTCTCACAGGCAGATGCAACAGGTAGTACCTAACATGATAGGATTAATGGCTGTTCCATATAAGAACAAACATTTTGTGGATAAAGAATCATAGGATGGCATTATTTGCATTAGTCCTGCTTGTAGGTCAACTACATTTCACTTGGTCTTTTTTGGGTGAAACTTAGAGGTATATTGATTAGCAACTTTCCTTGCATATTCTCTTACCTTGGTGGCTGTGCTGAAATATGAGATTGCTTATCGTACTTGATTGCTTAGTCGTACAGAGATCAAACAGCTTCACGTCATTTTTGCTTCTAGCAGCACGGTAGAGAGCAAGCATCAGAATCAGACTGTAATTGCTGACAGGTAGTCATCTTTCTTTTCTTGGTATTGTAGGTCAGTTCAGGTTGTGGGAGATTTGTTTTATGGAGATTGAAAATGAAGGAGTAGTAGAGATTGTGTATGATGCAAGGCTGAGAGAAAAAATGACAAGGGTAACAAATTACATATAACAGATAAATACTTATGTTTCGTACACATACCGGTAGCCATGAAGTACTCTCCCAAGTGCTGGAGAGAATAGCGTGAACATTTATATTTGCATGTTTATTAATTTTATTTTTATATTGTCCAAAGGTGGTAAGTTAGTGGCATGGTAGTGTCACTTGCTAATCCACAACACATTTTGCAAGACTTGCTTCCAAGATTACATGATTTTATTACCATAGTTTAAAACTGTGCAAAGGACTGATTCAGGGGAAGTTTTTCTAATAACACAAGCACACAGAGGAAAAATAGCACTCATGATGGCATTCAGCTACATGTGTTACAGTTACTTTTTGCAGGAATTGTCAGCAAAGTTGAATTATTGTCATTACCCTTCAGCACATGAAACAGGCTTTAAATCTCTCAGATATCTGAATTTCCAGTATATAGAGGAAATATTACAGCCCAGTTATCCCAGCATATAAGAGGAAAAAAACACCACTTAATTGTATGCACAAATCCTATCTGAAATAGTAGGTATAATTCTGAAGGACACAACAGAGTGAGTTTTGGCTGTACTGTTGCTGCAGAACAGCTACAACATAAGAGAATTATTACTTCTTCCCTATCAAATGCAGCCTTGGACAAGATATTATTGTCTTTGAACTCCTCTAAATTCTATCAAAATCAAGACGGAGCTAAGCAGACCATAATTACTTCATTTACCACACACAGTTTCATCTGATTTGCTGTGGACATCTGTAGGGGGACCTTCAATTACAGCACAGATAACAAGGTTCTATGTATTGTAGCTGAAGCTAAGTACCAAAGGACACATAATAAAAATCGAGGAAAACTCACAAGAAAATATTTTCTGCTGATTTATTTGCCGTGATACATCTTGTCTCTGTTATATATTGTTGCTCACTGGGCTTCAACTAATTAAAAATTTGAGAAAACAAGATTTTAAAGGACTGATCTTCTTCAATTTAAGAAAGGTAAAAAAGTATTTTTTAGAATACTGTCCTGAAAGAACTGCAAGTGAATGAATCAACCAACACAGAGGAACTATTACACAGAACTCTAGGTGCTACTGCTCATTTCAGGAAGGCCTGTGGATAAAATAAGGAAATACTATTTCAACTCAGAGAGAACAGGGGAAAAGAGAATTCAGGTTCATTGAGCCAGGTATAATGACAAAAGATGGGTGAAGCTGCAGCTTCATTTGCAATTTTTCTTTTTACCACTTTGGAAATTATAAAAATCAAGAGTTTATGGGATTAAGTGATCTCATAGTAGCGGTCCGTTTTATGAGGAATCTGGCAAAATCCTTCAATGATACGTGGTATAACTGGATGGAATTTTATGCACTGTTAAACAGTGTAGAAGCTCTTTAGAAAGCTGTGAAAACAATCTATCCATCATTAGTAACACATAAAAACAACTGTGGACAGCTTTAGTGGTCTGCTCGAAAACTCTGAAGAATGAGGGCTCAAAAACATTGGCCTAGGGACTAACACACTGGAAAACCTGCTGGACTCAGAAAGTGGGGTTTTTTTTTATTATTATTATTATTTTAAGATGGTAGTCTTTGCTGGCTATTTGGATTTTCTACATGAAGAAGAGGAGCTGCAGGCTCAGCACAGTTTTTTCACACTCATTCTGCCTTTTCTGCATGTTGGACTTTCAGACATGACAGAATTGCAAGGGATTACTACTGATCCTTTCTCTTCCTTCAAATCTGTGTGAAAGCATTCCCAAGTGTTCCACCTGGCAGGAATCTTAAGACTGGCAGCTTTAGCAAAGCTCTTCTCCGATAATCGCAATCAAATTATCTTCCTTCTTCCATTTGCACTGTGAAATAAAAAAAAAGAGTTATCCTCTTTCAGGTTGACAATTGTACTATATTCCCCACAATTTCCTATAGCCTCCATTTTCTTAGATATGTACTATACATAACATTACTATAGGTCTGACATACTGTGGTTCCTACACAAACAATTCCAAATCAGTTAGGAACAAATCATGAAAAGAAAACATTTTCTGTTTTCTGCTGGAGAACATTTTCTGTTACATCTCTTTTCACTGTATTACAAAAGATATTTTCATACACGCATGCACACACACATAAATAGAAATAGCTTTTGCTTTGTCAGAACATGAACTTCCACTCTGAAATAAAAAAAAGGGAGAGAGAATACACTCATGAAAGGATTACTAACCATTTCATTTCCTTGTTTTTTTTTTCTTTTAATATTTATGCATAAAAGGGACTTGTTACTTCCTAGACCATCTTCTTTCTGTTATCTGGATCCTGCAAGTGAAATCATAATAAAAAGGAGAAAAAAAAATCCAGCAAAGACAATTAGTCCATTTTACTGGCTTTGGGTTTCTATCACTGCTGAATACTTAAGAAAATTTGTGTTTACTGTCATAGCCTCGGGAGAGGTGCATTTTGTTTCCAAAAGCATCCTGCAGGACAACCATCATATAATCCTGCTCAAGTGTCCTTCAGTGCAGTGTAAACAGTGTAACGCAGGAGATTTATTACAAAATAGCAACACTGAACTGTTGTGATTTCAGTCTATTTAACAATCTAGAGGCTTTTTAAGGTCACACATCGAACAGCGTTTTATCTTGTTTGCAATAAAAAGTGGGTCCTGGGACTACCCAAACCGCACTATGCTCTTCTGTATATAAAGAATCCAGCCCTTTTGCACAGATACTGCTCTCAAATGAGGTGATTTTAAATGTCATAATGGAACCAAGCAAATACTCTTTTAGCTAGGAGACAGCAGTCGGCTGACGTCAGAGACTGTCCGTGACTGGGATTATGAATACATCCTGGTGGGACATGTTCCTACGCTTGCCGTCAGTGCAGATCTTCAAGAAGATGGTCACATACAGGGCACGAATGTATGTTTTATTAACAGAACAGGTGGGACACATTTTAGCATCTGCACCTTCTTATTTACTGATATCATTGGGGGCCTATTTTTGGAATTTAAAGTGCTAGATCTGTGCTTGAGTTGGCCCTTTATGTTTTATATGTAACTCTGCAGAAGGAATTGCAATAAAACAAAAGGAGAAAAAACGCTTATGTTCTGTTTCTTCCCCTTGAACAGGTGATTACAGTGCACATACTTCACAAAAGACCTCGCTCCTTCTTCTGCTCACAGGTAGGAACATCTTCAGAGTCAAATGTGCCTGTTTGGAGGTGCTTTATACTAGTTCACTTACTTCTATTCCCTCCTCTACTTAATAGTGCATGAAGAACTTGAGAATCTGTGAAAGCTGTGTCCTTCTGAAGCCTCTCGCTCCCTGTAGTGTGGGTCCCTCTGATGTTTCAGCCCTTGACTCTGTCACATATGCACAGCAGATAATAAAAAACCAAGTTGCCTTTCTAGAAAAGTTATGGCTCACTGATCTCATTAGGAACATACCTTATTCTTTCTCAGCAGATCCTTTGGCTCTGGCCCTTGAATCTGTTTGAAATTCTCTGGCAGCTCAGGAGGGAGGCTGAATAACGCGATATTTGTTCACTCCTCATTGCCAGTCTGACAAGTGAACAGCAGTTCACCAGAGTTCAAACATCTGGCAAACAGCTCGCTGCAGCTCTAAGCTGTCACACATTAATAAAGACCAATTGTTCCGCCAAGAACATGTTGAGAAGTTTAAAGGAAGAGAAGAGCCAAGGGGAAACGTGCTAATGAAAAGTATCTATATAGAGTTGTAGTGAATAAAGGATGATTAATTTAACTTTCTTAAAGGTAAATCTATGTTACAGGATCAGACAGGAACTTTGTTAGCCTAACTGAAGAGGAGCAGAGGCTGCCACCCTAACTCCTGTTGAAAAACACCTTATTCACTGGATAGTTCCATGGGATCCCACTGGACTCCGAGACTTATTTCTGTGGCTGATGTTAAGGGAAGATGGAAGGGCACATTTTCATATCGATTCTTCCTCTAATTTTAAAATATACTAATCTTCTTCTGAAAGAGGACAGAAACATATCAATCCTCTTTCTTCATGTCTTCAAACTCTTTGCTGCTCATTATCTGTCAATACACTATATATTACACAGAGTATTGGTTTTAAGATATGCCTTGAAGAGAGGCATGTGGGAAGGTAATGAGAAATGCTCTATTTATGTTTCATGGACAATTCATACATTTTCTATTTCAAGAGACCTAACATTTGCCCCACCACTTTCCAAATGTCAGATTCTCTGCTATTTTCAAATACATGGCTTTTGTACTGCATTGCAACATTAATTTTTAAAGAAAAATCTGTAGTTTTTTTAGAAACAGACACAATATTTTAGCTTTTAATTCCATGTCTCTGACCACTTCTCTTCCTAACAGCTTATAAAAGAAGAAAAATCTCCAAAAGAAATGTTCTTCTCTCTTTGCTTCAGAAAAGATGAATTCAGAAGCATCTTTACATCTGGAATAATCTCGTAAAATATGCTGATACCTTAGGAACGATACCAGGCATATTTCACTCAAAAATTCCCTTAAATTTTTCCCTCCAAGAGTGAGAGATGAAGGTGGCTCATGCCCTGGGTGTGCTTGGACAGGAGTGAAGGATGGAGGAAGAAGAGCTTGGTTTTCCTGCTTCTGCTTGAGAAGCGGGGAACCCTAATGCTCACCACCCTACGTGTCCTGAGATATTTCTTGTCAGCAGTAGCTGCTGGCAGGGATCCGGCAAGGGCCATAGAGACCAGGATCATTTTGCAGCCTGCTGGTCTGGGTGAATGCCTACTGCTCTGCACCTAGAGCTAGCCCTGGTGTTAAGCAGCTAGAAACAACTCTTACACAACATGTCCGAATAATCAGAGGATTTAATGTGGAAAATTAATGTCTTTTGGAGACCAGAAATGGGCAAGGTACCTCTAAAACTTTGGATCATGATCTGAAACCATGGTTCATAGCAACTGGTCAGAATGATAATTTTTTGACAGTTAATGTTCTACTTGCAAACAGTTTTGTTGGAAACAAGCTGCTTGTCTTACATATACCAACATAGGTCGGTGCAACTGCCAGAGAGGGACTAAAGGCTAGAAAGACATGCAATATAATGAATGACTTAGAGATTTCTTTGGAGGCGTAATATGGAAACTTACATTATTACTACAAGTGTTGTACTAGTGTTGAGAACACAGACGTGCACTTCAATAAGTTCTTTTCACAGATTTTTTTAAAAAAGCAGTTTAAAATAAATGTGCAGAATAAGATTTTAAATATTTCCATTTATTAGATTTTCTTTTTCTTTGTGTCATTAATCTGATACATGCCATTCTGCCTGATGAGTCATTTTTAAAATCCTTGTCCAGATTCCTTTAGGGTCTGTAAGTCATAAACCCTCACAGCTGGCACCTTCTAAGATGTTTTCATCTTTGTGCCATTTTTAAGACTGATGAAGTTTGTTTGGAGAGTCTCCGTGCTAAAAGCACTGTAGGATACGGCCTCAAGTAGTGGTTCATGTTGTCATTTGGCTGGACTCCCTGTTCCAGAGCTGTAACAACGGAGGGACACCAGGAACTCTGTGTTGGCTAGAGGTGAGTGTGGAAAGCTCTACAGGTAGGACAGAGCACTGGCACCTCAGGGTTGTAGTGCAGCTGCTAGTCCAGCTTCTGCTCTTGAATTTCAGTGATGAGATGCTTTTAATTGGACTAGTCTTTTTGCTGCCACTGGCATGTTCGCCGGAGTGCATGATTATTGTGCACCTTCACAGCAGAAGGGTGTCTTCGCCTCCTGGCAAGGCTGGAAGACTGGGCTGCTCCAGCCCCTTTTAGGCACGGTTCTGTAAAGCATGACACAATGTGGTCAGTTCTTCAAAAACTTGGAGATACGATGGGGTTAGTCAGAGAGGGGGCCCAGGTAGGGGCCAGATAGAAGCTCTTGCCCCGGCAAGTCTGGGTTCCGTTGAGCTGAAAATGCACCGTAGGAGGCATGTAAGCAGATAATAGTGTTTACAATTGGACAGAGTACAGGAGCCAGGTGATGGTGACCATATGAGTGGTGGGAAACCCACCTCTCATCACTAATACACATGGACTTAGAGACCTTGGTAACCACATGCCTATTTGTGATGAGACCTAATCTCCTCCAACGTTGTGGGCAGCCACATGTTTTACAGCAGTCTACCTGCCAATAAGTTCTCACAGCCAAGACTAAACAGGGGTGACTCTTTGCACAGTATTTGTCATTGTTGGCCTTGTGGTAATTAATCCATCTGTCCATTGCTACAGCTGATCCTCTGCATCTGTTCAACAGATCTTTGCTGAATTGCTGGTTGAAGACGAAGTGCTTAGATGTGGAAAGAAGCATACAGTTCTTCTTGGAGAGGCTTTTTGTCAGCCTTCCCATTGTTAACCTCACATGTCTGCTCCAGCATATAAGACAGCTGCGTGTGGTGTCTTTACCATGAGCTTCTGAAGGCATTTGAGCTGCAAGGTGGAGAGACTGCTGGGGCGAGATGGGGGCACAGTTGTTCCAGGCCCATTGGGAAACAGAAGTTGCGTGTTTCTGGCAAGGAGAGTCCAAAGCCTGAAGCACCTGTGCTGCTCGTGGGTGTCCCCCTGAGGCATTGCTAGGATGCTCCTGTGGCAAGGTGGTGTGAGTAGCTGGTCATTTTGTCCCTGTGGCTATCGTTGGAAGACTCTGTTGCAGGACGCTGTTGGTACAACCTTGTGTCTCTGTCTACCAAATGGGAACAGCATAACCTTCCCTATGTTGTGGCAGGAAATGGCTAAACATAGCAAATACTATTGCAAACTCTACTATGACAATAGATGCTATATCTGTTCATAAGCTTCATAAAAATTTGCTACAGAGTAGCCCAGATGTTTATTAAAGTGCCAGAGGTGAAACTTTACTGGGAACAACTACAGTTTCACAACAATGTAGATTAGTGGTTCCATTTCACTTCAAAACAACAATATTCTTTTATAATAGTACCTAAATATGAAGTATCATTTTAAAATGAGAACTGGAATTATTACAAGTTGCAATTTGTTGTGAAACACATTGGATGTATTGTACTTGAGAGATCTATTTCTCCTCACTTAACATTGCAAATTTGTTAACTTGAGTTTCATTTCCCCTTCAGCAGTTGTAGTATGGGAGACTTAGAGGTAGTGCTCTTTGTTGTATATAAATGCATTAAAGCAGGTGGATCAAATAAATTTTAATATGGCAAACTGACTAAAAATGGCACCAAAGTACTGATGTCTTCAAAAACCGTATTGCTAAGAGATCTGTGGTAGACTTTTTGTCTCTCCAGGATTTTTCTGTAGTAGCTGTACTGGTACCACAGAAATTCTCTGGTAAATTACAATTCATCATGGTTTTATGAGGCTATTTTCCCCCTGGGTATCCTTGAGTTTTTATGGAGTCTCACTAAATATCATGGTTGTTTACAGTGTTCATCAACAAAAGTGATGGCAAAATAGCCTTCCAACACATGATTCACAATGTTATTGCTGGTAAAATAATGTGTCTTCTCACTTTCTGATGAGCTGATTTTCTTCAGTGCATCTAAAGGAGGGTATATGATCAAAAAATTGAGTGTAGGGTAAAAGAACACCGTGGGTGAAAGTTACTCAAGAACAGCAGACTTTTGAAATCTTGGAAGCCCAGTTCTTTCTCTAACAATAATAATATTGTTGTTGATGATGTAAAGTTCTTCTACCGTATTTATAAGGTAATTATATTCAAGTGTCCCAACAATTCTTTATTATGCTATGTATACAGCAATGTTTAATCCACAGCTTTTGGAGTGTCAGAAAATATACTTAACAAAGTAGCAATGCAAATTAATATTTAAGATGTAAAATGACCATAATAAAAAACTGGGAAAAGAAAGCATGTTAAAAGATGAAATTTACTATCTAGTATAAATAGGTGAGCCGACAGAGCATCTTCTAAGAAATCAGTACTGTGGAGGCAGCCTCATCATTTTATTATGGAATTACTCATATTGCCATTCTTGAGACTCAATTTTTCCATATGCTTTAAGGTTCTATTATCCATCATGAATTATTTTAATACAGGACTTCACACTATAAATTTGGGAGAGAAAAAAGCTAAAAAATATGGCCTATGCTATATTGTGTATTTGGTTCCAACTTGAAATATGTAAGTGAAACATGGGAAGCTGTTAGTAACCAGTAATAAATTTAAAGGATCACAGTAGTTTTAAAAAATTCAGGCTTGGCAGAATGTGTGCTTTCACTGTCACAAAGCTAAAAGGAAAACCCGTGCCTTGGAACCCCAAAGGATCAAAATTATTTCAAGCAGCAGGGTTTAAAAACAAATTTATTTGCAGTGTGGGGAAGGGTGACCATTTTGTTCAAGAACTCCATTATGTAACTCTATTTCTCTAATATATCACTCTATAGGCAAACATCTATCTGTAGATTCAAGATTGCATAGAGAAGGTCTGTTAGTAATTGAAATCAGGGAATCAGATCTTCGTCTGGTAAATTGATATTGAAATCTGGTGATTTCAATCTGGGACTTTTAGAGACTAATAAAAGAATGGAGAATTAAAAGGTTAAAACTTCTACTGCTCTTAGAATTTAAGTTACTCTCCTTCTAATTGTTGGTGATTTCCCCTAGCAGTATAGAAATATTTATAACAACTGCACTGAAATACTTGGCTGTTCAGTCTCAGCTAAGGGAAGCTGATAACAGTTTTTTGGATGTTTCTAAATCAAAAGTATCTAAAAGCACATCAGGTGAAAAAGAAAGTAGAAAATGAAGCAGAGATAAGGGGCTCAAAACAATTTCAGATCTACACACTAATATTATGTCCTGGATGTAGTAAAACTAATCCTGCTGATAAAAAGTAAATGGGAAATAGATTCGGGAAGGTAAATCCAAGATGCAATTTGGCATGATTATTTTTTAGGACGTATGCGTGTGTATATATAACTCCCCCCTCATCCACCACATATCCCTTACAGACAGGTATCCCATAAAGTTTGGCATGCTTCCTATAGAAATCAATATCGCTGTTCAAGAGGCACAAGTTTATTGCTTATAATTTTCATATAAAATAACTGGTTTATGCTTTTATTATTGTCTCAGAGATTCCTGGCCTCCACTTCTCCTTCCTGTTCCTTCCCTGGGCTCAAAAAAATTATTGGTTTTGTTATGTGCAGCAGAGCCACACATTTATGTCCACATGACCCCTCCAGGTGCCCAGTGGTGGCCGGGCAGGCAGGAACTGCTGCCAGTGGGAAGAAGACCTTCCCGCAGGCGCCCACAGCAATGCCTCTCCCACACCCCCTTGCCATCCCCTCAGTCTCACTCTTACACCCACGTAGGTTTCTGTCCCTCCCACAAATCAACTGTGTATGTCATCCTCTTTTAACTGAGGGTATGAAAACCCCTGACAGAGATAGGAGGAGAATATTAACCGACTATTGACAATTACTTTTTGGAAACGTTTCCTGGCTGTACTCACAAGACACATCAATCAGATTTTGTACCCATCATTTTGGTGGATCCATGCAGGATGCTTCCCTTAAATGAAACTGTGTGAATCCTTCTTTTTGAGAAGATGAGGTGGCACTCAGCTCTTCCAAGGAGTAAATGCCAGAGGGGTTAGCGCTTGCATCACCCCAGAACTGCAAGTTCTAAAGTGTGTCTTTGTTATGACTCCAGCTGGATGGCTGGTGACCACTAATGTGCTCTACCACGTCTTGATAGAAGGGATTTTAAGCACCTAATGGTCAGTTAGTGCAATAAAAATAGCACAAGATGAAAATGTCCTCTTCTTACAGAGTAAAATAATACATAGTTTAAACTAAGTGTCCAACACCACAAATATAAACCATTAGGGGGACCCCCTGTGATACAGAAACAGTTATAAACAGATATGCTGCAGTATTTTTATATTACTTTTGATAGAAGTATAGCCAGAGCAGTATATCTTACGTTTTTAATCAATTTACCATTTTACAGCCTCATTTTTGGAAGCAGAGCTGGAGTTCTGCATAGCCATCACTCCTGCTCTGTTGAATGACCTCTTGGATTTTTTTTTTGCTGTAACTAGTAAATGTGTCATACTTATTTGCTACTGATTGATATGTAGCTGTTAAGCATGTTTTTATATGGATGAAAATCTTGACATCATATTAAAATGTAAGTAGGCAGAGAAAAAGCTCCTCTTGCCTAAGCAGCGTGTGTTATTTGGAGGAGCTCAGAGCCAAGCGCTCCGCAGTTATGCCGCGGCTCCTCGGCTCGTACTCGCGTGGCGTGCTCAGCCCAGCAAAGGCTCTCAGCGATGCAGCAGGGCCAGGAATTAGCAAGGCTGAAGGATAAATTCTGTATATGTTGGGAAAAGGGAACTCAGACCAAAGAAGCTTTAACTTCATGGAAGGCAAAACTGCCTGAAAGGCTGATGCTGCAGCCTAAGCAGAGTCTAGCCCAGAACTTGGAGGAATTTATCTCTCTGAAGGACACAAACATTTCTGCTTCCCGATGGCTGCTTTCTTTCCTCCTAGTTGGTGCAAAACTGATACCATGTACTTGCTGTCATGGTCCTTGTTACCACTAGGTATGTAAGCCACCTTTTGACACCGTTTACAAGGTATAATATTGTCAGCTCTAGTTACATGGCTAAATTATGATTTGGATACTCGTGTTTTGCTGTTGGGTCAAATTTCCTCTGTAGTTTCTTCCGGATATTCTAGGCTAAACTTAATTATCCACTTCATTAGATCAGATCTTCAGAAATGGAAATTCACTGAAATAACTGACGTCAGCATGGCATCCTACTGACTTGACGGACATGGGTTATGACTTCCCTTTGTGTTGTGATCTGTCATTTAAACTATTAATGAGCTGCTAAAAAATTATAGTGTCTCCCTAACTTTATCAATACTTCAATTTTATTGGGTGTTCCTACTTTAATTCACTAATAGAGAAAGGCATCAAGCTTTGTCACATATGCTTTTAGTAACATTTCATCCTCAGAGATTAGAACAGCAGAAACAATTCCAGTTGCTAAAAGACACAAGGTGTTCAATAGTCAAGGAGCTCATGTAGGGGAGGAACTAACTCAAAGTTTTTCTATCTGCAGAGGGTATGGTGATGCCTTTCCACCACCAGCAAGAGGAATAGCTAAGTTTAATAAGAAAAGAAAAAATAATACCGATAATTAAACATTATCTAAAGCTTTCTTGTAGTATATTTTCAAGGTGTAATCTGGTACAGAGCTCTCTGAAAACATCTACATTCACTTTCAATGTTGAGATTTTTTGGCTGTAGGTATTTTAAATACATACATACAATTAAATATCAAATGCTCTCATTCTCAACATGCTCAATGGTTCTTCATCTTCAGCAAGTAGAGGAAGACACTAACAGACTTGACCTGTACGGCATCACAAAATGAATGAAGACTTGAGATATAGTTACGGGCTACAACGACACTGTTGGGAACACTGTAGTAGGGAAGGCACTGCCTGAACTAAAGAATGATACTGATACAGGAACAAGAGATTATAAAAGTGGTTGTGATGAACTTCATCTGTGTGTGAGAAAGTCTCTGACTGTCAGAATGATGATGTTTCCAAACATATTAGCAAACACTAAAATCTGACCTGATTCAAAAGTGGAGCGTGATAAGCTCAGGGTTCCCTGAGAGCTTTATTCAGCCAGGGCCAAACCACCAGCAGTGCCCACCAGGCCCGCAACGACTGCCTGGTACCAGCTGCAAGGGGCTGGGGGAGGCTGGGAAAGGGCCTCATCCTTCCTCTGGACCCCAAGGGTCACTCCTCTCCTTCTTCAGGCTGTAACCCTTTGTAAGACAAGGGTACTTTCGATAGTGGGGGTGGCACTTCTTAGGCACACAGAGGTATCCCTTCCAGTCCTACATTCTTAGGAGCAGTCTTCTCCTCTCAAGTCTTAGAGGTCTTTGGGTGTATTCACAATGATCCTGGGCCTTTGGAGACGTGTTCAAAGGCTTCAGCAGCAGTCGGGCACCTAGTGAGGTTTGCCATGGAAAGTCAGTGAACACTCCAGAACAGAACATCTTGCCCCTTAAATCATTCCTAGCTGTGACGACTTTGAGGGGATGATTTCATGTGACAGTGGTTGCATTTTACACGTGTTTTACATATGCGGAGATGACTGTGCTGTGTATCAGGCAATACAAAATCTGCCTTTTGTGTGTACATGTTTAGACAACTAGATTTTAGAGCTTATTTATGAAAATTCTTTTGTTCTTTCTTGCCTCCAAAGGGGAACATACTTGGATAGCTTATTATCATTAAAAACATAGACTTCACTGAAAGAAAATGGGGCAAGTAAGGTCCTCAGAACACAGTGATGGTTATTATTTTTGTTGTAAATCCATTTCTTCACCTCTTCTTAAATTATCTAGCCCCTGCCAGGGGCAGTGAAAGGAGTGACCTGAAAGTGTGAGATGTCGATGCACTGCCAATGGGTATTTTTTTTCATATTGCTGTGCTGGCATGGACTCAGCAGGTACATAAAATACAATGTTCCAACCCATTTCACCCTCCAAGTTGGAGTGAGGTATGTTCATTTTCACTCTCTGCACTCACTGCCTGTTCTTAGTCAGAGAGTCAGAACTCATGTTGCTGTGCAATCTTGAGCTTCTTTTATGAGCTTAGCTGGAACGCTGCTGGGTATCTTTCTTCATTGCAGCTTTTTCAATCTTGGCTTGCAAAAGCAGAAGCTCTTTCCTGGCTGCACAGGTGATTACCTTACTTTAGGTAAAGTCTCAAATACCCTGAAGTATCTCACATAGGTTCTCACAATATCCTTTTTCAGCGCTTCTTTTTCATTACCACGCTTGGTGTGCCCTTTTAATTCTGCACATTGGCTAGTGGTGGATTAATTTTTTTGACTGCGTAGTGGCCAGTCTGTCTTTGATTCTGTTTCTTCTTGTATTTATCCTTTCTACTGCCAGAGAACCATGAGAACCAGATGAAAATATTTGCCCCATTTAGATCCTGAAAACAGACTCTGCTGTCAAGGGAAAAATGTACAGGGCAAATTCCAACGACAACAACAACAACAACAATTATAAATTATGGACCAAATGAGCAGTTTGCTTTGCTGCACTGAATCATGATGGTTTGTTGGAACATCTAGTAAAGTGTTTTTGGAAGACTGCAATGTCATCACCCTCTTGTTTTCACCCTTTAAAAAAGAAATTAGGAGCAAACAATAACCTCAGACTCTAACTCACCTGAATGGAGCAGAAAATCCAAGATCTAAATTCTGTTATGGATTCCTACACTGATTGTTGATCTAAAGAAAGTCTCAAATTTAAACTAATTCACATTTTATGAGTGAACCTAATTTTGAGTGAATCTTTTGACTAGCTCTTCTTCATCTATATTTTGAATCTATCTGGTCATTTTAGAAGACATTAGATTCGATGGATACCAGCCTATTAAATGGCCTCTATTACTATAGAAAGTGAATCCCTTGAAAACATGAATAAATTTGTTCTTCTCTGGCTTCCTCTTCCACCCTCACTTTACATATGGGAAACAGAAGTGCAGAAAGATTGAACAACTTTCTCAAGGTCACACAGGAGTTTGGTGGTAGGAATTGAGCTGATTTTCTACATCCCAGTTCAATGTTTTGAACACATGACCAATCTTTCTCTCTGTTTTCAACTGGTGAGATATTTTGAAACAATTTTAAAAACCTGGGATGAAATTTAAAATTGCAGTTGTCCCATCACCTTCAAAGATTTTGTTCTTGTTAAGTATCATTGGGATGTGCTGGTTCCCCAGAAGCTCAAAACAGCTTATAATTTTATTGCAACCTGGTCTGTAATACCTTGCAAAACAAACACTACTTGCAGTTAGCAGGAAGTGGGGATTTTAATGCTGTCTTCCCAGTGTAGATATATAATTTATCCAGCTCTGATGGTTTTGACTGGCATTTTTAAAGCAGAAGCCACATTTTGGAAAACTTTAATATTGACCTGTCACTTCTTATACTTGTTTCAAACACAAGTAACCTCCAAAAGATATTATCAATGTGCACTTATTAACTAGTAAGTTTGTAAGAGATTTTAATACCTTTTTCACTGACTTTTAAAACCTACAAATATACTTTATTGCTAATTACATGTTTTTTCCTCATTAGTGTATTGTTCAGTTTGGTGTAGGGATTGAGAAACTTCGGGCCTCATAATAAATGAAACTAAAAAATTGGATTTCCCTATGTTTATAAATGAGCCAGGTCCTCTTGTCAGTCTTTTACTTGACTAGATAATAAATGGACTGTTCCATTTGTGTTAATTGAGGAGGCAGGGATAACAGAGAAATTATTGAAAAAAGCATTTCAGATATGTCATGGCAAAAGGTGGCAAGCATTGCATTAACATTTACAGAGGAAGTATAAAGAGATGACAGAAGCGACCTAAAGAAAGTTTAGCTGCTGTGGATCATTTGCAGCTTATGGCTTTACTACAGTGGAACAGAGTTTGGTGGGAGTCCTTTAAATCCGGCTAAGTCAGTCAGATTCCTGCTCACTGCAGTGACTTTTGGATCATTTCCTGAAATGTTCTGTCTGCTGAACAGCAAGCCAAAAGTTTCCAACTCTGTGCTGGAAACTCCTATATTCTACTGCTGATGTCGGTACATCATGTGTCAAAATAAAATGAGGGAAAGTTTCCAAGTCTCACGACAGCATTTCAGCCAAAAAGTTCATTGAGTTAGACTGTCAATCATGTGACCCAGCCAACTTCCATGAGCAATCCTCTACTTCTGTATCTGCTAAAAAGGAATTGTAACAACCTTTCCACCTTCCTTTCCGCCATTGTGAGGCTGTTCATTCCTTTGCTTGTGATGGCTGATATTATATTAATCTTCAGAAATTATCACATTGTGGTGGGTTGACCCTGGCCAACAGCCAAACACCCACCCAGCCTCTCACTCACTCCCATCTCCCACAGGATGGGGAGAACATAGAAGGAAGGTGAGAAGACCTGTGGATAGAGTTAATGGTGGTTTAATAGGGAAAGCAAAAACTGAGCACGCAAGCAAATCAAAAAGAGGAATTAATTCACTGCTTTCCATTGGCAGGTGGATGTCCAGCCAATTCCTGGGAAGCAGGGCCTCAGCACGCTTAAGAGCTGCCTGGGAAGACAAACTCCATAACCGTGAACATGCCCCCCTTCCTCCTCTGTTCCCTGAGGTTTTATTGGTGAGCACAACCTCATATGATATGGAATATCCCTTTGGTCAGTTTGGGTCAGCTGTCCCAGCCGTGTTCCCTCCCAGCCTCTTGCCCATCCCCAGCCTGCTTGTTGTGGGGGGAGGATGGGAAAAGCACTGTGCAAGCACTGTTCAACAATAGCCAAAACGTGGGTGTGTTATCCACACACTTTTAGCCCCAGATGATACAAAGCACAGCACCATACAGGCTGCTGTGAAGAAAGTTAACTCCATCCCAACCAGAGCCAGTACACACATTTATCACGCACAGAACTATGCTAATTGCTTTTCTCAGTATTTTTCATAATACCTTCTTCTGAATCTCAATATTATATTGGCCACCTACTTTAATAGACTTCAATATATTGTATTGGTCACCTGACTTTAATAGACTTCAACATAGTATATTGATCACCTGACTTGAATAGACTTCAAGAATTTGAATTCTGAGGATATTCAGTATCACTGGCAAATACCAATTCATCTAGTACAATTATTTCCAGTGTTCCAAGGCTAAAACCACTCTTCCTTGAATATCATTATTGCTTAATAAATTGCATACTTTCCTTTTGAACAATATTAAATAATTGCTCCTCAAATTTGCAGCTGAAGGACTGTTCACATTATGCATAATGCCTTATGAAATACTAATTGATGGCTTTGCGCAGTGTCTCAATGGAATAATTGCTTGTTTAGTGCAACACTTTCACTGAACAAATGCTCATTCTTTGCATTTTCTCTTTGTAAAATAGTTTTCCTCCCACTGTAATATTTTCCAAAAGATTTCTGGTTGGGAGTAATTGGACCATGATCTATGATACCATTTAATTGCTGAAGCGTGAGCTGTATAGCCACCGTTTCTATTTTTTGGGTTGTCTTCAGGCAGCTTTTATATCTTCCCCTTTAAGATACTTCGTGCTTATTTTCTGCTGTAAGGTTTGCCATGCTCTATCCAAAAACTGGGTCATCAAGCCGGTGTTGTACCGCCTCTCTTAGAAACCAATACTTCTGGGTTTGAGGGAAAACAGAATAAAGACAGGGATTATAAGGAAAAACTGTCTTCCCATTTTTTTGTTACCATAAATAATTGCAATAGAATTGTTTCTGGTTGGAAGTAGTCATCCCTAAACTTAGGTAGTGTTAAGAGGCGTAGAAAATCTGCAAAATCTAGATTTATTTGGGCTCCTGCGGAGATTTGATCGTTGAACAGTTTCTGTCCTGGTGGAATTCCTGTTGGTGTACCCAGGTGAGCAGTCAGGTTCATCAGACATGATTTTCCCTCGGTAAATCTCCTTGCTTCCTATGTAAACCTGAAGGAATGCAAAGCTTCTAAAGTAAAAGGGTGGTGTATTCTGTGTGCCTGCACTGAGATATTGTCGTGACGTCCTGGTGGGATGCAGCAGAAGCACACAGCCAGAGTCAGTATTTGGAAAATGCTTCTAGGTCCCATAGCACAGATCTAGCATCAGTGAGCTGAGTTTAAACATGTTGTGGGGGAACAACATGCAAAATAGCCTGGAATAGGAACCTGAGAATGAATCTGGGTATGAGACACTACCTGGATAGTTTCTGGTAAGGATGATATGCCTGACGCTTGTCTTAGGCCCACATGCAGGCTTCTAGGACTGAGGAGTTATTAACTAGTAGATTGTGCTACATCTGTATCTTTGTATTAAGGAAGCAACACATTCAAATTCCTATAAATATGTTTTTACTTAATCATATATTTTTTAATATTGCTATGAAAAGAAGAGCTTAGTGGGTTCCTTTTGCCTAAAGCTAAAATTCCTTCCTTTTTGAGAGTGTAAAAAGAGCCGTATGGAATTATGTCCTCAGTGAGCTGATTATAATGTAGATCATTAAATGCCTAAAGATTTGACATGCAGTTCAACGATGATTTATTTGTCAAATATATTTAGAAATTTTCTGAAATTGTATTTTTGTTTTTCCTAGGGAAAGATTTAAAAAGAAAAAACAAACATTGTACCCCAGATTTAGCAGAAGCCTTATTTATGAATGGTAAGGTGGTAGTTTTGCTTTGCATGGTACTTTAATTAGAAACCTGCTTGCTATGTTTCTTTCTCTTTACTTATTTTCATTGTACCCAACAAAAAGCTTTTCAGCAGTGATGTCATCTGGACCAAGTGGGACATATGCTGACAATACATTTCCAGTTTTCATCCACATATTGACAAAACAAACCAAAACACAATGGCCAATCATTTGTGAAAATTTCCTGCTGTTTTAGTTCATTGCAGATGCCTTTAGTGACACACAAGGCACGAAATGTTAGAGAGTTCTACCTAATCCCTCAGAGGTTTAATTCTGAAGTGAATAATGGGTATATTCTCATTCCAGTGACTTGTATACAATTCCATGTTGTTTCTCTGTAGATAAATATATTTTGATTACTTTGGGAAGTTCAATATTAAGTAAATGAAAAAGCATCAATTAATAAATTATAACAGTAAAGAAAATACAGATTATTTGGAGCTGAATCCTTTAATTCACAGATCCTCCATTTTAGTCAAGCGTGCTCCCTTATCTGTATTACAGTATGGAAACAACCATCATTATTTCATATGCCAATAAGGAGGGAAAAAATACTTTTTTCCACTGTCCTTGGGGTATGGAAGGATGTTTTTAAGTTTTAGAAAAGGAAGATCTAAAAATAATTTTCCCAAAGAAGGCTATTAGAAATACATTTGCTAGGAAGAAAATAATCTAGTATTTTAGCCATGGTGTCAGAATATCACAGACAAAAAGACCAAAAAGTAAATGACTGAGGATATCTGATCTGATTTGCCTTTTCTTCTTCTTTATATGACATCACGCTCTTTAGCTAGGATATAAATTTTGAACGTATTATGCTAGCATGCTGAAAACAAGATGAATCTTTCCATAGGATGTCAAGGAGCTTTGGAAGAAGATTTGTGGAACATGCATAGTTTATGACATTTTTATCAAGAAAACTTCCCACCAGATAAACTAAAAAACCCTCATCTTCCAGTCACAGAATTTAGCTTAAGGATGACTTAAAGTCCCTACAAAACAAGAGAGAGAGAGAGAGCATAGATATTCTTTTAGACATGCTCCTGAAATTTAGGCACATCTAAAAGATGAAAATGTTTATAGGAGCTTAAACATTAGCGTGAGATTTTGTGTCACTATTTTTGTACATGAAGGAAGCATACAATCAGACTTCCATTCTGTTCCTTGGCAGGCTGTTGCTTATACAATGCCATGAAGGCTTTACCAGTTCAGAAGCATAAATCTGAAGTGGGGCTGCCCCATTACAAATCCTTTGCAGCCCTCCAGATCTAACACAATGACCCATTCTTCTGCCTCATTAAAGCTGCTAATTCAGGAATTACCCTAATCCCATTGCCAACCCACTTTAACAGACGTGAACCATTTAGGTATCTAAAATCAAATTTAATTCTCTTTGAATACCTTTATTGTGAAGGCTTTTCTTTTTTTCTTGTTCAGAGTTACTGAAACTTTCCTCTTGTATTATCAACCGACAGCTGGTATACTGTGCTTGAAGCCATAGTGTTATTTTTTTAAATACTATTATTAATCTTTTTATTATTATTTCAAGGCTTTTCTTTGCCCATCATTTCTTTACCCATAAATTAAGCTTGGCAAAGTTTTTGTCCGATGAAAATTTAAATAAGGACTTCAAATAGGAAAACAAATTGGTGCAGCAAAAGCCAGATTTGTGCAGACACCATGAAAGTATACTTTAAAGCTAATTACTTCAGCTTTCTTGCATGTGGGTGCTTAGCCCTGGGAAGCACTAAAGGGTGAAAGCCCCTAAACCAGGGCAGAGTCAGATGGGAGAGTAAAATGTGGAAGTATGTGAAACCTTTTAAAGAGCTCCACCCTGGCTTTGCTTAAATAAATGGGGATGTAAGCTCTTCAAGAACACGAAGCAAGACATCTACTGCTTGAAAACTTATTGCATGGGAGACTGCATGACAGTGCTTGTCCTTGTCTTCAGGGGAAAAGACAAATCACAGAACTTTCTGAAAAAATTGTCAAAGATTCTCAGCATTTCTGTGTTATTTGTACTCTCATCTGTCTGGATCTGGTGCTTCAGGGCATGAAAGAATCAGGAACATTTACCATTCGCCCAGTGAATTTGCTGGTGTGGCTCTGTAATGAGTTAGGGCCCAGCTCAGATCCCATCAGAGTCATTGGGAAAAGTCTCATTGCCTTGATAGCATGTTAATCAAGCTCTGAGTGCTCAGAAAAGTGGAACAGAACAGACCTGAACAGACTATTCTTTCTTATAATGTGACATTTCCGTACCAAGAGGAAAAAAAATAATCACATAGGAAAGATCAGAAACAGATTACATTTTAGGACAAAGAGATAAAATGTGAAAGATGGCCAAAACAACAATAATCCCAAGTACTTTCCAGCCTGGAAAAAGACTGTGACATGTGGCATTCTCTTGAGGTACACACATTCTTAATGGCTTGGAAAATGCCATTAGAAATTACTATTTCCAGCCTTATGAACTCCATCGCCTAAAGAGGATTATGAGATTACAGTTTTAAGACAACTAGAAGAATACGCTAAGTCTCAGCCAATTCCTGTTTTCATTACTATCATTGTCTCATGGTGAGATTAAAGTTGTGCCATTTGCTATTTTGATTAACGCCTTAATCTGAGAAATGAGTGTCAGTTTAGTCTTGTCAGGTTAATGTCTTAGGGAGTGGCTGTGCTACTGACCTCTCATCTCTTTGTCCTTTCTCTCAACAATTTGCTTGTTTTGTCACTTTCTGCTTTCCCCCATGTACATAGTTAGGTATTTTAGGAATGCGGTGTCTCTACCAATATTCAGTGTAATGTGTTTCTTTGTATGGCTTGTAAAAAAATATTGTTTATTCCTGTTTGCTAATGCTAAGTCTACACAGCCCTTGAGTGGCAGGCATGAAAGTGACTATACGATGACCCACACATAGGGCCATCCCTGAAAGCAGGACTTTCACGTGGGTGCAGATGGTGATCCTGCTGCCATCAAACATTCTACTGAGTCCCCAGGCAGTCTGGCAACGTGAAATTCTGTATGCTTCCAAAGCTGACTTCTGCATACACCAAACCTGTCATAGATAACGAAAGGTCAGGAAAGGAAAACTTACCGCAATACATTTCCTGCAATGGATAAAGGTGCTTTCCTTCCACTGACAAAGGTTGCAAGGGGAATTCAGAAGGTACCTGACCTCCTGTATGACTCTATCCTCAGGAAGAAGAAGACAGAATAGCATTATTTTCCCCAGCACTCATTCCAGATTGTAATCTTACGGCCCTCCTTGGCTGCTGTGCCTGCCTGCTGTGGAGTGGGACACAAAGTCCTAAGCAGAAGCTGAAAGGTAAATGGATTTAGAAAGCCTGGTGGAAGAGTTTTCCATGCAAAACAATAATACAAATGTGTTATAGTTTAACAAGTTACTGAGACAAAAACTCCAGAGATAATTTGAATAATCAGCAAGATGACATTCTAAGGGAAATAAAGTACTTAAAGGAGTGACGCTTTAAAACGCTTTAAAAATTCCTTCAAAAAAATCTTTCCACTAAAGGACAGCAATATTTCAGTCGCAAATCAATCAAAATTTTCTGGAGCCAGACTTGAGGACATACTGTGGGGAAATGTCTAGCATAGTAGAAAAGAGCAAGGCTTTGCTTTATATATTTGAGATAAGGCTTCAATTTTTTACATGAGGAATTCTTTCTCTGCCTTTGCTTTTCCAAAAGAATCTGAGGTATCTTATCTAAGAACACGGAAACAATAACAGCACCAGCAACACCATTTTTGCCTGTTACTAAAGAAAGCAAAATAGAGGAGATGTCTGCCTTTCATTTGGGGAAATAAAAGGATGACAATGATGCTCAAGGTTGGCTTGCAGTGCGCCTATGGCTGCTCAGGGGTTGCAAGTGCACACAGTAACCCGCTGTGCTTCCTTGTCTGAAACTGAGCTTCCAAATGCCATGTCATTATTAGTTTATGGAAGGAAAAACTGAATTGAACAGTGGGGAAGTGGGACTCTCATTCTTTTGTGGTGTTTTCTTCCTTTTTTGTTTTTCTTTTTCTTTAGTGGGGAGCAAGAAGGGAGGAAATCAAGTAATTAGTCTCAGAAGTCTACCTGCATCTCCTTGGAATGAGAGATACACTTCCTAAGAATGATCCTTGTCACCTGTGGCACTACACTTGTCACACATGTTTTTCCCAATAAAAACCCCTGTGTGCTTCCTCAGTTCCTTAGTGGCTCTTGCTAAGCAGAAACAAGCAGGTGACCTACTCGCCACCTCCATAAGACACTTGAGTCTGTCTTGTGTAGCTGGCCATGGTGGCCTGGCAAACCCATCTCTTCTTCCTTCTTCCATTTTATCTGCCTGCATGCAATAATAAACCAAATCACCCTTCATTCAGATGTCCAAAGTATAGTAATACGTCTGCTAAGGGTGTTGTATTTTAATACATCTTGAAAGATTACTTTCCTTTGTTGATTTTAACCGCAGTAAGAAGAGGGCAAATGAATATGTAGCATATAACTAGCAGATGCTGACTGAAATATAAATGCAATGGGAATTAGGGTTTTGTGTAATGCAAAGGAAGGCATCGCAAAGCACCATTGTATACAACAGAGATTTACTTTCACTCTAAGTGGTCACAGCACAGGTAATTAGAAACATTCTTCTTCATATAGGTGTTAATCCTGCAGTCCTTATTTACACTGGTGGGATCACTCTTTTGAATATGAGCTGCGAGATAAGATTTGTAATGATTTGTGCTTCAAGTTCAAGCTCATATATGTGATGGAAGGATGATTTTTTTTGTTGTTTCATGTTGGTATATAAAAATGAGCAGACCATTTTCACACAACAAAGTAGTGTAAAAGTCATCACTGAACTACTTTAAGATAAAATAGCTACTGTTTAGTTAACTTCCATTGCACAATTTCTTTTATGACAAACACCAAGACCAGTTTGGTGCCAGAATCAGCTATAAAAGAACCAGAGATACCATGCTAAAATTTGAACAAAGCATTTTCTGTTTGAAACGCTTACAATTTATTGCATAAAATTTAAACTCTCCTATTTTAAAAACCTTTTAGTGAAATGAAAGTGTTTATTTTTCATCAGAAAACACACTTCTCCAGTCCAAATTGAAATTTCCACAGGAGATGTGTTTTCAATTCAAAAAGTTGCTGTTCTTTTCCTAAAATATTTTAGTCAACATATTTTCACAGCTCTAGTAATGGGAAACTTGTGAGTGCTATTCTGAAGCATTTCTGACTGTTTTCTTTAACTTTGTAAATTTAGAGGAGAAAAACTCAAAAGTAAAGGCAGATATGTGTATGTGTTTATGTATATAGTTATATACAGCTGATAGTTTCTCTCTCTGTTTATACTTGTCCTTGGTGAATCATCCTTACTGTTCTCTGGGAGGAAATAGGATGAAAATGCAGGATCGGTACAAAAAGGGAAGTTTCAGTCCATTGTCTGTTCTTATCTCCTGCCCCTTTTCCAAAACATATTCATTTTTAACTAGATATATAAACCAGAGAAACAGAAGAGATCCTTATATATATAAACCTTGGACATTCACATTATTCTTCAGACCTATTGACATTATAGTACATCTGTTGTACCTTGTATTATATAGGCCAGTAATAGAAAGACAAGTCCTTCTCCAAATAATTTGGACTTTGTTTTTAGCAAAATTTGAGACCATTTTCTTCCTACGCATCAAAGAATAATGAGTAATGTTTAGAAAAAAAAATCATTTTAATAGAGGACAGAAGTTCTCCATGCCTTACTCTTCCAGTCTGTCTAAGCTTTCCAATTCACTGCCCTGACAACTCAGCCTTGTTGTTTCACTTTCTTCCCCGGGATAAACCAAAAAAATCCTTTAAGGTGATTATTTTGCTGGGCTTGTAATTAAGCGGAATAATTCTTGAACTCTCACCATCTCTTTTCTGCACCCCTTCATCTTGCATATGAGAAGCAGTTTTGAACAGAACAGACTGATCCTGGGTGGGCTATATCAGCCCAACACCATCTTCTAGTGTTGTTGCCTTCAGATGACTCCCCTGAAATGGTACCAGTGCTGAATATCTCTGTACAGCAGTATTTAGCAATCAAAATGCATCACACAGAATTTCTATGGGCAGAATGTGATTTCATCCAGAAAGAATTATGCTAGCCTTTAATCTGATTTGCTCTCCGGATTTAAAGAAATTTCACATGTAGTGAGTAACTCTATCCATTTATAATATTTCCAAAGAAGAGCAGGCCTTTTTGCTGCTCTCTGTCTGTAGGCTCAGCTGCTGAATCCTATAAGTCTGTAAAATGCCAGCTGCCAGGTCCTTTACTGCCTACTTCCCAGGAAAGGATTTCATACAATATAGGATTTAACTCGTAAACTGTCATGAAAAATGCTGAAAGAAAAACAATAGCGTTTCCCTCTATCTCTATAAAACATATGACCATGTGAAGAGTGATATAAAGGTTTTACCTATATAATTCTGGGTGAATCATATTTTTAGAGGTGTTATTGGCATGATGAACATATAATAACCTGCATTACTTGTAAGGAATAATGTTACAATGAAGGCGTGCGTTTGTCAGCCCAAACTAGAGATAAGCCTATTATATGCTGTCTCACTATTATTGTTTATTGGAAATGTGGCAGTCCCTATAGGTCTCTAGAGATGGCAGTGTTGAACATGCACAAATTAAGGGATAGTCCATGCCCATAAAGAGCTTATTATCTAAATTAGTAAGGCTCAGAAAGGGAAAAGGAGGATTATCATCTTCATTTTAAAGATAGAGCAGACTGAGACTGTGAGGGATGTAATAACTTGTCATGTTTTTGCACAGTGTGGATGTCAGAGCCACGCTCATGTTCAGCATGTTCCACTGCACATTGTGCACAAAAGCTTTTAAACAAAATACCAGATGCTCTGGTTGGTTTCATATTTATATGCGTGTCTGTGAGAAAAAGAAGTGATTTACCAGAGTACGAATCAAAATACAGTGATAATATCAGTGAAGTTTTCATATCTGCTACTGAAATTTCCAAATATCTTTTCTCAGCTTTGTAGGCTTCTACCTTAGTTTCTTCCACTCTTAACCCAACTTCATGATTTGGAAAGCTGGAAACAATTGCTATATAACGATTTATCACACCTGCTTCTGTCTCAGTGCTCTACCAGTTCCAGTTACTGGTTCATAACCCTAGCAGGGCTTCAGGGATGCATGCTACCCATTCTTCTGTTCAGAGAAGTAATTGATTGCTTATTTTGGAAGAAAGAATGAAGAGGGAAGAATTACAGTTTATGGGAATGGCAGACAGGTTACAACAGTAGTGATTTTAAAAAATTGTGTGGGGGAATTGCAAGATTCCCCAAGATCTGGAATATGACATATAGTCTTGTCAGATGTGGATTAGCACAATAAGTTCATAAGTACATAGAATGCAGTCAAAAGTCTATGGAAAAGTTTTTGTCACATTTGTTTTGTGCACATATCTGTGCTTGCTTATATACAGTGTATTTGCATACAATGGCCACTCAAATCCTTTCCGCAAAAACAAAATATATGATCCTTTTGCACGGCTAAGTTTAGTACCAGCTGTGTCTGTCCCTAAGCAAGGTGACAGATTTCCTGAGCTGCACTTGAAGTGTGTTTGTGGGACTCTCACAGGGACGCCTGGGTTCTAAAGGAATGAACAGCTGAGAGCTGGTGGGGCAGAGCTCTTTCTGCCTGCAGTGCCTCCCTCCTCCTGCGTGCATAATACAGAGGATATCTGTGTACTCCAATATTTCAGCTATATGTCAGCAGAAAGGGAATTTTTTGATAACCATACTGCAGCTGCTCGTGACATCTTAAACACCAAAAAGCACCAAATGAATTAGAAGAATCTGATGCAGAATCTATAGCAAGACATAGAGGTAACTGAATGTCATGGTTTAACCCCAGCCGGCAACTAAGCCCCCCACAGCCACTCGCTCACTCCCCCCTGGTGGGATGGGGGAGAGAATCAGAAAGGTAAAAGTGAGAAAACTCACGTGTTGAGATAAAGACAGTTTAATAGGGAAAGCAAAAGCCACGCACGCAAGCAAAGCAAAACAAGGCGTTCATTCACCCCTTCCCATGGGCAGGCAGGCGTTCAGCCATCCCCAGGACAGCCGGGCTCCGTCACGCGTAACTGTGACTTGGGAAGACAAACGTCATCGCTCTGAATGTTCCCCCTTCCTTCTTCTTCCCCCAGCCTTATATACTGAGCATGATGTCATATGGTATGGAATATCCCATTGGTCATTGGGGTCAGCTGTCCCGGCTGTGTCCCCTCCCAACTCCTTGTGCCCCCCCAGCCTGCTCGCTGGTGGGGTGGGCTGAGAAGCAGAAAAGGTCTTGGCTCTGTGTAAGCACTGCTCAGCAGTAACGAAAACATCCCTGTGTTATCAACACTGTTTTCAGCACAAATCCAAAACATAACCCCATACTAGCTTCTGTGAAGAAAATTAACTCTATCCCACCAAAACCAGCACATTGAAAATTCAAACAGATGAGTAAACCCATCTTATACACGTGCACAAGTAAACACATTGCACAAGTACACAATTACTTTTTTCATGTTGGTTTTGTTTCCTCTCACCTTAGGCTGTATAAAACTCCCCAAGAGTCAAAGAATGTAATACCTAAGTTTACAATCCCCTTCGCAAAGATTACATTATCTCAGCTTGAAAATTAGGTATATATCACATTGCTGGGGTAGATGGATTCACATATCAAATCCTGACTATCACCTTGAGATGAGAGCTCCAGCTGATGGAGGGTTTGCTCAAAATAGTAATTAGTGATAAAAAATCCATCAGTGGAGATTTTTTTATTTTAGTGATGCTTTCCCCAGCATTAATTTCAGGATCTGTAATCTCAGGATTTGTTCTCAGGATTTTAATAAACTACATGAGAGAATGGCTGTATCCGTTTATAAGATTTATCAGGGAGAAGAGGGTATGGCTATGTTTTCCACAGAACAGACATCCACAAATAAGCTAAGTAGCTGCTGCATCACTGTGGCAGAGTATGAACTGCTTCAAAACCTGTCCAGCAGGAAAAGTGGAGGGAGTTATCTATGAACTAGTGATGCAAAACTGTGCCTGACAGAAACAGCTGAATCCTCTACCTGAGACTTGCACAGGGGCATAAATCACTTCAGAAAAAACCTGTTGTGTCAGTTAAAGATGTTGTTGCCTATTATCACCGTATGCTGAGGCACCATGTCTATTTTGGAGCTGAAGTATAAGAGCTCTTCCTAATTCACTATGTTGCAAAATCAAACAGATGAAGTTAAATGACCCTGTGTCAGAGTGAGTGATGTAAATGGGTGCTTTTGCTGTGAAGTAAATGAAGAGTGCTTGCACTGCCCTTCCTCTGGCTTGAGCTGGGAAGCCAAACTTGGGAGCAGCAGCGTCTGCAGAAGCATTTGCTAGACTTAGCTCTGGAAAGACCTGGGCTGTCTCTCTAGACCCCATAATGCAGCCCCTTTCTGAGAACCAAGAGAGAGAATGCAATTGTTCACTTACAATACTGCTTTAATTTAAAGCTAGAATAATCTAACATAAAAAATAAGAATAAAGGGATTCCTTAAACCCAGGTTAAGAAGTTGAGCTGAGCTTTTAGAATGTGTGGTGGGAGTTTGCTTTATTTCGCTTTAAGCACTAAATTAAAAATAAAAATCTTTTGGCAGCAGGCCATAGGAAAGAAGCAAAATGCTAACTAATCATATTTAATGTTAAAATCAATGGCACAGTGTTATGAAAGCCTGAAGGAATAGAAATGTCTTTTCTTAGCATACACAGTAATAGACTTTGGGGTCAAGAAATGATATATTACTGTAATATCTGCTGCCTTTTAAAATGACATTTGTAATAAATGGCTTATATTCCTCTTATAATTTCTTTATTAGTAACACAAATTTCACCATCTGTGATTATCATCATGGATGGCAGATGAAAGATTCTCCTCTGTCAATGAACACACCAGTTGAGTTACACCAGAGAGGCACGTGGCTTGCCATGCATATAAAGAAATCAGCCACCGTGGTTCCTTCAGTGTCACACAATAGCAATTATAAGCCTCTTTACCTGGCAGGTGGCCTCTAACCTTCCTAGGCTTCTGTGAGCACAGTATCAGATATCACAGGTGAGAGAATACATCAAAATTAGGTAACCATTCACTTTCTGCATGCATTTGGCATAGTCTTGAGGATCAGCAATGGACCTTATCCCACAATCAATTTCCTTTCCATCTTGATTGAAGGAAATGTACGACTTAGCTGCAAGCTCTGTTGAATTCCCTACCACGATCTCTGCAGATATGTAAATGAACATTAGCTGCAGAATATCAGATTATGGAAATGCTTAAAGAACATTATGGCTTGAGGAAGAGGAAAAAATAGTCTCTTGCTAGCAAGACATTTTCTCTTTGAAGAAAACACTTGAGTGACATGAAGTTGAGGCTAAAATATAAATTAAATATGAAAAGCTGAGTGAGAGGTAATTATTAAAATGATTTGGATTAGATGGAGAAATTCAAGGCCTGTTTCAACAGAGAACTTGCCTGCCTGCATAAAGAAATATGTGAATTCATTGTCAGGCAGTGACTTTCAGTGAATTGCCACAAAAGAAATAGTAATTTCTACAAACAGAGCATGAACAGACAGGAATTCAAACGAACATGAGGAATTAACTGCTGTATGAGTGAGTTGATAGCCAGTGGCAGACAGATCAAGAGTGACTCACGTGATGTTGCCCAGGACTACAAAGACTTTTATCCGTTCCCTAAACAAGGGTTTCTAGTGCTACCTGGAGGTGCCTTGGGGTGTCCTGAGCCCCCTCTCCAGGAAGGTGCGGGGCTCCAGTTACTCCCGTGTCACCAGAACCCTGTGGGCATCCCAGATATACCAGGGCATCTCCAGTGACTTGGAGTCACCCCTGGCTGAATTGAACACCAAAGGACACATCTCAAATGTTGGGAATCTTGATTAGAAGCTAATGAAAGACTTAGTGTTTTATAGCAAAAAGCTGCAGATCATTTACTCTTCTACCACAATGTGCTGATCGTGATGTCGGCTGATTCAAAAACACAAAACAACAGTCCGTTTCAAATATTTACTTTACTTTCTGAAGATTTTTTTTTTTTTGCTGGTTTTATCCAATAGCTCAGTCTGGAAAAAGCCATCCATTTGTTTCTGCGTGTGTGCAAATTTCAAAATTACTCTTCCTTCACCTAGATGTGATGGCTTTTTTCCCAAAACACTGAATTATTTTTCAATGCCACATTTTATTAAACACAAGTAATCAAAAGAAGAAATAAAAGCTTAAGTAGGAAAGGGTAGAGAGGACATATTCGATAAATTTTATTCAGTGTTTCTGTATTTGGGTTCAAAACGGTGGTGACAAATAGCTTGAGTGTCAACATTAAAAAGGTAGAAGACAACAACCTGGATCACTGTCCCAAACTGTACATAAATTCTGACTCTGCCAAGGAGAGTAAATTTATGTTTGCATTTTTATAAGCGTGATCAGATTCTGGATCTACAAGACTATACAAAGACATCTGTGTATTTTAATAGGGATCATGATTCTACCACGCACACACACCTTTGCAGAAGTAAATATAAGAAGAATTGTTTTCCTATTCCCCACTGGAATCCCATCTGGCACTACTAATTGACCAATTACCTTCAGCAGATAATGGATGAAATGATAAGGAAACTGTGCTGAAGGATTATATTTTTGGTTACTAATCTTGGACAGAATAAATGTCAACTACAGTTTCTGGCTGTGGAAACAAACTATTTTCTGGATAAACTTCAGTTAATCCCTTTTCTGACTGTAAGGAAATAGTTTTCAAAGAAAATTTTAGATTCTAATGGGCTGACTTGGCTTCTTGTTTTGACTCTGATCCTGTTTTAATTACTTTGCCACCCTCTCTTGTCTGCTAATGAACGTGTCCTTAGTGGTCCAAGTCTCTCCACACTGATGGCATATGCTCTCACAATCTTGATTCACCGAGTCAGTACATTTCTTAATTCAACCTTTTCGCATTTCAAATGTTATGATGCACTCAGAAAATGAACCAACAGAGACATTCAGGATACCTACCTCTCAGCTTTCTATAAATTTTAACATACATTTTCTTGATACAATTCCTTTTTGTTCCCCTGGTTGTACTGAATAAGCTATATTCACCTATAATTTAAATCCTGTGATCTGTTCTGGAAGTCTCCATAAAGCCCATTAAGTGTGATAGTTTTGGTTGTATACTAAGACTGAAAAGGACTCTTACTTTAAATGATTCATATCATTATATTTGAAACAGACACATGAAAAGAACATAGCTAGCTTGGAGCAAACATTATAAACAACATATTATAAAATGCTATTTGATCAAGTTGAAAACAGTGTAAGAAAATATTTGCTTTTAACTTTGAAATAAGTATCCAGGTCATCGTTCCTCATAACCAGATGTTTTGAAGTTTTTTGTTTTCTGTTTTTGTGGGGTCTTTTGTGGGGTTGATTTTTTTTTAATGTATTTAATGCAAATGGATGTTAATGCTTTTGAAAAGAAAGTATTTGGCATTTTTTTTCTCTCCCTCTTTCAGTTAATCTCATTTAGGGGTATGAACAGCCAAAAACCCGCTCAGTTTAATCCCACAGAATAGCACCAGTGGTTGAATGACACCAGCCTTTAAATGAGTTTGTGTCAGCCCACTTAAACCCCAAGCCCCTTAATCAAAGCTCCTCCCTCATTTCAGAGGGACAAGTGTCAAGTCAAGAACAGGACAGGCACTCTGTTGTGTACCTGTTTTCTGAACATAAATGCACTATTTTTGCTCCAGATATTTAACCATTTTGGTTAAATGATTACCACCTTCCTACCTTGGTTTTGTTCTGTTCTGGGAGAAGCAGCTCCCTGTATCCACAAGTCAGCAATACTCAGTGCTCGGAGCTGAGAGCCACGCTATGCTTTATGATCTTAGCTCATATTTTTGAAAATGCTGTACTTCTTTCCCATTTTTCCTATGTCCATCAAACAGCTCTCAACTTATAATTTCCCATACATGTTTCTGAGCTTCCTGCATTCATTATATATTCTCTAAATATTCTTACCAATGTTATATTCTGACACAAAGTCAATGCTAATCAGTACTGAAGGGAAAAATGCAGTGTTAGTGCAGATGAATAAAGCATCCTTAAAGTTCCATATTCACAGAAAAATGGAGAGGAAGCAGCAGAGGCTTAGAAGCAGCATGAATGATAGAGTGAGAAGTGATACTTGCACTTGTTCCTTGCTGCCATTTTGCTACCAGAAAAGCCCAGGTAGTGCTGGCTTTTATCTCTCTCTGAGGTTGGGCCAATCTTCTCCTGAATGATCAGCCAACACACTGGCAGTTTGCTGATCTTCTGAGCCATCCCATATGTCGTAACCTGAATAAGACTATGCTCAATTATTTGCCTCCTTAAATCTCCCATAGCTGATTGATTCAGGCCCTTTTCTGAAGATAGAAGACGAATCCCAGATTTACCACTCTGTCACTGAAATCAGGTTTCAATTGTCAATATTTTCAGACTTTTTTCCATGGGATTTATTCCGGAAAGGAGATGTGGGAGGACAGTGGATATGAAGAAAGAAGAGACTGTTTTACCTTCTCCTGAGCAATTTCTGAATTCTTTGCCATGGAGAGGTAGTTCACTCTATCAGGCCTTTCAGCAGAAGGAAAATAATTCCATGTACAGTTTCTTCTTCAAAACATGCTGTAAAATTATAGTCCATGGTAGAATTTATTTTAATTTTGGAAATAAAGTAGAATGTAAATACAGCTTGTTATACAGCAAAGAATTTAAGTCTGAGTGGCATAAATGGAGATTGGTGAAGAGCACAGTAGAGCATTTCTTCTCGCAGAAGTTTCTTACATCTTATCTGCCAGTTATGCGGAATAGCAGTAAGACCTGCTTGAATTAAAACATTACTGAATATTACTGTATTCATGTCTTATTATATAGTGGTAAATATTAATTACACATTTGTATGTTGCTAACCTGACTGAAACACCCCAGTCACAGCCTGACAAAATCTTTTCTGGTGGAATATCTCACAATTCTCCATGAAGTATTAGCTGTTCAGGACTAATGACACACAGCTGAGCAGCTTATTTCCATCCAGGGCCAGGTACTGCTAGCCCATGAGCAGGGTACTATACATCCCTGGTTACCTGGGATATGGAGAAGGCTGAGGTACTCAATGACTTTTTTGCCTCAGCCTTCACTGGCAAGTGCTCGAGCCTCACCACTCCAGCTGCAGAAGGCAAAGGAAGGGACTGGGAGAATGAAAAGCCACCCACTGCAGGAGAAGATCAGGTTCGAGACCATCTAAGGGACCTGAAGGTGCACAGGTCCTGATGAGGTCCACCTGCAGGTCCTGAGGGAAGTGGTGGATGAAATTGTTAAGCCACTATCCATCATATTTGAGAAGTCGTGGCAGTCCTGTGGAGTTCCCACTAACTGGAAAAGGGGAAACATAACCCCCATTTTTAAAAAGCAAAAAAAGGAAGACCTGGGGAACTACAGGCCAGTCAGTCTCACCTCTGTACCTGGGAAGAACATGGAACAGATCCTTCTGGAAGCTATGCTGAGGCACATGGAGGTCAGGGAGGTGATTCGAGACAACCAGCGTGGCTTCATCAAGGGCAAGTCCTGCCTGACCAATCTAGTGGCCTTCTATGATGGAGTGATTGCATCAGTGGACATGGGAAGGGCTACGGATGTCATCTATCCTGACCTCTGTAAGGCCTTTGACACAGTCCCCCACAACATCCTTCTCTCTAAACTGCAGAGGTACCTATTTGATGGGTGGACTGTCTGTTGTGTGAAGAATTGTTTGGATGGTCTCATCCAGAGGGTAGTGGTCAACGGCTCAATGTGCAGATGGAGATCAGCGACAAGTGGTGTCCCTCAGGGGTCCGTATTGGGACCAGTACTGTTTAATATCCTCATCAATGACATAGACAGTGGCATCGAGTGCACTCTCAGCAAGTTTACAGATGACACCAAGCTGAGTGGTGCGGTCGACACGCCTGAGGGGCGGGATGCCATCCAGAGGGACCTGGACAAGCTTGAGAAGTGGGCCCGTGTGAACCTCATGAGGTTCAACAAGGCCAAGGGCAAGGTCCTGCACCTGGGTCGGGCAACCCCCAGTATCAATACAGGCTGGGGGATGAAGGGATTGAGAGCAGCCCTGCCGAGAAGGACTTGGAGGTACTGGTGGAGGAAAAGCTGGACATGAGCGGACAATGTGCGCTCGCAGCCCAGAAGCCAACCGTACCCTGGGCTGCATCCAAAGCAGCGTGGCCAGCAGGTTGAGGGAGGGGATTCTGCCCCTCTGCTCTGCTCTGGTGAGACCCCCCCTGCAGTGCTGCATCCAGCTCTGGGGTCCTCAGCACAGGGAAGACATGGACCTGTTGGAGCGGGTCCAGAGGAGGCCACAAAAATGATCAGGGGGATGGAATGCCTCTCCTATGAGGAAAGGCTGAGAGAGTTGGGGTTGTTCAGCCTGGAGAAGAGAAGGCTTTGAGGAGACCTTATTGCAGCCTTTCAGTACTTAAAGGGCATTTATAAGGAAGATGGGGACAGACTTTTTAGCAGGGCCTGTTGTGACAGGACAAGGGAACATTTTTAAACTAAAAGAGGTTAGATATAGACTAGCTATAAGGAAGACATTTTTTACAATGAGGCTGGTGAAACATGGGCACAGGTTGCCCAGAGAGGTGGTAGATACCCCATCCCTGGAAACATTCAAGGTCAGGCTGGACGGGGCTCTGAGCAACCTGATCTAGTTGAAGATGTCCCTGCTTATTGCAGGGGGGGTTGGACTAGATGACCTTTAAAGGTCCCTTCCAACCCAAACTATTCTATGATTGTATGATTCTATTTGAATAACGTTTAAAATCCGGAACTGACTCTAGATTTCATCAGATTTGAATATTATAAGACAAGAGGATTGATTCTGGGTCACATTCAACTTCAAACTGATTGTATTCTTAATGTTTAGTTTGGACACATTTAAAATCTCACGTGAATATGATGCAAGAAACCAGTGCTGTCAAAACAGAATGAGAATCATAAAACCTGTGCTTCTGTCTGAAACTATAGTTTGCATACAATCCACCTCAAACCAGAACAGCTCTTCAGCAGGACGTTAACTGTTTTATTATGTACAGGAGAAACATGTATGTGTGTATATGTATGATTTGCAGCAACTTCCTACAACATTTATTTTTCCATTGAGTGGCAATAGAGTGGGAAAGCACTCACAGCTTTCACAAAGCTTTCAATTAAGCAAATACTGAACCAAATATTAGTTTTTAATGATTGTTGGAGTAGGGAAAATGCATCAGAAGTTTCTTTCTAGCCTCAGTGATCTATAAGCTGTTCAGTGCTTATTGGTTACTAATCTCAAAAGAGATGGCACAATTGAATTATTTTCTTGGTTCTCCACCTGAGGATATAAATACATGGCATGAGCGGTGTAGAGCATCTTGCATTTCCTCTGCTTTGCTGTGGATACAAAAGTTCTTCTGGTGTGTCACAAGCTATAAAATTATTTATTCTGCAGAACCTTACTTGTGTGGGGCACAAAGAGCAGACTCTGTGTTAAGAGCTTATATGCATTGCAGATCTTAGCCTACACATGAGATCTGCAGGCACTGCAAATAGCTTATAGGCACGGAAACAAGAGTGAAAGGAAATCCGGGCAAAATCCTCCTCTCTCTCCCTTTGTATATTGTTTTTCTAGCTCACCTGCAACACCAAGTCAAAAAGCTAAAGGTCAGAAATGCCAAGTATAAAGATTGTATTACCTTTTTTTGGGTATAGCTGATCTCTTTTCTATCTGAATAGAAGGTATTTTCTTTCTCTTAATACATTTGCTACAAGGAAAAGAAGAATCCCAATGTACAAACCCGCTATTTCCTTTCCACAGTAGAAGTACCAGGTGGGGAATATAATAATGATTAAAAAGAAAAAGGTTTTCAAAAGAGATGCTGAAGAATTTGAAATCCAAAATGTGATCAGCTCTGGCTAGCAAATCCTTGCTGTGGGATACCGTGTGCTGCAGGGGGACCATAAGGTGAGGCAGGAAGGTTCCAGAAACCTATTGCAGATCTGAATTTCTGCATCCATCATAGACTGAACCAAAACTGTCAGCCTGTGCATTTTTACTGAAAGTAGAGGTCTAAAATTTTGCTGTTTGGGTCCACCTCTTCTTCAGGGTTTGATCAATTATACCCTGATTTTATTAGGCTGAGGATTTTAATTTTACACTATATCATAAACACCTAAAAAGGGGGAGCTGGAAATTTATGAGAGAAGGACTAAGAGCCCCTTATCTACCATGACAAAATTGCCACCAACATAATCTCTATTAAGTGCTACAAAATTACAGTGTAACAGCTCTGAAATTACATGTGACATCTGCATGAATACCAAATCGATTCATTATGTTCAGCCCTATTACAAAAAACACTTACTGAATTTGTACTGATTACAACTCTTACAAATTAACAGTTACCCAAGCGAACTTACTTCCCAGTGTACATACATTATTTAAAGATCTCAGTTCAGTCAAAAGTAGGTAACAGTGCAAATAATACTACCACTTAGCATGGAGTATCGTATCTGAGTAAAGTATGCCAATATTTTAAAGCTCTTTTAAAGTGTTTGATTTTTAGAAAAATCTCTTTTTTCCTTTTTTTTTTAAATTTTTGATTAAGCATGCCATGTCATTCTTCCATCCAGTCTCTCAAGAAATGAAGTCTAAAGAGGGAAAAACCAAGAAAGAATATGATAAATGTTCACATTATGCAGAATTTGCCTTTTTGAAATCACATTCCCCATTGTGCAAGCCAGAATTTTATAGAGATATAAATCACAAAGAGATAAGAAGCCAGTAATGAGATAGAAGTATATTTGAAATATGGATGCAAATCCTCACCACCTGCTGAGCAAAAATAGTCTGCGGAGACTGTCCTGAAAACTGAACTGCCATTAACATCTTGTAAGCACTAAATTTGCAGCAGAAGAATGCTGGAATTATATGTCTGTGAAATGTCAAAGGCCTCTTTGATTTATCTCTAAGCAGAATGTTTCAGCTACATCTACATAAATATTTTAACAGGAATTTAATTTTCATTTTAGTCACACAATAAATCTTCTTATTGCACAACATCATCTCGTCCTAAATAAGTTACCTTTTGCATATGAGCTTGAAGACAGTTTTGTTCATTCTTCTTTCTGGTTTGACGAATACTGTTTGAATATACAATGTATCAGTGCACTTATTTACATAAAAACCTTGCCACAGGCTGTTTAATTTTGTCTAGAGCATCTATTCATTTAGAGATAACTTATCCAATGACTATCAGTTGGCTTTATTTAAGTCCAGCTCTGGACCTCTCAAGAGTACACCAGAATAGAACAACAGTAACAAACAACAAAAGGAAATCCAGAATAGGTATATTGGCAGCTGTGCATACACTGGAAGAGGAAGAATATCAGAGCTTTACGGCTTATTTTCTTTTCAGTGCATTTTATAAACAGTAGTAGGAACTCAGGCTGCTCCTGTCTGACTGAATCTTACTTACTGCAGGTTTCAGTTATCAGTGCTGTTGCAGTTTGATTGTGTGGTGTTAGATATGGTGAAAATGTTTAGCCAGTAACTTATAATGTCTCCAGAGAACGATCAACTGGGCATGGATTACTTTTTCTGCTTGGCAGGATGCTCTAAAGAAGCTCCTAATAGTAGAAAGTTTGCCGTGAGCAGGGAAGTCTGGTGCAGACCTACCTGCCGTTCCCACGTCTGTTTGGCAACATGGAGCACAGGCTACAGAACCACGAGTTCTGACAGTGCGGATGAACAGATGCACCTGTACATAGCCTTTTTGCCATTCTCTTTGCAAGCTCTTTTCTTGCTTTCTTGCTGAAAGAAAATTGTGATGGAGCTACGGTAAATCTCTCTTCAGGCATGTGAGTTCATTCTGCACAAATCATACTGCTCTGCCTGCAAATTGATTATCATTTCTGATTTATTCAATCTCAAAATCACAGCATAGAACATTTGCTCTAGCACTCAGAGGGGAACAGGCACAAGTGTAAATAACAACTGGCAGTTGGAATTAAGCTGTTAAGGAAGAGATTTTCAAAGGCTTAAACAGAAGCTAATATCAAGCAGCTCTAATCAAGTCTTTCACTGTGAGCTGGGTACCTATCACTCATTTTTGCCTCTGAAGATCTTCCCATAAAACTGTCCTATTTGATAAATTTTCAAAATCGGAGGTAAGCATAAGTATAGGTGCTTATAAACCCGTTGGCTTATTTTTTGAAAATCTGACTCTAAATTTTTACCTAAGGAAGTTTTAGGCTGCGAGCCAAATTGGCATAAATAAGTAGGGACACATTATTATAGCCTTCCCCATGGCAGTTGTCTGCTCTACAGAGAATTAAGAGAACAGCAGACATTAAGGTTGTCTAATCGGTATCATTTAGCAGACCTAAGCTGATTATAAAAAATTTTAGAAAAGAGTAACTGGACATTATGCAAAAAAACTTGGGCATTTTTAAACCTCAGATGATTGTACTACTCACTGCATACAAATGTATGGTACATAAGCAGATAGATGGCAAAGGAAACAGATACAAAGACAGCCTGTTGAAGGATAGGTGCCAATAAAACACAGGGCACTGCAATGCCATCTTCTTTCCATTCCTGCTTTGAAAGGTAATTTGTAGTTGTCTCTGTAATTATGCAGTCACTGACTTCTCTATTATGCCTGTTAAGCCTAGGATTTCTTCTTTCTTATTAACTGCTTTAGTCTTCCTCTTGCCTTTTCCATTTCCCTGATTGTCATATAAGCTGACCAGAAAAGAGTTTAAAGAGAGCTAGAAACAGCAGTCTATAGATGACAACACGCTTCTCCTTGGGCAGGTTTTTAAAGGGTGGTCATGGCAGAATCTGGTGGGTGAGTTTCCTTTAAGCCACTGTGACTGCCACAGAAGCTTCTCTTTTCCTTTGACAGTGCATAATGGAGAAAGGAGAAACACAGCAAATAATACACTGTCGTACTTCACACACCTTAGCAAGAAGCTAATTGACCTACTTAGGAACAATGACACGCTCAGCCAGTCTTTGCTTAATTAATAGAGTCATTGAATATCTGGTTGAATGAGATCTTTGGAGGTCATCTTGTCTGATCTCCAGCTTGAAACAGGACAACTGACCAAGACCAGATCAGAAGAGCCCTGGCTTTTTCTAACTCATCTCCTGTCTGCTGCAGTGCTACACAATTATGCTGTATGAAAGTTGTCTGTCTTCCCCAGAGTCACTTGGCACTATTCATTTTTAGAGGCAGGCCACCAGCTTAACAAACCTTTCTTTAGTTCAGGTAGACAATGTTTAGCCCTATTTTTTTCCCCAGGTTCCTAGATCTTCCCTGAATTTATGGCCCCGCCCGTAAGACGTAGAGCCTTCTCACCACTGGTTCAACAATTCACAAATGCTATGTATTTTCCACTTGAATCCATTTGCAGTTATTTAGTGTAGGTATTTCTATAATTGTAACCTATTGGGAAAGTTCAGTGCTCAGTGGTCCTTATGCTCACTGTTCATTTTTTATGGTATAGTGAACTACAATAGACTCTATCATAAAGCCTGTGGGAGTACTGGCTGATTCCAGGCCAGGCAAAGGACTCTCATTCTCGGTTCCTCTTCAGTCTCTTGCATGTGACTGCTTATTTTCTCTCTGTAAAATCCAGCCCCAGTCATCTAATGTGTAATGACTCTTCTGCTCTACTCAGGTACAGCAAAAAATTCTGAGCAGATTCATCGTGGAGAAGGCAGAGAATTAAATCCACATTTTCTTGAGCCCAGGGGAGAAGTGCTGTGGAATTAAAAATGTTCACTTAGCTGTAAAGTTGTAATTGGGTGGCAGCAGATTGCCGATACCCAGGAGTCAGATAGCTGAAATTCCCGCAAGGGAGTGCAATGCCTCCCAGAAAACAATGCAATATTTGTGTTACATGAAATTTCTCCTGTCCTGAAATTCTTCCATTTTGTTCACAGCTGAGTTGAGGGCTCTACTTGAAATAGCCAACACAGTTAATTCACAGATCAGTCTGCTTCGATCAGAAGATCACAGCTGGACTCTTTTTCTTTAGATGGGAGGTTCTTAGCATAGCATCTTCCTGAAAAATTGAATAGTGACAAAACTTGCTTATCTTTAGAAATTAAGAGCTTTTAAAATCAGAAAACCCAGATTCAAATGCAAAACATGAACTCTCTGTGGCAGATTCAGTGAGATTAGTGGACAGTCAATGACACTTTAGACCAACAGAAAGTTTATTCCTTTGAATCTGCACAGCTCAAGCAAAACAATACTTTTTTCCTCCCCTTACCTGTCTTTCATTTTAGTATATGATTTTGAATTTGAACATTTCCTGGAAAGAACTGCAAGACTAAATTAATATGTTCTACTAAAATATTTATCAAACCTTTGGAATCCTTTCTGGGACAGATGGGGGTCACAATTATGTACAAATATATAGCATGAAAATGAGAAGACAGCTTGTCTTGCCACAGATAGTGGGCATGTGTAACACCAGCACCAGCAGCTTCGTAGGGAAGATAGACCAAATGAAAATGGAGCGGTCTCTCCTATCAATAGAAATAGGAGAGGAAATAGTGCATCAGTTTAAGGAATAGCATAATAGCTAAACTTTGGAAGTATTGAGAGAGATAAGCAAAAGAAGATTTTCTGTGACACAAAGAAATACTTGGGGGGTACCCATTTTTTCCTGCCCCAGACACTGTAATAGGAAAAGCCTTTTGCCTAAGAATCGTGATGGAGGTAGCAGGGTAGAGTGCAAGGTCTTCATTGGTAAAATGACTGACTGCCTTCCTTAACCTGCTTTAAATTATGCTAGTTGTCATTCTGGTTTCCAGATTTGGGAAGAGAAGGACAGACTTCCTGCTATTCCTGTTGCAAACCATAAGCCTGGCATCCTGTTTAGAGACCTTTTACAATGCAATTCCCCCAAGAAGGCTGTGAGATCCTTGGAGTAACAAAAGTGCCAAAATATAATGTTTCTTTCAAGGACTGAATAATGAGGTTTATAGATTTCCTGTGCACCTCTCCAAGAGAAACAAACTAATAGTGTGCAAGGCAGGAGGGAGAGTGAAAGAATTCCCTGGGATATATTTCATATGCTAAAGCTATTATTGAAATATAGGTGCCCATCTAGCTCAGGATCTCTGCTCAGCAGAACAATTGTACAAATTGTCTCTGACTAATGACAATAAACGGCCTGAATCTCTGTATTCCCTGGGCAATTTAAAATCTGAGTTTAATATATTGCAGTTTCATTTCTGAACTAATGCAATTGTATAAAAGACATTTTGTTTAAAAGAATGGTTTGCTGTAGAGAGAGAAGTACAGGAGGTATGTCTCAGAATGCTATCAAGCACAGAGGCTCTTAAAAAAAGAATAATATAGGGAAGAACATTGGAATCTACCTGTTTATCACGGCAACAATAAACATTATTAATTGTTATTATTATCGATTTGGGCCATATAGTCTGATAAGACATGAAATCCTGCTGAGTGATTTCTCAGGGACTAGGCTTAGTCTTCTATTATTTAGAAAAATATTCATACAAAGCCAAGTAGTCTTAAGTAGCTCCCACTAGTTCAGATACCCCCCTGTTTGCTATTGTGGTGGTTTCTGTGTCAAGAAATTTTTGGCTTTCTCATGGACACATTACACCTTTTAAAGCCTGTAATACACATAGTCTCTTTACCCCTGCATGTACAGCGCAGCAAACCTTTCAGTGCACGGGAGTTAGATCTGATCTGTCAAGTCTTGGGCAATAACTGCCTCAGCTGTGCATATACTTACTACATAAAAGAGTCTGCGTGCTTCTTCTGCAGATTCCACAAGAGAATGGGGTCTGCTGCTGGCTTCAGATCCCACACTGACCTAACAGCCAATATCACCTCTGAAGAAAACATATATCACTGAATAATTACACTCATCTAGAGCCCAGAGGCCCTCATCAGGATCTGTACTGCAGATATGTAACACAAGATCTCACCCCTACCTCAGACATTTTTGAGTCTGAGGTTGCAAGCAGCTTATAAAGGAAAGGAGAAAATCAAAACGGAGGTGCTCATCATGTACAACTATATTCATATAAAAATGAATTTCTGCTCCTCAGAAATTTCCTTAATTGGTTGACTTCATGTAGGCATCACAGCAAAAGTATCTTGAGAAGCTGAACTACTGCAGTGAACAGGTAAAGGTGAATTTCAAAACATTCAGGGTTCAACATGATTTAGAAAAGCTCCAAAGAAATGTAGAGATCCTATAAAGGTCTTGGGTGGCTTCTTTAGCATGTGGTGTGAACTGAACTCCTGCTGAAGACAACCTGCAGCACAGCAACTTCCTCCCTTCCATAAAGCAAGGCACAAAAACCCCTGCAGCAAGGAAAACCTTAAAAAAGTGGTGGGGCCACAATATATTTTCTTTTCAGTGGGATATACATGATGTAGTTACCAGTATTTCACAATGGAAATACTTTTGTTACCATAAAACACTTTGAAGGAGTTCACAGAAACCACCCAAATCCTCAATTAATTCACAATCCAGTCAGTATTCCACAGTCAGTGATATGTAAGACTACATTATTTCCCCTGTCCTCTGATCCCTTACAGTTCTTCACAGAACCTACTTTAAAAGCAATGTCAAAGTGTCAAAGTGCTTTTTGAGCAGGGTACGGCTATCTATATCCCGCAAATAAATCAGGGCTCTCCTTCTCAGGTCACTCTTTAAAAGCCACAGGATTTTGCATCAACAAAGAAGCCTCAGCAGCAATGTAATCATGTGGATCATATTAAACTGGACCAGTCGAAGGACTAACTGAAGCCCTGTAAAACTAATGGATGTTGCTGAACTTCGGTATTCACATAAGAGAAATGTACAGTGAACTAATTACAATTTCTATTCTGTGTACTGTCATTCATTTCACAGCTTCCCTGAGTAACTTTCCCTCAGCAATCATGCAGCAGCAAACTGTCCCCAAAGGTCACATGTAAAGTCATTATATAGAATCTGATGAGGGTTGTTTCTGGGCTTTAATTGGAAACTACATCATTTTGATTTGTCACAACCCGGTTGTGTGTGTGCCTATCAGTAGGTCCATTCATGTCTATTAAACCTCTTGTGGTCTTAAAGACCTTACAAAGCTGAAGGAGGTTGCTGAATCAGGATCTCTCACATTACACGGTCATTTGCTGTTTGCTAACTGATGAGGAAAAAACACCAAGTAAATCCAATGGCTGAGAACTTATTCTATCATTCATCCGACAATGCCAAAGCTCTTCAGAAACTAACTTTAATTAGTGCCCCATGGTGAAGACAAACATAATTTTCTCCATTTTACAAAATGAGGAAAATAAGATTAAAGGTCTGTCCCAATGTCATAGTGAATCAATGAAAGGAGCTTCCAGGAACCCACTGTTCATTAAGGCTGTAAACAGTGCCAGACTTTGGCAGAATGCAGCAGCAGCTTAATCTGGTAGGGTTTGCCCAATACTTCTGCTTTTGAGCCTCAGCAGAACATAACCTTCTACCCAATAAAAGTATTTGATGAAGCTTTATGCAGAGCACTAAGAAGCTAGTCTCCCTGCACAATAAAGACTCGAGTATTACATTATTGAGCTATCTCACTAATACAGGCTACTCCTGCAGATAAGAGACTGCAATGTATATGGTACTAGTAATGATGCTGGGCAGAGGCGCCTAATGTTCTAGGACAGCCATTATGAAAGATAAGCACATCACTGCCTCCCTCTGCAGTGATATTTCCCCTTGGACTACCCACTGTAGCCAAGCACTTGACTAGGATCCCAATTAATTTCTTTTGAAAAGCTTAGATGGTGTTTTTTTTCCCCCTCTTTTCCAGTATATCTTATAGCCGAAGAATTTTTAGTATTTGATCCCAAAGTTTCTTGCATAGGAAAAGGGGTTTTGTGTGTGTGTGTGTGCAGATGTTATGAACACCCACTGGCCAAGGAAGTTACTTTTGAAAAAGTGACGAGAAAGCAGCTCCTTCCAAAGCTTTTAAAATCACTCTTAAAGTGTAAATTCATAGAAGGTAATCTGATCTCTGCTTTTAGTTAAGAGGAACGAGGAAAAAGGAATAAAAGGCAAAAAAGACTAACTCTGCAATACGACAAACTCAGGGAATGTATCAAAGAGACATGCATGCAGATGGTTCATGAGTGATTTGAAAAAGGTTTCAAATGCTTGTACCTCAGGATATGTCATTATCTGCTAGCTATCGCATGGAACTGAAGTTTTCATTAAATCAGTCAGCTTCAGTACATGCCTAGTAGATAGTAAATCTTTATACAACATTCAGTGGAGCTATTATATCACAGCTTCACAGCCTTCCTCCTAGCTGTTAAGCATTCTTTTTCTCTGCGTCAGATCCTTAACATCGTTTTCCTCCCTATTTCATCAGAGGAAGGTGTTTAGTCCTTTTTGTGATGGAGTACTTTTTAAAAATCTATTAATTTCTCAGCGTGGCTGATTCACCAGACTGCTCTCACATGCCAACCTCCCCCCCTTCCCATCATGGTCCAGCTACCCTCTCACTCAAACAAGATTGAATTTCTTCCAGCAGATATTAACTCTAAACCCCAACCTCATGCTTACCCACCCTGCCTGTTATTTCAGCCCAGCTTGTGCCGCGGCTCTAATTAGTTATCTGGCCAGGGTCAGGGCTGCGCGCCTCTGGTTGCCGGAGGAAATGCCAGCACAGCGCCCTGAGCCGCTGCACCAGCGCCGAGCCCCCCTTTAAATGACAGCCCCTCCAAAGCAGAGGGGTGGGAGAGGGAGGAGTGTGTCTCAGCCTGACTCTTTCCCCCAGCTGATTAAGTTTGTCTGAGTTTTTGTTTACTGAGAATCTTTAATGGGCTCCGCCGTAGTTAAGGCAAGAATTATTTTCTGGTTAAAATGGAATGGGTGGGTGGGTGGAAGAGGCGAGGAGCAGCCGCGCGGAGCAGCTCAGGATGCGGCGGGAGCCGGGAGTTGCCAGGCAACTGCTGCCTCCTCCGGCACCGGCACCGGCACCGGCACCGGCACCGGCACCGGCTCCGGCAGCGGGACGGCGGTGCGGCACCTGCGGCGGGGGCTCCGGGACACCCCGCTCCCCTCCGGCAGCCGGGGCCGTGGGGCAAGAGGGGGTGCAGCGGGGCGGGCGGGGCGGCGGGAAGTTTGTCCTCATTTCCCACTGTCTGTGAGACGTCCAGGGGTGTACCCGTGCCAGGGCTGCGTTGTTTGTGCAGCCAGGGTGTTGCTAGGACGAACGATTTTGGCATTTGGCGTCCTATCTTGCGCTCAGGGGACAGTCCTGTTGCTGTTCTCTTCAGAAAAGTGATTGCTAAAGAGCATTTATAGCTACAGCATGGTGACGTACTCTCCCCTGCATGATGAGCTACACTAGCTTTTCAGTTAGACTTGCTTTATTATGCCCGATGTTGATCTAACACAGGTGAATTTATTTCAGTATTTCCTTGAGGAAAGGTATAAGACCTGGTTTCGGCAGCAGAACCGCGCATGTATGTATCAGCGTATTTTCAATACAGGAGTTTGGCTTAGGAAAAATCATGGATGTCACCCAGGTCAACGGTCTGGGATACTCCTCCACACATTCAGGTTCCTGAATGTGGTCCAAGTCCAACTCCGCAGCTGCGCATTGTCTGTGTTCTGGCCCTTCTGTGTGTGGAAGGATAGAGGTGGTAAGGAAAAAGTAGATAGAAATTTGCAGATAAGCATGAGAGTGTGTGGGGATTTTCTGTTTCAGTGGATTTCTTTGGGAAACCTTGAATAGCCAGCACCTGGAAATGCTAGGGGCAGCGTGTTCGTTTTGATGATAGATTCATCAGGTAGATTTTCTGAGAAAAAATCTCTGAAGAGATTTTTGACCAAGAGACAAGACTGAGATTCAGGGACAATTAACACAACTGTCTCACATTGGCGCTGAGTTCCTCAGCTGCTTGTGGACCAGCTATTCTTGATGGGGGTCTCACTTTTCTCCTGGGTCGGGTCTATTCAGCTTTGCGCAAATCGCCAGCTGGGAACTGACACAGGCCTGTGAACCAGGCTGCCCCGCGTCCCAGAGGATGTCTGAGCAGCTGGGCTAAAGCACCAAGACCAGCGGGCTTGTCTCTCAGACTACTCCTCCAGCAGCTGAAGAGATGAGTGGGACGGTGTCTTCCACACCCCTTTGGCAGCAGTGCAAGAGAGGGACACGTCCCTGCAACAAACGCCCGGGCCCTGGCACCCACTGGGGCTGTGCTGTTACCACCAGCTGACTGGTGCCTAGGGATCACATACACACATTGCCAGGTGCCTAGAGTGAGATTTGTGAGAGGAGGATGGCTTGCTCTCCTTGCATGCAGGGTTCTGCTGGCTATTAGGGTATGCTGCTGTGTAATACAATCTTCTTGTTTACCTGCAGCTTCGTATAAAGCTCCCTTTCACTCATGAATCTGAATAAATAGCACCACTTAAATATGACAAGATTTACGAATTGCTTCCTGAATTTTCAATATTCATTTTGGTGTTAACATTCACCAAAGAAAAGAAATTATGTTTATAGAACCATATATTTAAAATCTCATTCATCATCTTTTTTTCTTCTCTCACATCATTGCTCATTAAGTTCCTTATAGATTTAGACCACTGGGTATGCTTTGTTCAGCTGTACAATTTATAACATGTAGAGACAGGGCTTTCCTTCAGGTATTCAACAAAGCAATTAACAACCCTCTGAATACAAACGACAGCCTTATGTGATGGATGGTCACATTTGTATCTCCTCTCATACTGTTGCCATTCTGAATCCTGTATATTCATTTTCCTTTACACTTTCCTGGCAGGGATTTGTTTTGTACCACTGACTTCCATGCACAAACCAGTTAGATGTAGCAGGGAGTACAGGAAGAGCAGTAACTCTGTAGTATCACCAGTTGTACCGGGAACCAGAGCATCAGGGAAGCCTAAGGCAACAAGAAGCTGCCCTGAGCAAGATCGTTCTCCTTCAGGCCCACAAAAATATCCTCTGATACCATATACTACTTCCTCCTCTACACAGCAACCTTTTCCATGACAACTCAAGGACTTGAGGTAGGTGCTACAGGAGACTAAATACAATATGCTGGCTGCTGTGGGAAAAGGAGTGCTCAATCTCAGTTCAGTAAGAGAAAAGGCCATTTTTTACTCCTCCCTGCAGTTGTCTGGAGGGAGCCCATAGGAGGGATTATTTGTCCTCTACCTCTGGAGGACAGACTGGTCTACGGAGGACTTCAAGTCTGACAAATAAGTCTCCCTATCGGTGCATCTGACAGAAAATAAATCAATTGCCAAATAGGAGGTACTGTCTGTGGGCTGCATGGAGACCATTAGGCTGTCAGCTTTTTGCCTCTTTTAGATGGCAATGCTTATCGCAGTCTGGTTCTACTCAGTCTTAGGGCATTAGAGAAGCTTCAAAGCAGCACAAAGGAGTTAAAATATATCTATCTATCTCCTGAAATACCAGAGCCAGTGACAGTGAATGAAAAGGCTGTCTGTGGTGTGGCTGACCTGGGGCCATGCCAGCTGGCTGAGTTCTGAAACAATAGCAAGAAAATAGGTCATTTCCATTTCTTAGTGTTTCTTTCACTTCTTAACCCCCCAGCAGAGTGGTTTGTACTAATGCAAACCCCAAAGATAGCTCATGTCACAGTCATAATCTTGATAATGGATGCAAACCCCTAAAAGGTGAAGGGATAAGCAGTTAGTAATTCAGAGCTGTTTTGAGGGAAAAAAAAAAATGTTGAAAATCTGGCAGGAGAAGCCCATTTCCATGAGATTTTTCAGTACATCTTGATTTTGGATTGGCTTGGAAACACTGAGAGGAGTCTCATTATATTTTTATGTGCCAATTTTTCTTGAGAGAATGATTTGAAAATTTTACTTTCCTATCATAAATGAAGATTTTCAAATTATCTAGATTTGCTTTCATAGAGCTAGTCTAAAACCTCAAAAATCTAGGATCTCCCATATTGGTCACATGCAAGGTCTCTTTACTTCCATCATATCTCTAAAAAAAGAGGTCTTTTTTAAAATAAACACCCCCTCGCCCCCACCTCCCAATAAATACATGTAGGATCGTTCATCCCTCCTCTAAGGAGCATGTATCAATTCAATGTCTGCTGATTTCATGGCTCTTCTCATGAGAAGCATAGCAAACTTAATCTCCAGGTTTGGTGATGACTAATGATTTAGAGGCAGTGGTTTCCCTTCATTTATTTCCAGTGTTTTTTGAAGTCAGTAGACATCTGGGCCTTTTTTCACATCTCATTAATCAATGGAATATTCCACTTCCTTTAGTATAGTGTGCCTTTATAAGTAAAGAAAAGATTTTGGAAAAACCTGAAAGAATTGCTTGCAGAGTCCTAGAGCATGCAGATTAAAACAGGGAAGGCAATAAAGAAGAGAAAGATTCAAGATGTCTGTATTACAAAATGACTCCTTGACAGACCAAGTAATTAAAGTGAAGAGCAGCCTCGTGGAGGAAGAGATAGAAACTTCCTTTATCAGGAAACTTGAAGTTAGAACAAACTAAGTACTATTTAAAAAAACAGCTTTGTACTAACAAGGTGGGAGCCAAGATTTTTTCTGCATCGCTATTTCTATTCTTAATTAAGATTTTTAGAAACTAATCCTTTGGCTCTCTAACATTCTCCCTTTTCCCCCAGCACATATTCCACTCTGGCTTTATCATGCTACCTAAAACAAAAGGTACAAGGGGTGAGATTTCAGGTTGGCTGTTTGGCCTGATCTCTGCATTTCCTTGCAACTGTCCCAGCCACAGAAAAAACCTTCTATGCACCACCTATACTTCCTTTCTAATAGCCTTCAGGAACCCATTTAACACATCATTCACTACTCACCTGCAGATAATTTCTCTCCAGTTTGCTTTCTTATACATACATTTTAAGGATGCACCAATGCACTGGCAAGCTTGTTGTGCAATGTGCGTTTTCAGCCATGTGCTTGGAATAGTATTTTAGAACAGAGTATTTTATTGTGTTAGCATTCCTAGTGCCAGTGTACCACACCAGTGGCCCATAAAATTAGGAAAGAATAGAAAAAGCAGAATGGGCAGTGGTTATGAGTTGGGGCTGCGGGGCGGCTGCAGCAATGGGTGAACTCTGAGCCCACCGGCGGTAGCTTTGCTGGGGAGCAGAGGGGAGCACCTGCTTCTACCATGTGTTTTATATTCGGTAAAGAAGGAAAAGTAGGAGAGATGAGATGGCAGACTCTGTCCAGAGGCAGGTCTGTGTTGTGATTTTTTCTTCTTCATAATTGTCCCCAGTTTACCAGTTTGATGAAGCAGTTCCCAGGCTTGGCTGCAGGTCCACCCCCCCTAAAAGGAGTTTGGGCTCAGCCGGAGACTCCTAAACAGTGTTAAAAAGCATATTCTCACCCTACAGCCTACAGTCAGACCCCACTGGAGATCCAGCCCTGGCTACTCCTATAACCAGTGCTACTGTGTGCCGCTGCTTTGGGGAAAAACCCTTGCTAAATGCTAGAACAAAGAATGTGAAACACCTGCTTCTCCCAAGCTCTCCAGAATGGCTAATGCGTTTGCCAACATTTTTGCCCCCCCCTTTTTTTTTTTGGTAGAGCGAAGTAGTTGCGGTTTAAATGTAGACCTAAAAACCAGTAAAACTTCACTGATGTTTTCAACTAGCCGTGTGAGACTGCATTCTAACTGCCTTTAGAAATATTAATGGCAAAGTCTTGCACCCTGTGCACCCTGAAAAAAATATTCATTTGCTTCGTTTTCAATGCACTTTTGCAAATGGATGTTAAAGTCCTGAAAGAAGCATTATTGCTTTGTTATATGGAACTACTATATTCTCCTTTTATTATCCAACTTATGGAAAAAAACCCTTAAAATCACCACTACCTATATAATAAAAAGGAAATCTTTGGGCTTCGTGGGTTTTTTTGGGATGTTTTTTTTTTTTTCTTTTTTTTTTTTTTTTTTTTTTCTGTATAAATAGATAGAACAATAAAAGAACAAATGTGGATCCAGTTTATTTAACATATTCTCTATGACCTCTGCAGGTCAGGGAACCAATTCAAAGTAATAAATCACTAATGGTTTTTATTGTAGAATGGCCATAGGAGTGGTGTATGTTATGAACCATAAACAGGGCTCCTCTACCTCTCACAGAAGCCACTTGCACGAAGTCTGCAGAATGTGGCAACAGCTTCAGTCAAACAGTGAATTACAGCGCGTGTCAGAGGATAAAGGCTGAGATTAGGGCATTTTAGAGAGAGCAACAGGACTATACTTCATTTCATTAGTTCAGCACAGACATGACAAGACTAAGGACAGTTGCTCAATGAGTTCATTGATACTGGAACATATAGAAGACTCTGTCTGCCACAATCTTATTAGTGCGAGGATTTTGCTGTCCTTTGGACAGCTTTGGATGGACTTTAGAAAGCAAAGACGATACAGCTGTTAAGCCTCACCTTTCACCTTGGCTATGGAAGTTTCTGAGGGAGCAGATGGTCCTGAGTTTCAAATCATGAATCACTGTCACAAAATCTATGCTACATAGGGCTGTGTGGTGGCTTGACCTTGGCTGGACACCAGGTGCCCACCAAGCTGCTCTATCACTCCCCTCCTCATCAGGACGGGGGGAGAAAATAAGGTGGAAAAAAACTTGTGGGTCAAGATAAAGGCAGTCTAATAAAGCAAAAGCAAAGGCTGTGTGTGGAAGCAAAGGAAAACAAAAGATCTATTCTCTGCTTCCCATCAGCAGGTGATGTCCAACCACTTCCCGGGAAGTAGGGCTTCAGTACATGTAGTGGTTGCTCCAGAAGACAAATGTCGTAATAACGAATGTCCCCCTCTCCACCTTCTTTCTCTCAGCTTTTATTGCTGAGCAGATGTTCTATGGTATGGAATATCCCTTTGGTCAGTTGGGGTCAGCTGTCCTGGCTATGTCCCCTCCCAAGGTCTTGCCCAACCCCAGCCTACTGGCCTTTGGGGGTGAGGCAGGGGGAATGTTGGAGAGACAGCCTTGATGCTGTGCGAGCACTGCTCAGCAGTAGCCAAAACTCTGGTGTATTATTAATACCTTTATAGCTACCAATACAAAGCACAGCGTTATGAAGGCTGCTATGGGGAAAATTAACTCCATCTCAGCCAGACCCAATACAGGCTGATAAAGCACAGTAGGTAACATTTTCATTACTATCAGTGTCACCCTGATCAAGCACCGTTGCTGCTGAGATGATCTTTATTACTACAACACTAAGGCACAAGAACCAAATAGCAAGGGTCAGAAAGTCACACTGATTCAATGCCACTAAGTGATGGAAGAAGAATAGGAGCACAGATTCCTTGTATTTATTCAACTGTCTTAACACCTGTAACTAGAGAATAGAATAGAGTAGAGTAGAGTAGAGTAGAGTAGAGTAGAATAGAATAGAATAGAATAGAATAGAATAGAATAGAATAGAATAGAATATTTCAGTTGGAAGTGACCTACAGTGATCATCTAGTCCAACTGCCTGACCACTTCAGGGCTAACCAAAAGTTAAAGCATATTATCAAGGGCATTGCCTAAACGCCTCTTAAACACTGACAAGCTTGGGGCATCAACCACCTCTCTAGGAAGTCTGTTCCAGTGTTTGACCACCCTCTTGGTAAAGAAATGCTTCCTAATATCCAGTCTAAACCTCCTAGGTACAGCTTTGAACCATTCTCACTGAACCATTCCCAGTGAACATTCCCAACATATCATGACAGCCCATTTGCTGTGGCTTTGGAGGAAGCGTGATGATGCCATGTGAAATGAGGTTGCTCCTGATGCATTTTTATAGAGAACTTCTCCATTTTTAGTATCCTTTTCTATATTAGAGGACACACCCAAACAAGTATCATGAAATGCAGATAAGAGGCAAGTCTTTCCAGATCTATAACAAAAGTAGAAGAAGTGCTTGAAAGAAACCTGTAAATGCAAGATGAATGAAAAACAGTGGAGAAAATGAAAACTTGATGAATTTCATGATTGTGTTCAGAGACAGAGAGCAAAAGAATGATGTTGAGAAAAATGATGATGGGAAAAAACCCCATTTTTTGAGAAAGGAAGTGTGCAGCTAGAAAGCAGAATAGAATTATCTGTTTATTAAAAATCACCTGCAGGTATTGAACTAGATGTATGTGAATGGTAGGAACCTGGATACTTGTCTGATCTGAGAAGTCTTGAATGATTTAAAAACATTTTCTATTTATAAGAATTATAACTATCAAAATGACATTTCAAGCACACCTGTCTTTCAGTTGATAGGCATGAACCACAGCTGTATACAGCAGTGGTCTCCAAAAGCTGAGGAAGTTCCTCCTCTGCCTTGCCTTCCCTTTCCTTCCTTTCCCTTCCCTGAAAATGTCCTGTACACTGTTGGAATAATTAAGGTTGATTAACCTACCTCATTACTTACTCTAACAATCGCGTACTTCCTCTGCTGGGGGGGAGACATGCTTTGGCTGTACAGTAAATCCTTCTAGTGGCTCTGCTGCTGGAAAGAGTTTTCCCCTGCTGTGAAGGTGCTCCTTCCTGCACTCATCCTCTCCACCCTGGGGACTGGTTTAAATACCTCAGGTTCAGTGCTGGGCAGGGTGGTGAGCACCCCGTGTGTCCTTCTCTTAGGCTGCATCTCTGGGAGTTGGTGTAATCACTGGTTTGCCCCTATATTTCCAGTCAGTGCAAATTCTTTAGGCCATAGAAAAAGGCAAAAAAGGCTGGTCTGGCACCTTCCCCAGTCCCAGGGTGCGAGTGCTGGTAAGCTGGGACTTTCTTATGAGCTTCCCTGAAGAAGTCAGGGGCAAAGCATGGCTTGGTTTAAGGAATACCATAACCTAAGGGATGAAGTCAAACAATCTTCAGGCTGTTGCAAGATATAAAAAGCCAAATTTGGATTTAATTTCGCTAAAGAAATATGATCTGCAAAGGTATTGATAAGAGCTGGACTGTATAGTATGAACCAAATCAGAAAACATGAAACTTCAAGCTAATAAAAGTAAGGCAGAGTTTCTGAGTAGGTTGCGTTCAGGCTACATGTCCAATCAAGGTTGCGAATGTCGCCCTACGGCAGCGTGTTTGTGTGGCGGGTGCTGTTTGACAGGGGGGACAGCAGAAGAAAGCTGCAGCTTACGACGGTGCGTCACAACTGTTGGCTAAAAACAAGATCACTAACATTACAGTTACTGCAGAATAAACTGTGTGGGGAAAGTTGTAACTGTTTAGGCAGAGAACACTAAGCAGCTACTGGAAAAATGGACTCTCCAGTATGATGAAAAATACAATACTACGTATGCATCATCCTTTGCCTTGTCGACAAAAGTGCATGTATCAAGTTGCCCAGCGCATTGAAATGTGTTTGATTCATGTAAATGTACCCAAAGGGCTAGGCAGCAGATACAGGATTTTACAACTAGGCTTTCAAAATAAAATTCTAAAATAAATTTCCTATTATTACATTACAACTGTAAATGGAAAGTGTTTTTCTCTTCCAATTTACTGAAAAGAATAGTAAAACCAAACACCTTTTCATGTCCAGATAGATCTTTTTATGAATCACTGTTGTTTCAAAGTAATAAAATAACTTTCATATTAAAAGAAAAAATTAGTTTCTGTTATGATGTGTATTTATTCTGAAAAATTTAATTTGTCTCTATTAAATGTCTTTCCTTTCCAGCCTATATATTTAATAATGGCATTTTTTAAAATGTTTATACATGGGTATGTACACACACAGGCTTTCGCTTCCAACATTTTTTCCTGAAAGTACAGAAAAACCTTGGCCTCAGAGCACATTTGAAAGTGCATTACAAATGCATGAAACAAGGCACAGGAAACAAAAGAGCTGGATTTTCAAAGTTCCTTTTGATAATCTAAGTGGAAACAATTCACCTAATTACTTTTTCTCTGTGTTTTAAATTTTATTAATTGTTTTCCACCACATCTTCTCTCTAGTGTGACACAGATTACTCTTAACATGAAGCAGTAGGAGAAGATGAAAGAAAGAAAAAAAACAAATGAACATGCTACGATCTTTACAAATAACTACATTTGCAAGCAGAGCCACAGTGTATGAAGTCACATGGCTGGAATATTTCTTTCGTACACTCCACTCTTTTGTACATTTCCAGCTACATAATACACTTTTTAATGGGCTAAATTCACCCTGCACAGAGGGCCAGCACTTGACCAATGTTCCATTTAAATGCCACTTAAGCTCTGCCCACCTCTGCCCTTTCCTATAGCCTTCTGTGCAAGAGTTAATCTAGCTCAAGAGGGAATAGCAAACCTCATTACTAGGAGAAACAGAGAGGACAAGCTAAGATTTTGAATAAGAATGGACCAAAATCTGACTAAGCAGTTTCAAAGTGATCTTAATAGTTTTTGTGCAGTAAAAGAAATCCTTAATTTGGAGCGGGAGTGAGTTTCTTCTGCTTTTACCATGTGAAAAATCAAAACAAGTTTTTTTTCAGGCAATGACTGTTCAGTCCAAAGATTTTGATATGGCTGTAACATCATATCAATAGAGAAATGAAAACAAGATAGGGACAGATAACTGCCTGTAACGGTCCCTTTAAGTAGTTTTGACATGTTTTCATGCTTTTTTTCCTGGTGATAGTTCAAGAGATCTATCAGATAATTACTTAAATATATGAGATGTTCTACCCATCCAAGGAAAAGGTTAGTGCCATCATAGGCCATGTAAATCTTCTTTTATGAAAAGGAACGCAAATGAAATGATCACCTAAGTCAAGGTTTTATAAAATATTGACTAGGATTATGTTTGCTTTGGGAGTAATTTTATTTTAATCCCTCATTTGAGATTCTATTCCTATTTACATTAGAAGATCAATCAAGAGATGTCATTGAATGGCAGGTGGGAATAAGGTCAAAACTGCAATATGCTTACTTTAGGAATTATTGAATATTTCTTTTATAGACTTGCAAACAATGGCATAGATCTTTATCTTCTGGTGGTGTTCCTCATAGATCCAGCTGTGTGGGAAATGGAGAATATGCTGCTCCCGGTGGATGCCAAGATTGATCCCAGACTGCTTGTTGCCAGTATCTAATGTAATTGCTACTACTTAATTTCTTTTGAACTAGACCAGAATATTAATTTCTAAAAAGATAATATTTTGAGGTTTTTTTAAGGGGTCTCAGCATCTTACATTCACTGAAAATCTAGGCTTTTATTTTGATGTCCTTTTTTAAGTAAGGCCTCCTGAGAGATCTGACTCCTTCCCACTTAGGCCCTAAGTCTACTTAAAAGAGCTGACTTTTTATGGCTTTTGCATGTCTGCCACATTACAGAATGCAAAATGTTTCATGACGACATTTTCTTTGGCAGTAACATGTAAACCCCTCACTGCTCTGGATCTGTGCAATTTAATGTGAAATGAAAGCAATCATCTTTATTCTTTAACTTTTCAGTCTGTTTTAGAGAGAAGAAAGGGTTCAAGAAACCCGAAGGAAAACAGCAATCAATGCAGGATAGGGAAAAGAAAGTAAGGGGCAAATAGATGTATTATTCAAACAAAACCAACTTCAACAGCAGTTTTTGAGGTCTGAATTTGGGGTTGTAGTTCTAGTGGTTTCACAATTCCTGCAAAGGTCTGGTCCATCTATCAGAGTACTGCAAACACACAGCAGTTAAATGTGTTGCCAGCCCATTTACTGTGTTTTGTTACTCCAGGACATTGTACTGGAGTGTAGCACTAAAGGCAGTACCACAGTGTGGAGTGAGAGGGAAACCTTTGCTTTCACTGGAACCCAGTCTTCACCTCTTAGAAATCTTTGCTTTCACTGGAGCTCAGTCTTCACCTCTAAGATACAAACTTGCATATATTCATGCATGTATTGATGTATACTAGAATGACGTTTGGATGTAGAAGTTTTCAACCTTGAAAATTATTTGTGTTGAATTCTCTGCAGTTTCAATACCTTCTGCAGCAAATTTCCAGGCGAAACTCCTAAGAAAAAAGAATCTCTGCAGAAAGGTTTTTGCAAGTTTAGCAAACGAGGTCTCATAGCCTAAACAAAGCCCAACAGATAGCCAGCAACTAGAGAGTTTTAGTACTTAATTGACCATAAAAACATATAAGGCTTTGGATATGTGACTTCATGTGTTGTATCTCATCTTCTTATTCTGAAAAAAAGTAGCTAATAATACTTAAAAGGCTGTTTTGAAAATTAATTGGAGTATGTTTAGCAGCATTGAAAAACCTTAACATCCCATGTCACTGCCAACTATTACTGTTATTGTGGGATGAACAATAGTGTCAGCCAGAGATTGGACCAATCCAGGACGAAAAATATCCAGGGATAAAGACTTCCAGAAGCTTCAAAAGAAGCAGCCACCAAAGCTTATGCTGAAAGGAGAGAATGCTGGCGGTGTACCAGGAGAATTTACCAAAGAATCTATATCTTTCCCAGTTAGCGGCTTCACATGGGTTACTCATTAAGCTTTCCTTTGAACAAAAACAGAAGGGCTTTTTTTTCTGAAAATTCCTTTACAAAAATAAAGCTTATAGATTTTGTTCACAAAAGCACACAAAAGAGTTCTTCTGAAATCTACCCACACTTTATTTTCACCTATAGTCATCCCAGGAATTTTCCTCATCTTTCTATCTGACAAGGGTTTGTAATTATTTTCTGTCATATAGCGATTTGTACATCAAGTTCTCCTGTGTTAAAAAATGCTGGATATAAGTTTTAATGATTGACCTAAATTTGACATGGCTGTGTAGAGGCATTATAATCAATAAAGTTCTAAATAATATGATAGTGTATTTTCTCTGACTGTAATGACAACAAGGAGGGAAATTATTAGTATTTATTAATAGTGAGGAGCTTAGAGAAATAGTGCTATTAACTATGCCATACAAAAAACACTTCACAGAGATGCCAGATCAATCCTGAAAGCTGTGGCTGCATCACACTTCACAGGGTGTTAATAACACTTGCCTCAACACTGCACTGAAATACCTATACTGCTTTCTCTTCTGAAATGAGCCAAATTTCTGTTGTCTTGATATCCTTTATGCCATAATCCAACATAGACAAAGTCACTTTTTTCCCCTTTATATGGCTAAAATTTGAATTACCTTTCACAAGTGCAACAGATTTAATTTTTGTCCTTGCATACCTGCATCCGAAAAAGAGCTAAGGAGACATTTAAAATGATCTAGATTGGGCCTGCGAATTTGCCAGTGCAATGGAGACTTGGTTAAGGGTGGATTGCATACAGGCGTGTCTGTGCTAGTGCACTTAGTGCACATGCAAAAGCACATACATATATGGCATCTGTTTGCTAATTATATTTCTTGGACTTTGCCTGCGGTATTATAACACTACTAAATGGCATTTGTCACTGGAGGTACCTTCTTATGTCACATTTGACACTTTTCATACGACTTTTTACTTTAATCATGCTTTTAGGTGACAGTGTATAAGGACATCATTTCAGGAGAAAAACAAATTTGAACTCAGTCTTGGAGTCCATTTTTTGCACACAAACACTTTTTTATGGATGATCACAAATTCTGGAATACCATTAAAGTATTGCTATCTAATTATAGCAACAACTGGGTTTTGGAAGGCTAAAGGAATCATCAGTGGTATGTCTATTCAACCCTCTGAGAAATTCCTTTTTTTCCCCCAAATAAATTACGAGAGCTGTACCATACCTTGACAATGATTTTGCATTGTTCAATGCAATTGAGCAATAATTCACAATAGGCATTTCTAATATAAGGGAAATTCTGAACAGTTAATTATGACATGATTTATAGACAATTTTGAATAATGAAAAAGAAAGATATGCCCTTTTTATTTGGCATGTAAAAAAATAGTCAAAGTCTTAGAAAAATCCTCTTATGCCTCCTGAACATCCTTGAAAGCTCCTTCTGCCTCCTTCCTTGAAAGCACTCCCAAACTGGCATTTTAAACTAGTTCAAGATTTAATCCCATGTACTGTATGTTGAAATAAGCCAATTTCACTGTGTCTAAGTAATAAGTTAAATGAAATGGAGTCTAAAGGAACTTGCTACATATTCCTATCTAGATGCATGCAGGGAAAACACTTTGCTGGTTATGTTTTTAATATTATTGCTCTTCCTTAAGTGACGATCCAACTGTGTTTGTAGACTGTGAGTACCAGTTAGCAAGGAGGCTTAACTAGCAGTTTAATAGGGAGATAGCATTTTCCCAGTATTTACACTATTAGTCATAATGGTTTCTTCCAGAACAATTGTGTAAATCTCAAACTTTAAAAAAAAAAAAATCCCACAGAAAATTTCATTTGGTTTTATGGAAGTGAAACTTCCATAAAAAACATGGTCTCCTGGCATGCGTAGATAAATTCAGATAAATTCAGAGTAATGGCTTTGTTGCTCTGTATTATGGTCTCCCTTCAGGTTTTGATTGGCAGCAACAGTCTCACATAAATTTCAAGCTGAGTCAAATTCTGTGCTCTCTACTCAGTTCTTTCTGAGACCTTACTTGAAAATATCCTATTAAATAAAGTGTCTGAATGCTTATGCTAAGACACTTAGGGAGCAAAAATTTACTGAAGATATAAAGTTAGCATGCATCATGTCACACTGGAGTCCCTTTCTGAATCCTTTGAGTCACGAGTACATGCCATTTGCCTTAGCTTAAATCCCGGTTTTGAAGGAAGTTTTAGGATCCCTGTGGACAGTATGGCTCAGCAGATCTGCACTGCCAGCTGTTCTTTTAGGTCCACACTGACCTGGCTCTATGTTCGGGCTGCAATGATTAAGTGATTAAGTCAGAGATACAGAGCTAAGGACGGGAGGGAAAAAGTGACATGTGCTTAAAACACATTAGGAGCAAGGAATCTGCATGCATGGCTGAAGACACCTCTAGATCACCAAGAGGAATTGTGAAATGGTGAGCAATTAAAGAAGAGAGTGAAATAGCTCAGCAGCTGATGAAAAAATTTCTTTCAGTCCCTGTTGTAGAAGCCATTGGGGAAATTTCTATTCCAAGGACACTTTTTTTAATGGAAATAACAGCATGGTCTTGACAGAGATTGAAGTCTCAGAGGAGGAAGTTATGGAGCAGCTCAGCAACTAGGACAGCGGAATATTCATTTGAGAGGCCTGAAGTAAGGAAAGTGTGAAGTAGCAGAGTTAATGAAAAGGAATTTATCCTTAAAATGGTGACTGTGCTTGAAATGGGAAAGTCACTTCTTTGCTTCCTCCAACTAAACAGGACCCAGGGAAAATCCTGCAAATTACACCTTGGCAAATTGTAGTTTTGCTCAGGGGATTGCCCTGAAAAGCCTAATTAAAGAGTAAGGTAAGTAAGTGTAACCTGATATAGTCATGCCAATCCAGCTCCTCTAAGGAAAAGCATGACTCATTTATCACGCAGAGTTGTTTGAAACAGTTAACAAAATGGATAGATAAAGGTGAATATAATAGTTCACTGGGGTGCTAGCAAAAACAAAATCTTAAAAAGGTTACAAAAATATTTTAAATGTTCACAGGGACAACTGTGATGAATTAAATATTTATGAAAAAATTATCCAAAAATGTTCATCATTGGACATCTATACAAATGGCACTCTATACTCCAGGATTTTTACACGTAGTGGTGGCTGTTTTTCTCAGGAGAGACACACTAGGTTTCAAAACACTTTGTCATCTTCACTGAGGTTGGATCCCCATGGTGGTTAGTGAAGTGCTGAGTACGTCAGTAGGGATGATGCTCCCCACAGTTACAACAATTGCAGGGTCCTCCTGGGGGAACACTTGTTGACATACATCCACTGTCAGTGACCTCAGCACACCGGGGTATGCCGTGTCTCCGAGGGGCACTGAGGAGCTGCAGGGCAGCACAGGGGGTTAGTGGTCTTGTAGACCTCCAAAACAATGGTGACCATGGTGCCTTTGTTGTTGCTGAAGTGATGGTCTCAACGCTGTAGAAGTCTGCTCTGGGCAACTTTGGAGTTATGAAACGTAATAAACTGGATCATGATGAGATCTAAAAGCAGGTCTGTGGCTGATGCTGCACACATAGTGTCACCTCCTGACACAAGGGTCTTTCTGGAAATTACTGACTCATTACTGGTCAATCTACACCCTCTGCTAGGTGTTCATGAGGTATACCTAGAGTTGTTGAAGTGTTGCAGAGCTAGGTTTAACAGTGATATTTTTCAGCAAGCTGGCCATTCTCAATAAACCACAAAGCACCTAATGCATATGTGATACTGGTCAAGTTGTGAAGGCCTATGAAGTTTGCTAGCTAAATGACTGTATTGGGTTTGCATGGCAAGGTTCTGGTAGCGGGGGGGCTACAGGGGTGGTTTCTGTGAGAAGCTGTTAGAAGCTTCCCCTATGTCCAATAAAGCCCATGCCAGCCAGCTCCAAGATGGACCTGCCTCTGGCCAAGGCTGAGCCAATCAGCAACAGTGGTAGCACCTCTGTGATAACATATTTAAGAAAGGGAAAAAACCCCTGTGCAACAGCAGCCAGGAGAGAGGAGTGAGAATATGTGAGAGAAACAACTCTGCAGACACCAAGGTTGGTGAAGAAGGAGGGGGAGGAGGTGCTCCAGGTGCTGGAGCAGAGATTCCCCTGCAGCTCCTGGTGAAGACCATGGTGAGGCAGGTTGTCCCCCTGCAGCCCATGGAGCAGATATCCACCTGCAGCCCATCAAGGTTAATGGTGGAGCAGATATCCACCTGCAGCCCGTGAAGGATCCCATGCTGGAGCAGGTGGATGCCCAAAGGAGGCTGTGACCCTGAGGGAAGCCTGTGCTGGAGCAGGCTCCTGGCAGGACCTGTGGAGAGAGCTACACTGGAGCAGTGTGTTCCTGAAGGACTGCACCCTGTGGAAAGGACCCACACTGGAGCAGTTCATGAAGAACTGCAGCCCGTGGGAAGGACTCACGTTGGAGAAGTTCATGGAGGACTGTCTCCTGTGGGAGGGACCCCATGCTGGAGCAGGGGAAGAGTGTGAGGAGTCCTCCCCCTGAGGAGGAAGGAGCGGCAGAGACAATGTGTGATGAACTGACCGCAACCCCCATTCCCATCCCCCTGCGCAGCTGAAAGGGAGGAGGTAGAAAAAATCGGGAGCAAAATTAAGCCCGGGAAGAAGGGAGGGGTGGAGGGAAGGTGTTTTAAGATTTAGTTTTTATTTCTCATTATCCTACTCCAATTTAGTTGGTAATAAATTAAATTAATTTTCCCCTAGTTGAGTCTGTTTTGCCTGTGATGGTAATTGGTGGTGATCTCCCTGTCCTTATCTGGACCCATAAGCCTTTCATTATATTTTTTCTCCCCAGTCCAGCTGAGGAGAGGGAGTGATAGAGCGGCTTTGGTGGGCACCTGGTGTCCATCCAGGGTCAACCCACCACAATGACGTACAAAAACCAATGTGGAACTTCCAGCAATGTCCAAGACCTTATTGATTTTATTTTTCTTTGACTGTTAGCAACAAAATGCAAGCACAGACCAGTGAGTGTATGAGAGGCAGCAGTAGGTATATATGTTGTATAGATATATGGCATATACATATGTATATATGGCTTATATACAACATATGCATGACATATACATTTATACAAATATGGCATACATACAATGTATATGTATGTTGTATATATGTCAGGGTGAAAGTGAAGGTGCACTGGGAATGCATTAGAGATTCCTAAATGGTACAAGGAACTTTTCTGGGGTACAAGGTTGCAGGACAGACATTGTGTCAGTAGACCACCCATACATACTGTAGCGTTGATGTGAAAAAGGAATCTGAAATCATCCTGAAGAGCTTATACTTTGGATGTGGACAATTGCTTAGCCACTCCTCAAGACTGATCTCACAGAGCTTAGTAAACATGGCCAAAAAATTTGCACCTCCCATTGAGAAATGAGACTCTTAAAAATCCTGAATGACTGCACACTTTAGGGATCAAAATTTCTGACATCTCTTTTCACAAAACAAACTGTACATCTTTTAATATTTACTGAAATGTTTTATGTAAAGCAAAGGACCTAAAACAAATAAAGGAATTTGCTTTCCCTGAACCATGAGGAATCAGATACTCAATCCTTGGCAGGTATTCTTATTCCTTAAAACCACTACATACTCCTAGGTGGCTTGAACCAGAAGCCTCTCTTTACATTAACATATACTCCCACACCCAGCAAGAAATATTCCTCTGCCTTTATAAACTCAGTTATTGAGTTTGTGATTGGTAGAAGTTAAAGTGAAGGGAATTACTCTATTTTCTGGTCTGTGTAGTCAAATATAATGGGATTCCTTTGTCCTCACTCCTTCCCTCCATTTCTCTGTGATACCAAACAGGGCAGGTCAAGGTTTTTCCCAAGAGAAATGTGGGGAGTTTTGATGGAGCTGATAAACCTCACCCAGTGCCCACCCTGAATGAGTTGGCGGGGCTCATCAAGTTGGCGGGGCTCATCGAGAGGGCTTTAAACTAGGTACAAAGAGGGAAGGGGATAGAGCCACACTCGAGAGAGATGAGCCTAGGGGTGGTGTGCCAATCTTGGGGGTGAGGTCGATAGCCTGGCTCAAGTGCATCTACACCAATGCACGCAGCATGGGTGGCAAGCAGGAGGAGCTGGAAGCCATTGTGCAGCAGGACAGCTATGACTTGGTCGCCATCACGGAAACGTGGTAGGGTGACTCTCATGACTGGAGTGCTGCGATGGATGGCTACAAGCTTTTCAGAAGGGACAGGCGAGGAAGGAGAGGCGGTGGGGTGGCTTTGTATGTTAGGGAGTGTTTCGACTGCACAGAGCTCGATGTTTGTGACGATCGGGTTGAGTGCTTATGGGTTAGGATGAGGGGGAAGGCCGGCGAGGCGGATATCCTGCTGGGMRTCTGTTAYRGACHACMCARCCAGGATGAAGAGGTCGATGAAGCGTTCTACAAGCGGCTGGCAGAAGTCTTGCGATCGCTAGCCCTTGTCCTCGTGGGGGACTTCAACTTGCCCGACGTCTGCTGGAAATACAACACGGCAGAGAGGAAACAGTCRAGGAGGTTCCTGGAGTGTGTGGAAGATAACTTCCTGACGCAGCTGGTAAGTGAGCCTACCAGGGGAGGTGCCTCGCTCGACCTGCTGTTGACCAACAGAGAAGGACTGGTGGGGGATGTCGTGGTCGGAGGCCGTCTGGGGCTCAGCGACCATGAAATGATAGAATTCTCAATTCTTGGGGAAGTAAGGAGAGGGGTCAGCAAGACTGCTACCATGGATTTCCAGAGGGCAGACTTTGGCCTGTTCAGGACGCTGGTTCAGAGAGTCCCTTGGGAAGCGGTCCTGAAGGGCAAAGGCGCCCAGGAAGGCTGGAAGTTCTTCAAGGAGGAAGTCTTAAAGGCGCAGGAACGGGCTGTCCCCGTGTGCCGTAAGAGGAGCTGGCGGGGAAGACGACCGGCCTGGCTGAACAAGGAGCTTTTGCTGGGACTCAGGGAAAAAAGGAGAGTCTATCGCTGTTGGAAGGAAGAGCGAGTGACTCAGGAAGAGTACAGGGATCTCGTCAGGTTGTGCAGAGAGGAAATTAGGAAGGCAAAAGCCCAGCTGGAACTCAATCTGGCCACTGTCATCAGGGACAACAAAAAATGTTTTTACAAATATGTTAATGACAAAAAGAGGGCCAAGGAGAATCTCCCTCCCTTGTTGGATGCCGGGGGGAACATTGCCACTGAGGATGAGGAGAAGGCTGAGGTACTTAATGCCTTCTTTGCCTCAATCTTTAATATTCAGACCGGTGATCCTCAGAGTATTCACCCCCCTGAGCTGGAAGATGGGGACGGGGAGCAGAGTAAACCCCCCATAATCGAAGAGGAAGAGGTTAATGACCTGCTACGCCAGCTGGACACTCACAAGTCTATGGGGCCAGATGGGATCCACCCGAGAGTGCTGAGGGAGCTGGCGGTGGAGCTTGCCAAGCCGCTCTCCATCATTTATCAGCGGTCCTGGTTAACGGGGGAGGTCCCAGATGACTGGAGGCTTGCCAATGTGACGCCCATCTACAAGAAGGGCCGGARGGAGGATCCGGGGAACTACAGGCCTGTCAGCYTGACCTCGGTGCCGGGGAAGATCRTGGAGCGGTTCATCTTGAGGGCGCTCACRAGGCAGGTGCGGGACAACCRGGGGATYRGWCCYRGCYRGCATGGGTTCATGAAGGGCAGGTCCTGCTTGACCAACCTGATCTCCTTCTATGACCGGGTGACCCGCCTAGTGGGTGAGGGGAAGGCTGTGGATGTGGTTTACCTGGACTTTAGCAAAGCCTTTGACACTGTCTCCCACAGCATACTCCTGGAGAAGCTGGCGGCTCATGGCTTGGACGGGTGTACTCTTCGTTGGGTAAAAAACTGGCTGGACGGCCGAGCCCAGAGAGTTGTGGGGAATGGAGTCAAATCCAGTTGGCGGTGGGTCACGGGCGGTATTCCCCAGGGCTCAGTTTTGGGGCCTGTCTTGTTTAACATCTTTATCGATGATCTGGATGAGGGGATCGAGTGCACCCTCAGTAAGTTTGCGGACGACACCAAGTTGGGTGGCAGCGTTGATCTGCCTGAGGGTAGGAAGGCTCTTCAGAGGGATCTGGACAGGCTGGATCGATGGGCCGAGGCCAAATGCATGAGGTTCAACAAGGCCAAGTGCCGGGTCCTGCACTTGGGTCACAACAACCCCAG